>OX382260.1:41929665-42529665 GCA_947507595.1 Pyralis farinalis | reverse complement strand
ATATAAATATTATGCTTCAATCCATACACTTCTATGTCAGTCGTGTTGAGAGTCCTCCGAGTCTTTGCATTTTTAAGGAACTCATCCCGCTTAGCCCGCCTAAGAAAGCGTACCACTAGCGGACGAGGTGGCAGATGGTTATCTTCCATTTTATTACCTCGGGGTCCTTGTCTAGCGACATATTCGAAATCACCGTCTGTCAAACTCACGCCAATGTTGTTGTAAGCAAAATATGCTGTGGACTTTCCTGCGAGCTTTCTGTAACTCCAATAATCTCCAACTCATTCCTGTGCGCCATTTGAGCCTGATAATTAAGGCGGTCTTTGAGCTCCTCAATAGTATTATGTAATAAGATCACATCGTCATTCCGATCCTCAACCACCCTTATTCGAGGATCAAACTGCGAGAGCTGCGATGCGAAATCATCGAGACCTTCATGACAACGAGAAAGTGATGATACAGCTTCTGTAAGTTGAGTTTTAACTGTATACATCTCCTGACGCAGTAGCCTAAATTCCGCAGTCAAGTCTCTAAGCTCGTCAAATAAGCAAGTCAATTGGGCGTCGGTACCTGTACTAGTTTTAACCTAAGTTACAAGCTCAGATGTAGTGATACTCCTGACTGGTGTTAACGAATTATCTCCTCCTTTTTTTGCCACACAGCGACATTCTGGATATGTCCAGGTAGGTATCTGCTCCGGTGATATAAAAGGGATGCACTGTGGGTGGAAACTATTTTTACAACTAGAAGCTTTACACACTAGGGAGTTCTTTTCCGTAATCGGTTTATTACATGAGCCACAATTATTTGTCGCTGGACTGCGCGGGCGTGGCATTTTCAAAAGAAGTTAAATTAAATACTTGATAAAACAAGGGCGTTTAAAGCTACCAGTTTAGTAGTAAATCTGCTAAAGTGGCAACACTATCGATGCGTGATAGTAATGAATCACGTTGAGCGATCCGCTTTGCGTCGATCCAATTGAATTGAATGTAAAGTTTGGATCGTAAATGTTTTTGTGGTATCTTCAAAGCACACTCGAATCCTTATTGCACTGTTGTAGTTAAGTATAAAATTAACTGCTACACCAGAAATTAACGCGAATCACAACTTAAAAACACTCTCCCGGTTTTTTATTTACGGAGCACAATCGTACACGTCTGTTGTCACTAGGCGCGCAACCTACCCTCATTATTTACCAGAGGGTACCTCTGTCTCACCTATTTATACCGCCAAGCAGCTATATTTATATAGCCATGTTCCGGTTTGAAGAGATATGTCAGAGAAATTACTGGGTACCGTGACGAAATATCCTTAGGTCACAAGATTGGCAGCTCGCAAGTAACATCCCCGTGGTGTTGCGAGCGTCAATAAGCTGCGGTGACCGCTTACCGTCTAATGCATACCGCATGATTGTTTGCCGGGGGGTATAAACATAGACATTATTAGACTTTTAACAGTCTGTCTTGTAGCGTTGCGTTCATAAGTGGAGGGCCCTCTGACTAACTAATATTCTTCAAAATATTATAGGTCTTGTAGAAAGACCATTTACCACAACTCTTCAAATGGTCTACTTGCATTATCTCTTTTTGTACACCTCCTATATGAAGTGCATTGTGGTTAAGGTGCGTAGTGGTTACAATTTGGATATTTGACATAACTTCGATATTATCACGAGGTTACGTCAAAGCTTATTTTGCGAGGCCTTCCCCTTGCAAAATAAGCTTTGACGTAAAAGAAGTAAAGCTCAACAATATTTCATAATCCGAGAACGTACCTTCTGATAGAAGGCTTTAAAATAGGCTGAGTTTAGTAGAGAATTGCTATTCTCTACTAAACATAATGTTCTAGGTTGGCTGTATTGCTATTAGTGAGTGATATTTCCATTAATCTCCAGATTAATTGCTGCTTTAGTGCTCCCAGCTGGCGAATCTCAACGATGTCCTTTGTATTGCATACGTTAAGACTATCGTTTCCCGTCTGGCATGCTATAAGCATATTTACATTTCCACATTGTATAAAAAACATCTTATATAAATTCACTCGCAAGGTATGCTTGAAGATTGCGTCCTGATTCTTCGGTCAATTTATTATACTTACCGGGCACTGATACATCTAAGACAAATCATCTAAGAGCTCTACGTAGTTCCTCAACGGTAAGGGCTGTGGCTGACTCTTTTCAGTGTTGAAGTTTCCAAAAGCATAACAATGGACGTGTTGTAACATCTTCGGAGGTCATTCCTTTAATTCTTTCACTGTAGCACGAGTTTCCATAATTGGATGTATTGGCACAATTAGTATGCATTTCAATATCTACGACTTTAGCGCATTATAGACATTATTGTATAATATTTATCTTTCTATCTCTCAACACATCGATTATGTCCAAGACTTTCTCATGTCAAACAATTTAATCTGTATTACTTTGCGTGGTTTCGCCGCCAGTTAGTTAACACTGTACCACTTCTGCGTGTGTCGGCACAGAGCGTGGGCTCGAGTACTTCTGTAGACTAAAAACCAGGAAAGTTAATAATCTGGTCTGTTTCAAAGACAATAGATAAGAGAAAGCAAGAGTGCCACCTGATTTTAACCTAAACCTATCAGGAAGGTAAGATAAAATAACTTATATAAAGTGAATGTCTTCGTGTATTTGTTGCATGAGTTGGTCGGAAAATTAACGTCGGTGTTAAAATAAGAAGAGGCACGCTCCTTTACATGAGGAAAGAATATACGAAGAAAGAATTACGATACAGATATACGAGTATAACGCATAATAAAATGATTTAGGAGCCGAAGAAAGCCAAGACTTACCTGCTATGACCAAATTGATTATGTTTTATCAGGTGTTGTCAGAAATCTTAAAAACCGGCGAGCGCGCATGAGAAGAGCAATTAATGTTAAAGAAGCGAGTGACGTGTGTAAGGATCGAGCCATGTTGCGCTCGGCCGTCTCTGCCTACCCCGCAAGGGATTTGACGTGAACTTACAGATAAGTATAAAATTATATAAAACAACGAATTGGGTGATGATTAAGCTACTTATGTATATATGTGACGAGCTCGGTGGCGCAGTGGTGGGACGCGCTGTTACGCTACTTTGACACCAACGCTCGTGGGTTCGATTCCCACACAGTACAAACATTTGTGTGCATGAACATGTCTATTTGTCTTGGTCTGGGTATTTTCTATGTATAATAAGTATGTAGTTACAAAAAAATGTATTTACGTATGTTTATCAGTTGTCTAGTACCCATAACACAAGCTTTGCTTACTTTGGGGCTAGATGGCGCTGTGTAATTTGTCCGATAATATTTATTTATTTTATATATATTTGTTCTCAGACGAGGGGCCCAACTTGAGGGTGGCGCTGACGGGCGCGGTGCTGGTGAAGGAGAAGGTAGCCCTGGTGAACGGGAACGACGCAGCCAACGTGCCCATGGGACTGGTCAAGTGAACAATCTCTCGTTAAACTGTCGAGTGGCAGCGAGCGTACAGCCAGCTGTACTACTAAAGTTTACATTATACTCGTAGTAGCTCTGTTGACTGAACTGGATACTGGAATTATCGACAAATATTTTTTTATACAACATCGATGTGAAACGATTACTTCTTCAAATAATATTATTCTCTTTGCCTAACCCGCAGCGGAAAACATACACAGATAGTTAGATATGTTGCCTCAGCCTATAGATCGATCTTCACACTACAAGAAATATCTCTTGAACCTTATCATTTCAGCTGCTTACGAAGCAATTCTTCGTTTGGAGCTTGCTGGTAACTTTACTCACTTAATTCTTCAGGATGTTGTCATTTGGCTGCGGTTTTCTGTGGCCTGGAGGCACATCTCCATACGGCTTTGATGTGCCTAACCTCTCTTAAAACACCCAGACTAAGACAAACAGACATGTTCACGCACACAAATATTTGTCCTGTGTGGGAATCAAACCCACGAGCGTTGGTTTGATTCCCACACAGGGCAAATATAAAGTAACTTTATTAACCACTCCACTATCGAGCTCGACGAACCCATAGCCGAGTGTCACGCGTTTAATAAAATCCTTCTAAATGACTGAGAAGCTTGAAATTTAGCATTATGGTAAGCGTATTCAAAGAAAAATCATAGAATTCAAAGAAAAATCATTGAATTCAAAGGTTGTTGGGTAATGAATAATGATGCATTGCTCGGAGGAATATGAAGAATTTTTGGAGTAAAATTAATCGTCGTATAAAGGTGTCGTTCAACGAGTAGCAGCCATAGTTTTGGAATGTATCGCATACAAGTCAAATGTCAAGTACGAATACTATACATTGTCGACCACAGCGCCATCCACTGGTCCGTACACCCGGGCGTTATACGGTAATTAAAATAGTTTTAAAATGTTACCAAAATAATCAAGGCGACTAGAGACCGAAAATGAAATTATTATATCTATAGTACCTAGGACATATGAACACAATACAAGTACTAGTAAAATATAATGAATGACATATGTCATTGACTGTACACAACTTACAAAAATTAAATAATCTGAATGAGGCAAAGCTATTTTCACAATGAAGTAAAAAAAATTAAATTAGTCTTACGAATGAGGTATGAATTAACTTAAAATAACAACAAACTTAATTTCAAACGCTGCTACAGAAGTAGGTACTCGGAACTACTGCACATTTGACTGTATGAACCACAAAGTATTCCTTTTATGTGAGTAACCAACAAATACACAGAAATTACTGGAGTAAACCAAAGTGTAAATGTCGTTTTTTTTATATAACGTCGGGAGGCATACAAGCATACGGCCCACCTGATGTAAAGCGGGTACCGTAGCCTATAAATGCTTGCAATACGTTAGGTTTACTCACGCGATGCCACCTCTACTGCTAATACAGCAACTCCATAGGAGCTTACTGGTGACCTCACTCATACGCAGGAACACGACAATCCTCTAGGGAGTTGTTATTTGGCTCCGGTTTTCTGTGCGGTGGAGGTACTTCAACTGCTTTGATGCGCCCTACTTCTCTTAAAAATACCCCGACCAAGACAATCAGACATGTCCATGCACACAAATGTTTGTCCTGTGTTGGTGTAAAAGTAACGTAACAACGCGTTTCGCCACTGCGCCACCGAGCTCGTCAGTTTATACACATCAAAACATATTTAAATGAATTCGTACAAAATATACATGAAAGGAGAATGACCAAACTTGTATGGGAGTTCGGCCCACTTGCGTCAGTCATGCGTCTTGACCAAACCATCGGCAAAACAAAGGAAATATATTGTAGATGACTCAAAAGAAATATTATTTCGATACGAATAGGGGTTATCGAGGATTTTTAAATCAAATTAGGCATTTTGAGGTTATGTTTTGTGAGTGTAAAACTACAAGGTTACCTATACAGAGGGCATGTTATATTTTATGGATAGTTTTTTTTATATATCTAGCCTTTTAAACAGACCTACAACAATGAAGAAATAACCAGACATTAGATCTGAAAGATAGTCACATAGAGTAGTACTTACTAGCAAGTACTACCGCACCCAAAAGGCTTGGTAAGGTAATTAGTAAGGATTATATGGATTTGTAAATACGATGCTATGTCATAGATCAATCGCACTGAACGCCTACGTAAAATGCATCTTCAAAAAATCACAGGATAAGAAGTAGATATTTAATTTCAACTTTTTATGTTCATATGCATTATACATTTCGTTTGGGGTGAAGTAGCTCAAATCACCTTTGACTAAAACAAACCTTACCTGCACATTGTGCACTCCACAATACTGATGGGACGATAGCTTGACTGGGGAAGAACACAACAAAAGATTCTTTGGAAAACTGTTGTTCTCACGGGTGAGTGTGGTAACCATATAGCACTTAAAATAACTTAAATTGGCACTCAGGGTGGCAATGTGCGACTTAGATTATTTATTTGTAAGCATTGGCAGGCTATGGTAACTATTTAACATCAGGCGGATTGTATGCTGATATAATTACTTACATTGTTCTTAATCACATAATATTCATTGGATATAAATAAGAACAACACCAATATTGACACTTTTTGAGTTATATTTATTAGGTTATATATATAAAAAAAAACTTTTTTTAATTGTTTATTAGTGTTTTCATCGTCAATAAATATCAATAAATAAATAATAGTATAAAAATAAAAAAATTTAAAATGGAGTAGGAGCCTGTACATCATTTCATCTACCCTAACTTAAATACCAAATTACCAAAAATATGTGCACGCGTTTCATAAGTACGAGTAGTAATACTTTTAATTGCAATTTTCCTACAAAGCAATTGCAGCAGTAGCAGACCAATACCTCTCTAGACATTTAAACAAATGTGTTGTTGAACTGATGTGCCTCCACTTTATATGTGCTCTGATAATAATTTTGTCCTAATATAAGGCGAGCATTTTCTACTTTTGAATTAATCTCCACAGCATACAGTTCATTAGAAATATGTTCTCCAAAGTAAAAACTGCTATCCCAAGGGCACATAATAAATATGTTTAATTTCAATCCATGCTAATTTCCATTGTCTAACTGATGACAGCATATTCTAGCACAGCTAGGTATAGTGATGTGCCAACTCGGAAAAAACAAAACTCGATTTAACCCGAGTTAAAATTCACGTAACTCGGGTTGAACTCGAGTTAACTGGATGAAACAGCTGATTAAAAAAAAATACTAATTTATTCATTAATAGTTTATATTCTCTTATTTCACGGCTTTAATCCCGGTCATTTGATAGGCGTGCGCAGGGATATGAATCCAACGCGTAGAGGCCCCTTCTAAAAGAATGATGTAATGTATTATACCAGCTGTGACCTGGAGGATATACCAACGAACAGGTCACAGCAGGTATTGGAACTATTGCAAATGTGTCGGAAATAATTGGGCTATTGAAATGAGATCTGGAGGGATAGATTTTATTATTATTATGTATAGCATTAATAGTTAAACAAAATTGGAACAGACAAATGATATTTTTATCTGTTTCAATTGTTTATTTTTTTCTATTATTTATTTATAATGTATTGGGAGAGTTATACCAACTAAAGTAATAAAGAGAACATAAAACACGAAAATCTACAACAATAACCGGCACTTTAAAGTTAACCTCAAATCTACATAAATGTGACACTTGTTTGTTATGAATGAGTCTCAAATGATCGGCAAACTTCGCTCCATGTCGGTTTCATTCGGTTTTCGAACTCGAGTCGGAAAGAATTTTACTCGAGTAGATTCGAGTTAAGCCCAACTCGAGTTGACTCGAGTTAGTTACTCGAGCCGACCATCACTAGCTAGGTACATATAATATGTTGTACATTAATAATATATCTCTAATGGTTTTTGGGACCATTAAACATTCAGTTTCTCGCCACCTCAAATACATGGCTAATGAAACCTGTGCAATTATAGATCTTGCGGCTTGACATATATATGTGACATTTTTCACTGGAGTTTCTGGAACTTTAGGTACAGCCTCGATGAATTTCCAGTTAATTTCCTCTAGCAGTGGTCAATTATCATCATGGTACTGTTGTCTTTGTATTACTCAGCTGCTCGTCAACAGACCACACAAACTATTTGCAGTCTTGATACCTAGAATAACATATATGTTAGGCGAAGAAAATTAAATATGTATATACATATACTATAGGAGTATCAGAAAACTTAAAATGACTTGAATGAAAATATAAAGATCCCAGCTAGATAAAGTAACAATGTACAAAGTTATAAAAAAAATATATATAATTTTAGGGAAAGACCATAAAAATATGTTTAAGAAATTAAGTACCATATGAACTGAAATCCATGTAATTATAGCATTCGATTTTGATATTCTGGTGATAACTCTGTATAATTGAGATCTTATTATCATTATGTCAACATCCCACATTCAAGGCATACTTGTTGATGTCCAAATTCAGTTGAAGGTTTGACTTCAAATGTTATTTAAGCCCGTATTAAATGTATATATAATTCCAGGCAGAAGATGCTACCCACTGTGATCTGTAACAATTAAAAATTAGTTGTTTAATTGATAAACACAATAATATAAAAACACAAGTCATATATGTACAGTCTTACTATCCCAGTTATTATAACATAATATACCGCTGTTTTATAAACAATCAATGGTGCAGCTTCTAATATGGGCGAGTGTAGATATGTGTTCACAATTCTTGTTTAGGAGGGGTCTATACTTTTATTCATATACTTAATAAAAGCTTACCAAATTACCAATATATGTATGAACTTAAAAATAACGTAACACTTACCGGACTGAGCACCATTCAAGGAATGTACTAGTTGTTGGTATGATCAATGAATGGATTCTTATTATTTCCACACGTTGATTTCACATGTAGAGAAACAAAACAAAATAATATATAATTATGGAATAGATTCAAGATTTGACTCTTGTCTATGAACACGTCGCTCGCTGTATAGGGATGCGATTGGACATCGATTTCAATGGGTTACGAAAATCGATTCAATCGACATTGAAATATACAATTATGTGTACGCATCAAAAACATAATAATAGTACGCAGTTTTTCACTACATCTGACATAGATCTCAATACCTACTGTGTTTTTGTTTCTATACAGTGCTACCATGAAATAAAATGGAATATACCGTTGTCCCTTTACCTTTTTCTTTTGATCTCACGTAAATACAATAATGTTGCAAGTTGTTTGTTTGTGATGACATGACGTAAACTACCTTCTGAGAACTACGTAATACTTACGTCTTATTAATAAATTAAAAGTAAAAAAACAATCGATTAAATAATTACGAATAATCTAACACTTTGACATAGTATGAACGGGGCTTAAAAAAAGGCTTGTATCTTGCTACTAATAGGATTAACAGGACTTCTGTCTATCTATAACTTCACATCAAATCCTTTGCGGGGTAGGCAGAGAGAACCAAGCGCCACATGATTCACTCACTTGCTTCTTTAACCGAATAATATATGTTAAATCGATTATGTTATGATGAAAAACATTTGTTAAAGAAATATTTCGAGTAGTGGAGTTATTCATGCTTCATGATTGTTTACAAACATTTTTATATGAAGGTTAGCTATTAAAATTAATAAAGCTTTTCTATTCATATATATATATATTTATATAGAAGGTTCTTAGTTACAAATAATTATTTAGTATATTTTATAATCGATAATCGATTACATAATCATCGCAACCCTAAACTCATTCGTTTTGTCATTTCATCAATTTGTAATCGTAAGCGGAAATGTAAATAACTTTTAATATTCAACTTTTAAACCCCTATTCCAATAAGACTGAAAAAAAAATCATGAACATTATCAATTTGGAAGAGGGTTTTTAGAGCATAAATGGTTAAGACGCAAGGTGGGCCCACATTTGGTCATTCTCCTTTGTAAGAATTTAATGTGTAGGCACATTACGCAAGAAATATTGAATGTCTAATCATTATCTGCTTGTGAGTTGATTCACAAAGTTCAACAAGCAAATATTATGTACACAAAGCCACAAAAAAAAGTATACTACCTCGATGTTAGTACGAGGGCAATGTCATCGTGTGTCATCGGGAGTCGTCGGGCTATTCGGTGCAATTATAACGTGCAATCAACGTATATATGTGATACAAATTTCGTTAATTAATTTGTAACACCAATGGTGCAGAGGCTAAGCAAGTTGCTATTAAATATAATTCGTGGAATCGAATCTCTCGCGACTCATTTAACTTTTTGGTTAATTTAATGACGACTCGTCTTTTTTTATTTCTTTATTTTATGTGAGTTAGATGCCAATGTTAATATTTATTAGAAAAGAAATTAGAAAATAATAATTTAAGATATCTGAGTGAGTAAGGAAATTAAACAAAACAGTTACAAATAACATTTGTTTATTATATAAAAATATATCAATTATACTATAAAAATAGAAGTTAACATTACAATGTTACATATGAATGCATTTATATTACAATCAATTATATATGCATTTATATATACTTTCATTTATACAATAAACAATCATTTGTGGATATTGTAAACATTATCTATGTTAGCCCAGTTTGATTAAGTCAGATAATGAGGTCAAGTTGAGCATGAGATTAAAGAATAAACATGCTATATAGTTAAGAAACCTAACTTTTATAGCAAGAACCTCACTGTCACTTCATTAAACAATATCTAACAGATCACTTATACTTTGAATTGAGACTCACATAATTTAATAATAAAGGTATAGAAGTAATAATATTTAAAACATACATATTTATATATATAAACTAATAACGTCGTGGCCAGCTCGGCCTGTCGTTATCGATAACTTCTTGTAACCAATTATACATTCCTGCTACTCTAAACAGTGCCCTGCAAAATGACGTCCATGTTATGTTCACCAACTTACAAAGGTTTTCTTTGGTTTTGACCGTCGAGCACTCCCAGTTGAGCACCATTTGTCCCCACACATTTTCAATAGGATTTAAATGCGGACTTTTAGACGGCACGCCTTAAACACTGCACCCGTGTCTTCATAACGCCTGACCCATAGTCGAACAGTCCATTTCCACAAAATTATAATAAAAATCAATTTCAACTTATCGCTGTATAAGGTAATTCAACAAATAAAAATAGTAAAAAATACTTACGATTATATGCATCGACGAGCAATTTCGACGATACTCATGTTTTGTTTTTCAAACAGAACAATTATTTGTGCCTTAATAAATATTATTACAGAAGCGCGCCACAATTCATCAAAAAGTTAAAATCAATCGAAAGATAACAGAACTTGATTGTTAATTCATATTAAAGTAACTTGTAAATTCCTACTCATTTCTTCGGAATCTTAGAATAATATTCGGAATACCCTCTTTTGAATGTCGTAACACAAAATATGCACACGGTTCGGTAAGAAATTATAATTATTATTCAGGGTCACAGATGGTTGTCGCAAAGGTGTTTGCTGCACATTTAAGTGAAAATCAAAAGTCGGCGCTGCAAATACAGCAACTTATAACGTAATATGGATATTATCGATTTTAACAGGTGATATACTCTTCTGCGTGGTCCACTGTACTTACACGTGTGACGATAAGCGTTATACATACAGAAGTACAATGTAGAATTAATACGTGTCGCAGTAGTACTAAGAATTAACACTATATTAGAAGATGCATAAGAATTGCATTCATTGCAGAAAATTGATGTGACATTACAGGGTCTACTACATGAAATCTATTACTAAAATACATATTCAATTACTTTTTCCATTATATTACTTATTATATTCTAAGTAATATTATAAATCATATTATAATATTTATTAAACGCAGACCGTCTGTCATTGTGACAGATAAGTCACCACAAAAAAAACCCCATCGAATGCTGTATTTAGCAGGTGAAGGTCGCCCCTTGACCTAAATTTAATTTCCCATTACGGATACATAAACTAAATATATTAGTGCCCAAAATGACGTCAACTTTCTTCGAGTGGTCATACGGAGACAATCCCTAAGAACCCTTCTTTGTTATGCAAAAACAAGTCACTTGAAGCACTTCGCAATAATGTGACATTACAAAATAAACAAAGTATGCTTACATTATTGGATGTACCAATCCTTTTAGTAACTCACTGACACTATGCACGAGCGAAACATTCAGGTCTTTGAAGGGTAACCAAGAGCCACGAGCCAGCCAATGTCAATGTGCAAAGAAAGTTACAAATTATAAAGGCAGAGAGCGTTGGTGTATTTTCTCCAGTTGTCAAACAAGTGTACAGCCTTACCAAGTTACAATTAAATATTTAACTAGCGAAGTTTGGTCGGCGTGGAGCTAAATAATTACATAAGAAGAAAACTATAAATAAAATTGTAATAATTGTAAGTAATCTGGAAATTAAACTAAAATTAACGCAAAGTTTAGCACGCAGTTCGCACTAGCGACACCTTCAGCAGTATTTTCTAACTGAATGGTTACGTTCCAGTCACGCAATATACTCGTACATTGAAACTGACATCTAACAGGGGGTTTCGCTAGTCCCTAGGGAGTACAATCGCTTGTTGCAAGTGATTGTACTCCCGGACCTCGCAGACCGAGCATCTCTCCTTTGAAAACATCGCTTATGGTCGCAGTCTAGCCCTCTGCGTTT
Organism: Pyralis farinalis; assembly: GCA_947507595.1. Lineage (NCBI taxonomy): Eukaryota > Metazoa > Arthropoda > Insecta > Lepidoptera > Pyralidae > Pyralis > Pyralis farinalis. Next base: position 42,517,505 of record OX382260.1, on the reverse strand, counting down.
CTTGTGTTGCAGGCACGATAGCAAGCTGATGTTCATTCCGAAGGCTGGCGAGCCGTGGAGCTGCCGTCTGCAGTCGTATGTCGTGCATCCTGAGCTCGGGTACCGCTCGCACGCCACCCTGGCCGTGCTCCACCTGGACCACGACGACGACGGTGAGCTGACTTTGGTACCCACACAATACTCTCTGCGGTTGACTGGATGAGTTGATAATTCCGTGTAAATCCGATTTTCGCTATATCTTGATTGTTTTTCGTTTTGAGACTACAAATATACGGTCCACCTGTAAGCTTCACGGTGAGGTCACCAATAAGCTCCTAAGCATTTCTTGTGTCAGTAGCAGAGTTGGCATCCTGCGAGTGATACTTATTATGTTGCGAACGTATGTGACTCCCGCCGTTGTATAAGAAAAAAAAATAGAGTTTCTAAAGCTCATCTTAATATTTTTGTCATTACAAAACTAAGTAATGCAGACAATGTACACAACAACCTGCCAGACGCTCGTTGTTCGTATCAACAATGAGCGTCTGGCGATTATTGTGTGTGTTCTTGTTTATTACAGAAAAACTTTAATTAGATTACAATTATAACTCTTACAATATACTATCTATGCTATGCTATGAAGTTAAAAGTCTATTTATCTATAACTTCACGCCAAATCCCTTGAGGGGTAGGTAGAGCGAACCGAGCGCCACATGCCTCGACTCTTACATACGTCACTCGCTTCTTTAACATTCATAGCTCTTCTCGTGCACGCTCGCCGGTTTCTAAGGCTCTTGACCAATACAATATACTGTTTATGAAATCAAATGTTGCTTCGGCGAGTCAACATTGTAGCTGAAAATACGAGAAGCGTGCTTCCCGCTGTGGCAGCCGGTAAATAATTGTGTTCCCTGTGCCGTCTCAGTGCCCGTGAAGCCGATCTGCTGGCCGGACAACTACTTCAACACCAAGAACGAGCTGTACGCATTTGGTTACACCGACGGTGAGAGTTTCAATTCCTTTCATTTTTATGTATTTTCGCCAGCTATTTTATGCGCGATATTTTGTAATATCACATTTCACCATATAGTACACCAGGCTTGAGGTAAAAAAGATAAAAAAAAGATAATTATTTATTTTTTGCTATAGGGCGGTATTTAACCGGTGAGCACAAGCATGAGAAGAACAATGAATGTTAAAGAAGCGAGTGAGGTGTGTAAGGATCGAGTAACGTGGTGCTCGGTTCTCTCTGCCTACCTCGCAATGGTGAAATTATAAATGTATAGAATTGCTATTGCTATTTTGCTTATAGTATAGCTTGTAGTGTCTTTAATTCAGTACAGTCTGTACTGAATTATTTCCAGACATGATTGTCAGTTACATATTCATGTATGTATATCTTCACGCCAAGTCCCTCGCGGGGTAGGCAGAGAGAACCGAGCGCCATAAGACATATTCATCAATTCTATAATAAGCCCTTTCACAGAGAGTATTTTTAATATGTTTTTTAAATACATTATCAGAAAAGGACAGAACAGAACAAAAAATCGAACATATTTTACAAGAAAAGATCTGCCAGTCCTAACAAACCTATGTACCTGAATACACAACGTATTTCTACTTTTTCGCTGGAGTTTGAAAACGCCTTTAAATTTTTACAGACATACAATAGGTTTTCACAAATATATTGAGAAGTAACAGTGAGGATATTTATTTCTTTGAACAGTTCCCTGAGTGATTCTCTGGAGTCCATGTTATAAATGAAGCGATTGGCTCTTTTTTGTAAGATAAAAATTAACTTAGATTAATTGTTTATCTCTTGATAAAAGTCACATTCGGAAGACATTTTCATTCGTAGCGGAAGACTAAATCTGATGTATTTGATTTTAGCCGAGTTTAGCAAAATATTATTACATGTGAACCACTTTAGAATAGCAGACACAACACCATTTACGTTGTCAATGTATTCACATCGCCGCGGGGCACATTCAAAATTAGAGAGATATCATCAGCAAATAGTACTATATCCGCCATTTTCTACACCATGTAGGGCAGGTCATTCGTATATACCAAAAATGAAAAGGGAGATAGAATAAAAAGGAAGAGTGGAAGAGGTTGCCCGTAAGCATACAACAAGCTACTAAGGAGTTGCTGTGTTAGCCATAAATACTGTTACATATAAAGTTTTCTTTTTTCAATTCTTTAATTATTTTGAATTTGGAACGCGTTTATTATGTTAAAAAATTCTTTCGATTTACTGTCGTTTTACATATTTTTTTGTGTTTATTCTCAAATTAAAGTATGGAATGGGGTATTAAAGAAAATATGATTGCAGTGATTGCCTTGGACAAAGTGGGTATGGAGCCGTCGGTCATATTCAAGACATTTCAAAAGCTTGGTATCAGTCGTATGTACGTATATCGTACTATAAAAAGATATACTAACACTTCCTCTGTTGAAGACCATAAAAGATTGCGGCGATTGCGTGCTGCTAGAACTAAAAAGGCTGTTAAAGCCAGAATTCGCTGAATCATTCGAAAACAAAAAATATTATCGCTAAAAATGAAGATTCCCGCTAGGACTCTATCGCGTATTAAAACAAGACCTGAAGCTTGGTGCTTATCGTCGATATACAGGACATGCCCTAAATCAATCCCAATAGTTGAAGACAGTGGATCAATCAAAATGCCTTCTGTCCCGATACCCAGCTGAAAGGCTTAGAAATATCCTCTTTACTAATGGAGAAATTGAAGACAAGCAAAATGACAAAGTATACGCACACAGTTCTAATGAAGCCATCCAAGTGGCCGGAAAGATACAACGTGGTCATTATCCTGCGCCTGTAATGGTTTGGTGGTGGGTGTCTTATCAATGAGTCACAAAGCTTCGTTTTTGTGATAAAGGAGTGAAGACTTCAGCTAAACTCACAACACTATCCAAGACAGTCTAAAACCTATCAACAAAGCAAAGCACAAGCATCTGGTCACAAGGCACAAACTACCAAGCTTGACTATCTAGCCCAGATCTGAATCCCTTAGACTATATATCGACGCTAGAAAGGCAACCTTGCTTATCCACCATTTCGCAACTTTATAGGAGAGCGATTCAAAGTTGCAAAATTTCGAAAAAAAATCGTATAAAATATATTTTTTGTCGGAATAGCCTGGAAACTTGTAAAAATATCGAGAAAGCGGGTTTTCACAGATACAATAAAAAAAAATAATTAAAAAACATTAGGAGACAAAGTTAGGTGACGGTTAAGCAATAAATGCCTAGGCTTCGGGTAAGGCTAATTTTCTGATAGTACATAGTGCAGTTCATAATGTTGCTTCACTTCTTGCTTATGCGCTGAAAATATGCGATTCATATCGCAGCAAAATGTCTTATTTTCATAGTTATTCAGAAATGTCGAAGGCATAATTCGGTGATACCATCAGACTATCCAAAAGTAGTTTTCCCAGAAATTCTCAACTACCAACTGACCTGAAAGTGTGGTATAAAAAATGTTTCTTATAGGTGAGCATAATCTTAAAATATAGGATGTCTAAAAATAATAAGTGCCGTAAATCCATCAAAATAATAAGTTTCTATAATGTCTAAAAACTTTACTTTATGATGCCTTAAAACTTAACCTATTTGTGAATACGTAGCTTTAACAAGTACGTGTCTACTGTCTTACGTTAAAATTTATGTAATATCAAAATTATCAACGCAGTCTTTAATAATTTTCATGTTAAATCTAACAACTTGGTAACCTTTACTGTTAAATGCTTAATGCAATATTCACAACCATTTCAGTCTTTTGCGTTAATTGAATAAAATAAGTAACAAGAAACATTACTTTTCAAACTGAAAGTATTTTTAACAATAAAGTAATAAGTAGTACACCTGTAACGAAATAAAATTTCAAAAGGCAGGTAGTTACCTACAATTACCTACTCACAATTGGCAAATATTAAACTATAAGGTGTTCTACAACTTTAACTAAGGCACAGTAATCAGAATCACAATCAGTCTTAAGTCGAAGTCTTATTATAATACGAGTAGAATAAAATGTATTTACTGAAAATCAAGTAGGACATCAATTCAAAATTCACAAAGTCTTATCGCTTAGTCACTATCTTCCACATCTGTGTCTGGCAAAGTATCTCTTATGTTTCCGTGAGGCATCTTTAAGTACTCATCGCGAAAATGTTGGGGAATCGTCGAGCTTTTGCAGTGGTTTGCCCAATCATTGTACTTAGCGTTAGAAATCGGTAACGGTTTTTTATATAAACCCTCAAGGCACCCGGTTTTTTCCAAGAACAAAAATTATTTCGGTTTTTGGTTCGTTTCCCATAGATTTTTTTAAGAAAACATGGGTTGGTCATTCTTTTTGAAAGTGATCACACGAAGTTGATTATTTTTTCCGGTCAAATTGGTTTTGAAATATTTGTCGAATATGGAGTTCCAAGCGACAAAATCAGAATATTTCAATGTTTCCACGTTATACGGTTTAGGATTCTTTCTAGCTAAAGTAAAAACGGTTGACCATTGTGAAGGCGCATGAATCACAGTGTTTTTACGCCGTTCTCTATCGCGGCATGTACACTTCCACTGGCATAGATGTATGTCCAGGTAGGAGGAAGTTCATTTGAATAGTTTCAAAATGTTGACAAACTAGCAAAGCGGTGTGAACTGCAGCAAAACAATTTTGTTCTTATTCTGGCCTGAGCATGAATCACTGTATAATAAAAGATTTTTAATAGTTTGCCTTTCATCTACAATTTTTAAATATTTCAGTAGAATAGTAGCAATTTCATTTTCACCTCTCTTGCCATCACTTTCACCCCAAGAATAATAGTATCCTTCCCTAGTAGTACTCTCCTAAAAGGTAAGGTTATATATTTTCTTGTATAGTAGAATAACATACTCTCGCCATACAGAGCATTTCAAACCTTTTGCAAATCAAAAGAAACACAAAGAGTGCGAGTGTCATATTTCGCGATGTTTTGGTGAAATTTGAATCTGGCTTTTGAGTAGTCAGCCTCTTTTAAATGGGCTTTCTTTTCTTCTTCGGTATCCTTTGTCGGTGAAACGCATTTCTTACATTTGTCCTTTTTAGGGATGTGAAAACTCTTATTGAATTCGGTTGTGAAAATATTTTTAAAAACCTTCTCACCAACATAATCCTTTCCTCTGGATGAATAGTCGGTTTTATCGAGTTGATAAAAGTAAGGTTTTTGAATTCATGTGACAAATAGAGTCGAGTAGAGTCTTTGCGGCAGTAATGTGATGGTACAGTAGATGACTTCGCGAGTGGGAAGTACTTGGTTCTGAAAAGCTAATTGGCTGCCTAATTACTCCATCTCCTTCTGTTTGATTCACTGACTGGGCATATAAAGCAATATCGCCCTGAATTAGTGCTTCGTGATGACTTTGTGGGAGGATTTCCAAAGAGGGATCCTGTAATAGTCACGGTATTGTTATAAAAAAAATTAAGAGTTAGTACCTAAGCATGGAAGAAAATCTAAGTTTGTTAATCACCTAATAGACGTCATCCGTTGAAGTTGCAATGCATATCATGGGTACGTTGCTTCAACCTTGCAGTACGGTTTGATGCTCTGGGGAAACTCTACAAATATTCAGAGAGTGTTTCTAGTTCAAAAGAAATGTATCAGAGCTTTATGTGGTGCACATTATTTGACTCCATGCAAACCACTCTTCAAGAAACTGAGATTGTTGATGCTAACTGGCATGTACATAAAACAAATATCAATATTTGCGAAGCAAAAACCCGAATTCTTTCCGAAAAATAAAGACGTACGGGCAAGAGAACAAAGAACTAGAGTAGGTAATAAACTACGTGTACACGGAAAAAAATTAAGTATAGTCAATAAAAATGCTTTTCACTTGACGATACAAATTTATAATAAGGTTCCGAGTGATATTACAGAGTTGCCCGTCACACAGTTTAAAAAAAAGCTACATAATTGGCTAATTGACAAATGTTTCTACTCCCTTAATGAGTTCATATAATAACAATTGACGACTTGAGTTAAATCTTGAGTGAATTAAAGTATAATCGGAATTAAATTTTGTATTTCATAGAATGCTTGAACTTTTGCATGCCTGATTGTATGAAAGGCAGCGAACTTCGCTGATGAAAGGCAAAACATAACGGATTTTCTTTTGATACACACAACATCTCTATTTTTGTACTTATGTTTTTGCAAAATAAATAATTTGAATTTGACGTCCGTCAAACCATTGGTACTTTTGTAATACTAATAAGGTTTTCACATAATAGTGGCTTTATGTCAACGCGTTTTTATGCAACCGTCTTATAAAAGTTCAAGATACAGTAGCAAGATTCAAACTGTAACAAACTAACACGGCAAGATAAATGCTTGTAAAAACACGTGTGATCTATGAGGCCTTTTAAGACCATATGGAATCAGCATACACCGCCACCGATAATATTAGCAAATAGCTAAAAATTGTAACATGCATACTATTTGTACAAACGTCATCCAAACCATCTGAATCAAAGCACAATTTTCTCCTTGAAGCCAAAGCTTTACCCATTATACATCTCGACCGCACTGATCTTCTAGCCATTTTGAAGCATTTAGGTAGGTACTGTAAGTAAAATCAAGCATAGCAAAGTTAGTAGATAGACAGAAGTACCAACTTTAAAATAGATACGAAAAACAATGACTTATTACCGCAGTACAGGTATCACTTCTGCAGGCTTACTTTACGTAAGAACTTATGATGCGCTTTTATGGATCGACAGCTGTGTACCGTACCCGTCAACGAGAAGCCAGCGACTGATGCGCCCACGCGCGCGCGTTTCTATAATAATTCTCTGTGTCTGACGCAATATTGCATCATAAAAAGGTAGCTTATGCACCGTTCGTCGTGTATTTCCTTGTACGGAAGACAAGTGTAAGTGATCAAAATGTGAAAAGTAAGTGAAAGCAAAATTTCTTAAAATAAATTCTTCTGAAATGTACAGCGGAGTAAACTTGCTTAGGAGCCACATCAACAATATTGTAGTCAAGGCAGAGTTGCTTATATTCCAATCTTAATATTTAGGGTTTTCGATAAAATTGCTTATCTGCAAAATATGCTTCAAGCGCGGCAGAGATAAATTACTGAAGTGCTATATCATGACAAATTTTAGCGCGGCTAATTGTATTATGTATAAACTGTTCCTGTTTCACGGCGAAGAAAATTTTCTTATGCAAAAAGACACAGGATAATACAAAAAAGATATGTTGCTTATCCTACAATCTGGTTAAATGATAGGTAGCTTAAGATACAAAATTTCTAAAAAGACCTAAAATTGTGCGCTCATCAACCAAAAAAAGAGGAATCACATGTTGCTCATCGACCATCAGAAGTGAACATAATTGAATGAAACCGAGATCAGCAGATAGAGAAAAATCTGGCGATTACGACAGTATGTATAACTCATTATCGGAAATTTGGCGGATCAGCAAGGTTGCCTTTCCAGCGTCGATATAACAATTTACGATCAGTTTTAGAGGACATGACCTGCTCAAAACGACACGCCGACATTGTGTCTCTGGAGCAAGCAATGACTAGATTTCGCATGGTAACAGTGCGTAAATACATAGATTCGTGGCCAGACAGATTAAAGATTTGTATCAAAGCCAAAGCAGGCCATTTCAAATAGAATCATTTTTTAGTTTTTTCTGAGACTTCCATAAATATGTATATATAAGTTTTATTAAGATTACATTACTTCATACAATATAAATGCATATTGATTTAGTAACAGAACTTATAGCCGGATTAGGTAAAGATAATATATTGCTTTTATGTTTAACGTCATTCTTACAATATTCTGAATACATTTTCAGAAAATAAACTTCTAGAAAAAGAAATATATAAAATGACGTTCGTGGAGAAGTCCATATGTCAGGAGTTCTACCAGAGGGCGGGGGTGAGTTGCCTGTTCATTTTACTACTTCAAAGCCTTTCTTCACAGCTTCAACGAGCTGGTTAGTACAGTAAATCATTAATAATTGAGGACCGTCAAAATACTGAAACCCCATAAATGGTCATGATCACACCAGGAAAGCGGATTGGTGTCAGTTTCGTGAGAAACTGGCAGCAATCATGCGGAGGGACCGCCTGAACGTGGAGAGCGTTGAGGCGGTCCAGGTGTGGGAGGACCTGGAGGTAATCGTGGACGGATATACCCGAGCCATAGCCGAGGCCTGCCAGGCAGCGATGCCCAAAATCAAAGGCGGGGTTTCATTTAGATTGCCGTGGTGGTCGGAGGAACTCGGGGAGCTGAAGAGGCAAACCAACACCAAGCGACGCAGAATCCGAAACGCAGCGCCGGACCGGAGACAAATGGTGGTCAGTTCGTACCTCGAACAGAAGGGCAAATACGAGGCCGCAGTGCGGGATGCCCAGACTGACAGCTGGAGGAAATTCTGCGGGAGGCAAGACAGAGAAGGCGTCTGGGAAGGTATCTATCGGGTCATTGGGAGGGCAACCGAGCGCAAGGAGGATGTACTCCTCCAGGAGGGCGGGAGGCCGTTGGATCACAGGGAGTCCCTCGAGCTGTTGGCGGATACGTTCTATCCTGCCGACAGCGAGTTGGACGACGATACAGATCACCGCGAAATGAGGAAGAAGGCCCGCGAGGTAAACGAGCGGGTCGATGATGATCATGACCCGCCGTTTACCATGAGGGAACTCACAGCGGCTGTATCGTCGTTCAACCCGAAGAAGGCTCCCGGTGCCGACGGCCTCACGCCTGACATTTGCGCTCGGGCCATCAACGGTGACCCTGAGTTCTTCCTGGCCCTTCTTAATAAATGTCGAGCCCTCCGCTACTTTCCTCGGCTGTGGAAGGGGGCCCTCGTAATTGTCCTTCGGAAACCAGGCAAAGACTCGTATACCATGCCCAAATCGTACAGGCCGATTGGGCTTTTGCCTGTCTTGGGCAAGGTATACGAGAAAATGCTGATCGCTCGCCTCAAGCACCACATTCTACCGAGGATTAGTACTCGCCAGTACGGGTTTATGCCACAAAGGGGCACCGAAGACTCCCTCTATAACCTGGTGCAGCACATCCGCGCCAAGCTTGACGAGAGGAGAATGCTCACTCTCGTCTCGCTGGATATAGAGGGAGCCTTCGACAACGCCTGGTGGCCGGCAATCAAACTACGACTGGCTGAGGAAAATTGTCCTCTGGGCTTGAGGAGAGTGATCGACAGCTATCTCAGCGATAGGACGGTCAGAGTTAGGTACGCCGGGGGGGAAACCTTGCGGTCCACCACCAAAGGGTGCGTCCAAGGGTCCATAGGAGGACCGATTTTGTGGAACCTCCTATTGGATCCTCTTCTGCAGCAACTCGACCTTGCGGGGGTGCACTGTCAGGCCTTCGCCGATGACGTCGTGCTGATGTTCGACGGCAACACTGCGCTGGATATAGAGAGACAGGCCAATGCCGCTCTCGAGCATGTGAGGGCGTGGGGTGTCAAAAACCGGTTGAAGTTTGCGCCGCATAAGACCAGCGCTATGCTGGTCACGCGCAAACTTAGGTATGACACTCCGCGCCTTACCATGGGCGGGATAGACATTGGCATGTCTCGGCAGATCAAACTGCTGGGGTTGACGATTGACGCGGGTCTGACGTTCAACGCGCACGTGGCTACTGTCTGTAAAAGGGCAGTGGCCATATACGGGCGCCTTGCGCGTACGGCCCGCGTCAGTTGGGGTCTCAACCCTGAAGTAGTGAAGATCATATATTCAGCCGTAGTGGAACCTACGATATTGTACGCTGCCGCCGCATGGGCTCCAGCGGTCAATAAGCTGGGCATCCAGAAACAGCTCAACAGCGTACAGCGGGGCTTCGCGCAGAAGATCTGCAGAGCCTACCGCACGGTCTCCCTGAACTCCGCACTGCTGCTGGCCGGGGTGCTGCCTCTTGACCTCAGAGTGCGCGAGGTCGCCTCTTTGTACGAGGCCAAGAGGGGGCTACCCCATCCGCTGCTCGGGGACAGGGAGATCGAGCGGATGGCCTCGAAGATCGAGGCCCCGCATCCCGCGGAGCTAGATAGCTTGGAGTTCGGCAGCCTGGTGGACGAGGAACAATGCAGGGCACACTCCAACTTTGCCCTGCGAATTTACACGGACGGCAGCAAGATTGAGGGCCGGGTTGGCGCCGCTGTATCCATATGGAACGGCGGCGCGGAAACCAAGGCCGTCAAGCTTGCTTTGTCGTCCTACTGTACCGTCTACCAGGCGGAACTCCTGGCTATCTGCACGGCGGCCGAGTACGCTTTGAGCTGCGATGGACCCAGTATCGGCATCTTCAGCGACTCCATGGCGGCGCTCCAGGCGGTGGCGAACGTCGAGTCCCCCCATCCCCTGGCGGTGCAGACACGGGACGCTCTTAAACTGTGCAAAAGCCAGAGTAAGAGCGTCTCGTTGTTCTGGATCAAGGCACACGCGGGGTTGGAGGGGAACGAACGTGCCGATGAACTCGCCAGGAGCGCCGCACTGGGGTTGCGGAGGCGGCCAGATTACGACCGCTGCCCTGTCTCATTCGTCAAAGGTATGATCCGTAAGGGGACCATTGACGAATGGGACAGGAGATACAAATCGGGAACGACAGCTTCGACGACGAAGCTGTTCTTCCCGAATGCGGCGGAGGCGTACGGCATCGTGGGCAAAATGGTGCCGTCGAGCATCACCACGCAGGTCCTCTCGGGGCATGGTGGGTTCTCCGCGTACTTGCACAGGTTCAAGTGCGCGGATGACCCGTCCTGCTTCTGCGAGCCCGGCGTGGACCAGACAGTGCAGCACATATTGTTTCGGTGTCCCGCATTCTCCAAACAGAGGTATGATTTGGAGCAGGATTTGGGAATGCGGGTCACCGAAACAAAGGTCTCCGAAATAGTGATGGGGCAAATTAGATCAAAATTTTTAAAATACTGCGTCAGTTTAGCCACGGCTGTCATAAATCGGAACAAGCAGAGCAGCTCCACCTAGGACCAATGTTGTATACTTCGGCTATACTCAGTATAGCCGATGGGATCGCGGTGGCTAGGTGGAGCTGTGAAGCTCGCTGTCGCCCGTGTCTGGACTGACGCAGTATGGGGAGGGAAGTCTGGCAACACATATAAGGATAGTTCACTGGTGTTCTAAAATGGGCGAAATAAAAGCTAGAAGATATAATTGAAAGATGATGAATGGAAGAATGAAGTGCGGAATGGAAGAGTATGATGAATGAATGTGTTTATTTACATTGGAACATTTAAAAAATTAAGATGAAGAAATAAAATGTATATAAATAGCCTTGCCCATGTCAGGGGTGCACGTATTAATAAAAAAAAAAAAAAAAAAAAAAAAAAAAAAATGGTCATGATCCTCCTTTTTCCTAGCTTCGTCCCGTTTCCTTATCCTTTAATACGGCCACTGACCCACTCAACTTATGAATGTCGAGAGAGAATAATGCCCGCCGGACATCTCGGGAGATGAAAAAGTGGAACAAGTGAAGGAATTTGTGTAACTTGGAATCTAGTTCCATGTTTACGAGAAATGGGAAATGTGAGGCAAATATTGAAAGAAGAGTGAAAGCAGGAAACCGTACCAATAGTACGTTATACTCGGTTTTGATGAGCGAAATTATATCGAGCAAAGCTCGCCTTGTTAATCCAGTGTCTATTAACATCGACTCTGACATACATAGCGAATCATGGGTATGGTAGAAGAAACATGAAAGTAGGCTCAATGCACTTGAAATGAGAGCGTTAAGGAGTGTGGAATTAGATTGATCGATAGAGTAGAAATACCATGATACGAGAATATGTGGAATAAAAGATGATGTAGTGACAAAAATTAAAAAGGGTACGCTGAGGTAGTTCGGACATTTGGGAAGAATGGATGACAAAAGAGTTACAAAATAAGTATATCGAGCAAGAGTGAGTGGAGATATTGGCAGGGGTCGCCGTGGACCCACAGATCACATAGCTGATGTGTTGAAAAAGGGCCAAATAAAAAGCACCTAAAATCGAAGAGCATGCTAGAGGAGTTTGATGAATGCGGAAGAGGCAAGAGAGGTGATTGAGAGTATGTTTGTATCGGTGCACCTGGCGTTCCATAGTCTCTGCCTACCGCAATGGGAGACAGGCATGATGATATGTATGTATGTCAAAAATTAATAAATAGATGCGGCCAAAAGAGCAGTGGCTAAAATACCGACCTATTGACCAACTGGGCCCGGTTCGAACCCTCACATGTACCACTAAATACGTGTTTTAGGATTTAAACAAATATTTGTAATGTCGGCGGAAACATCGTGAGGAAACCCGCGCGTCCAACAAATTGTATTTCGAAATACATGGAACTTTACTCCATGTATTTTCGTCAAATGCTTAGGTTAAGAGCCGACCGACCGTGACGGATTGAGGAATGGTACAACGCTAAGAAGAAGAAGTTCACTTAAACGGGCGCCGAAAATAAACAAAATGAAGTATTCATATGTGAAGAAAATAACTTTTTACTGACTTGTAAGCTCACCGTGCGCACGGACGAGAGTGAGCTTTGGCGTCATTGGAATTTGTATGGAGATGGACTGCACAAAAATAGCTTTTATATATAACTAGCTTTCGGTCGCCGGAGCGGTATGTATAATAAGCATGTAACCTTTCTCAAGGATTGGTTATCAAACGCTTTTGCTTACTTTTTAATTTTATTATAGTTATGTGAATTTATCAATACCGTTCAATCTTAACAATTTATTGAGTTACGGTCAAATATATACTAGTTACGATTACTACTAGCGAGCCGCCCCGACTACGCACGTGTGACCCGACCGCTACCAAACTCACAGGATCACCCGCTAGGATAATTTGAAGGTTTCTTGATTCTACTTGTCCATCTTAACGTTATCCCGTTTTCCTAATCCATTAGAATTGGCGGAGTCCGCTACCTAAGCCTATGGATTTGGCGACGATACTGATTTTGACATGGAGCGACTGTCGTCAGACCTCCATAACCCAGAGGGAAAAGCAGACCTTTCTTAGTGTAGGTCACCAGTTAGTTAGTTTTAGGTTAGTCTATTGGAATATAATTTGTTGGAGGCGCGTGTTTCCTCGCGTCATGTTTTCCTTCATCGCCGTGCTACTCGTAGTAATAACTACAAATATTGTAGTACATGCCAGGATTCGAACCGTGGACCTGTTTGTCACAAGGTCAGTTCTTATCCACTGAGCTGTCACTGCTCTTTTGGCCCCGTTTATTTATTAATTTTTAACATATATGCATATATATCATTACGCTCGTCTCCCATTTCGGTAGGCAGAGACTATGGAACGCCTTGAAGATTTCTTGAATAATTCATCAAAATCGGTTTACCTATTTTCGAGTAAGAAGGGAACACCATCATACACCATCGATTTTACACATTTGAAATATATGAGGTGTATGATTTTGTTACGAATTCAGTTACGTTCCATGGTAATGAAAATAATTGATCCTTAACATACGTATTTGATATTCTTCCTCCATACACCTTCACCCTTCGTGTGTGTGCAGTTCTCGCAGCCTGAGATGACTCCCGCGCACTACGTGTGTGCGTTCGCAGCCAACAGCCGCGACCGCTGCCTCTGGGAGAACGGCGTGGTGCTGGCTTCCAACTCCACCGGCCGCTGGACCATGGTGAGGACGCTGCTCTGCACACCTGGCTAAATAATACACGGCTCATTAGTTACGAAGTTTAGAAGGCCAATTTCTAACAACGCCCTCTATTACCCATCTTACATATTAATAATTCACTGACGACAATGCATAGGAACAATGCACCAAGTACAGTTATGCTAATTAAACCTTGTACTTAATTTATGCAAGAAATCTATTTATTTTAAAGAGCCTGAGCCTCCATACAATATATTTTGGTGCATAACACAAACGCGCGCGCAACACCCTAGCGTTGCGATGTTTGTCTTTTCACGTAAAGATAGAAATAAATCATTTGTAAGGAAATGCTCACGGCATGGAAGAGAGGCTAAGAGCAGCTAAGAGCAGAGTGGCGTGCTGCATCTCCCGCGTTCCGACTCACATGGCCGCAAGATGCGTGGAGCCATAGGATGGAGATCACGTACGTCAGTTATTAACGTTAATATAATCAGTGATAGCACAGTGGAAAAAACACGCGTACAAACGACTGGTTATCGGTTGGAATCCCAGCGTGGGCATGTACCTGCTACTAAATTCGTATTTTAATTTTTATCCAATTAATTATAACTTCACACCAAATCCCTTGCAGGGTAGGGGAGAGAACCAAGCGTCATAAAACGCAACGGTCCTTACACACATCACTCGCTTCTTTAACATTCATAACTTTTTTCAATGCACGCTCGCCGATTTCTAGGACTCTTGACATCACCAGTGAAACACGATCTATTTGTTTTTATGCTGATTTGTAATTATCACTTACTCGGCGATGAAGAAAAACATCGTGAGGAAATCCGCATGTACAAGAAATTTTATTAGGAAAGATGACCTATCCTAAGAAAGGTGAGGGTTTTCTCTCTGCAGGTGTAGTGGGCTGTCGGCAGTGACTCTATATAAAAATGTGTATCTTCGCGGTATCCTTACTCGTAGGCTGTGGACGTAACGCCAATTCTAGTGGATTAGGAAATGGGATACGATAGGTAGAAGAAGTTATTAACTATTCTCTTTATAGTCGTGCTTAATGATTAATGAAACTTATTTCTCCACAAATAACTAATATTCCCGCGAACAAACGGTAAAACAGAAAGGGGCACAGTTATATGGAAAGACATAAAATGCCAAAACATCCCGAGACGTGAGTTTAGCGTATTAAAGCAGCCCGTCTGTGCTTCATATAAATTAACTTAGGTCAATTATATTATGGGGTGATTATAAATTAACTTAGGTCAATTATATTATGGGGTGATTAAGAGAGGCGCACCATGTGAGTGAGAAGTACCTCTACCTCACAAAAAATAGGATAAAAAAATATTTATTTGCCATTGGGCACTCTCGGACACTTAGACACGTCTTGCATTTTTGAAATATAAGAACTGTAACCAGCAAGTGCCTAGAAAGTTATTGCGTACCTGTGATCGAGCAAGGATACAGTAAGCTACTAAGGAATTGCTGTGTTAACAGCAGAGGTGGCGACGCATAGGCTACGGTAACCACTTTACATCAGAGTTGTAATTGCTAGTATGCTTCCCGACGTTGAATAAAAAAATGTGATACGTCTTTTCAATCAAAAGGAGGTAGCACTTGCACCAGGCCCGCGGCAGGCAGGCGCGCCCGTGCATACGTGGAATGGATAGTAACAAAATGCCGAGTTCATTTCCCATAACATCTCTACAGAATTCAAGAATAGCGATTTTTAACCAAATCTGGCGAGTGCTCTGAAGAACTGTTTTCCCTTACGCCCGCCACGCCCTTCCGTCATAGAACCACACGTGCGGGCTTGCGATGTCACTGTTGAGAACATTTCTTCGCGTACCAAAAAATTTGGCAATTCCTATCTTTGTCGTACCATTAAAAAACGGAACGCCTTGCCTGCACGTGTGTTCCCTCCTTCCTACTATATGGGATTCTTCAAACGAAGCGTGAGGAATCAGAATCTTGCGGGTCAGCATGGCGGCGTCAACTAACAGAACACTGTGTTGTCTTTTGTCAATATGCTGAACTTATACATAAAAAAAATCATGGAACTACAACTACACGAACAATCCACAAACTGATAAAGTATCGTCGTGAAGTTACTTCACCCATTTCTCACAAACACAGCGAGTGTCGTTAATTAACAGCAGCCCGACTAAAGAAGTGTCTGTAGACACTTCTCTAGTCGGGCTGCTGTTAATTATCAAACATCTCGGTATATAAAAGAAATCGTAGGTAACGCTCCCTTGGTTCAGGTATGTAGAAATAACGCAGCATAGAAAAATGACGAAAGTAGAAGTTCGTAGGAGCCCAGGAAGGCCAAGACTCACCTATTACGTCCAAATTGGTAGAGTCTAATCAAAAGGTGCTGTCAGCAAAAAAATCTACAAACGTTAAAGAAGCGGGTGATGCATATGAGGACTGCGTCTTACGGCGCTCGGTTCTCTCTGTGAGGACCTGACGAGAAGATATACATACATACATTACTTTTAATGTACCTTCCTCTGAGCCGATTACTCTTTCAAATTCGAACTGTATGTTTGAGTGTGGACTGTACTTTTCCAGGTAGGTTTCGGTGTCCGCGGACCTGGCTGCGCGGCGCCCTCCCGGTTCATCGACTTCTTCTCCTACATGCCCTGGATAGATTCTGTCACCTCGGAGCCAGAGGAGGTGCTCAACTATGATTCAGCCTGACCACACTACTATAATCTGTAATATTCCGTGCAACAATAAATTGTACTTAAATTAACTTTATTCGTTTAGGTAAAATAAAATCACCTAGAGATGGTAGAGGAGACGACGAGCTCAATAGCGCAGCGGTTAATAACGCGATTTTGACACCAACGGTCGTGTGTTCGACTCCCACACAGAACAAATATTTGTGTGCATGACCATGACCGTGCATGAAAGCAGCCCGTTTGAGGAAATACCTCTACCTCACAGAAAACCAACAGCCAAATAACAACTCGCTGGAAGGTTGTTGTGTTCCTGCGTGTGAGTGAGGTCACCAGTCAGCTCCTAAGGAGTTTCTGTGTTTACAGCAGAGATGGCATCGCGCGAGGATGTATTACAAGCGTTCATACACTACGGTAATTGCGTTACATCAGGTAGGCCGTATGATAGTATACCTCCAAACTTTGTAGAAAAAAGGTCAGTTTAATTGACCAAGTTCGTTAAGCATCGTCGACTGCTGTTTATCTATAGATGGGTTTATTTATTATGTCAGGTAGGATTGTGTGCTATCGGTTCTGCTGTTTATTCTGTATAGATAATCGTCCATAGAGAATAGACCTTATTATTGTCTTAGGTTTTCGCAATTGTTACACATTGAATTAAACAATTTTTAAAGGAAGTATCGCGTATTTTATTTACTTTTTACTTTTACTTTGCAGCGTCCGTGGTCGCAGGAAGACTTCCTGCGACCACGGACGCTGCAAAATAAAAACGCTGCAAAAAATTCTCTCACGTAGGACATCGCACGATATGTCGATTCGATTACAAGACCAGAACGCAGATCCTATCCAGCTGTAGACAGACATGAGACCTACGAATTATGAGACAGACACCTAAATATACAAAATTAGTTTAAAAATTCAATAGCAATCTTAATAGCAGGAATATATTGCTGGTAGATAGACCTGCTAAGCATTTCTAGTAAATTGCATTAAAATAGTATTGTCTTAGGTTTTCGCGATTGTTACACATTGAATTAAACAATTTTTAAGGGAAGTATCGCGTATTTTATTTATTTTGTTGAACCTGACGTTCGACGACGACGAAACGTCAGGTTCAACAAAATAAATAAAACACGCGATACTTCCGTTAAAAATTGTTTAATTCAATTGCATTAAAATCTACAAAACAATGCCTGAAACAGTTCTGTCCTTTCTCGCCAGTGCGCAGTGTGTTCAATAAGCACAACAAATATACTCTTTGTAAAATGGTTTATTACAGTATTGGTGAACACTGACAGAAATGATTCACATGTACCGCAGAATTCATCAATTCTGTATTTTTTTTTTATTTCACCACTGTACATCATCGTTATTATATTGATATAAGTTTATTGTATTGGCTAGTTGTTATTCACTAATTGTATTTCCAAAATGGTAGATTAGATTAGAACTGGTAGATTAAAAAATAAAAATGAGAAATAAACATGGAATGTTTCCATGTTCATTTCTCATTTTTATTTTTTTAATTAAGACGTGTTTTTGAGGGCCCAATGGCAAATAAATATTTTTTCTCTTTTACGTAAAATGTATGCAATCAGAATAGCAAAAAATAGCTTTTTCAGTAGCCTATGAACGTTTGCAATAAAAGAAGTAACGATTGCGCGTTGCCTCCACCATCTGCTCGCGTAAGGTATGGTGTATATTGTACCTACACCTCACAGAAAATCTCTGTGCTCTCCGTTGAGCTATGTAACATCAGGGGGCTTCACTCTAACCTCAATGCTAACCATCAGCACCTAGAGGCAGCTAAGCCAGCCGTGCTCTTTTTGACGGTGACACAGATATTCTCTCCTAATGACATTTCGTACTTGCGGTACCCAGGGTTCAAAATGGAATACAATTTTGTGCAACGAGCCGGTGTTTGCGCTTACGTTCGCGAGGATATCTGTTACCGACGTCTTGGCAGACTTGAAGAAAGGGACCTGTCTATTATATGGCTGCGCGCGGATTTCAGGCATCATATCCGTCTCTATCTTTAGAGATATACTCTAAAGGTCCCATAGCGGTAACGCTGAAACGGACCGTGTTGTGGAGCACATTCAAACAACGACTGATATTATACTCCAACATATCCCTTCCGCTGAAATTGTGGTTCTAAGTATGGTGGCGATTTTAATACCTATTACATGGAATGGCTCGGGCCATGTTCTGCTGGCCAAGCGGGAAGATCTTTCTATGACTTGGCCTAGCATATGGTCTGACGCAACTGGTATCTTCGCCTACGCGGCTATCAGACTTAGAGGATTTCAGAATTAGACATTCTCCTTCCCTTTTAGATCTTCTGCTGACCTCTCACCCTGAAAACTATCAGGTATCTGTTGGCTCCCACCTCGGGTCCTCTGATCACTGCCTGATACATAGTGAGAAGCCACATGCTTTCCCAACGCGACCGCTGCCGTTGTGTGTGGCGCTTTAGGTCGGCGGATTGGGAAGGGCTGCGCATTTTCTTCTCCTACCCCTGGGGGCAGTTTGCTTCTTGCTGGATGATCCCAGCTCCTCTGCCGACGCTGTCGCCAATGGAATTCTGCAGGGTATGGAACTTTTTATACCTAGCTCTGCGGCGTCTATTGGTGACAAGTCCTGCTGATTCGATCAATCTAATAAGGATGCATCTCGACGTCAAGAGGATTCGAACCGAGCCTGGTCCAATGCTCAGGCGGCTGGTGATTTAAATTCCAGTTCACTTTAAAAAGCTTGCCTCCAGGTTTTTAAAGGGTTGCATTGCAAAGGCAAAGTCAGAATTTGTTATCAAAATTAGCGAGAAACTCGTACGCTTGCCCTCTGGGACTCGTGCGTTCTGGTCTCTCATCAAAGCTGTTCAGGGAAACTTCTGTCAGTCGTCGTTCCCTCCGTTACGCAAAGGGGACGAATCGCTGGCCCATAATGCAAAGAAGAGCGCCGATCTCCTGGTCTCTCTTTTTGCATCTATCTCGACTCTTGATGACCGGGGAGGAACACCGCCGACCATCCCGTGGTGTGAGAGCTCTATGCCAAAAAATCATTTCTCACAAAAAGCTGTCCGTAGAGCTCTTATCTCCATGGACATTCATAAGATGAGCGGATCGAATGGAATTACACCTATTGTGTTGAAGTCGTATGCTCCAGAGTTAGATTTGATTCTAACGCACCACTTTCGGTACTTCTATTCGCTTGGCGTGCTTCCTCCGATCCGTCCAACTATAGACCTACAGCAATAACTCCCATATTTTCCAAAATCATGGTAAATATCATCAACCAGCAACTTTTAGAATACTTAGGGTATCTCGAGCTGATAACTGATCGCCAATATGGTGGCCACTCGGCTGGCGATCTTCTGGTAATCTCGGGTGTGGCACAAAGCACTTCTCTCGAAGCTTCCTTCTTTTGGGCTACCCGAAAAATATTGTGTATGCGTTGCCAGTTTTCTCATTGGGCGAAGCATCAAGGTCGTAGTTGACTGTGCGTGCTCGGATCCACTGCCCCTGAATGCTGGCATCGCACAAGGCTGTGTGTTGTCTCCCACTCTGATCGTGGATGATAGTACGATGGATGCAAGATACACTCAAGCCAATATGTCTCAAGATTGCGTCAATGAGTGCCAATCATAACTTGTGTTTGAAATTGAGACGTCACTAGAACAGGTCTCGTATTGGGGTAGACTGAATTTACTTCAACTTAATCCCCCAAAGACACAAGTGTGCGCATTTACCGCGAAAAAGTCCGCATTTATCGTAGCTCCTCGATTAGAAGGCATACCCCTCAACGTTACGCCTAGCATCGGTATCCTGGGTATCGTCATATCGAGCGATGTACAATTTCGCTGTCATCTGGAAAGCAATGCTAAGTTGGCGCCCAGGAAGATTGGTACTTACACAACAAGATTGGTATTGGTAAAGGTTTTATACCTCAACATCGCCTTCAACTTTATAAGGCACAGGTTCGGCCATACATGGAATACTGTTCACATGTTCACATGTTTGATCGCATAAAACGTAGAGCAGTTCATATCATCGACGACCCAGTGATCTCCGCTCGGCTAGACTCGCTTTGTACACGAAGAGACGCCGCTTCTCTTTGTGTACTGTACACATTGTATCATAGAGAGTGTTCGGAGTAGCTGTTCAACTTAATACCAGCAGCTGAGTTCCACTATCGTACCACTCGCCATAAACTAAAATTTCACCATCACAATTATAATGAGAGGCAATCCACTAAAGTCCGCTTTTAGAGGCATTTTCTACTACGTACGCTGAAATTTTGGAATAAATTACCCTCAGCGGTGTTCCTGAACATATTCCTGAACGATATGGGTGCCTTCAAGAAAAGAGCCAATGTTTCCATTAAAGGCTGGCAACGGATCAGTGACCCTTTGGTATTACTGATGTCTATGGGCGGTGGTGACCACTTACCATCAGAAGACTTAAATTCTCATTTGCTCCCCTGTAATATGGAAAAAGAATCGCGGTCAAGTGTCAACTCTCTGGCAGGTCATGGGGCCCCAGCAGTAAGTGACGTTACCTTAGCTTCTCAGGATTGATGTGTTTGCAGAACGGACACTCGTTGTGTTGCAAATATTTCTTGGCTACGAGTTACCGTACACCAAGTGTCACTTTATATCAGGTGGCCGCACCCTCGTATGCGTCATTCATGACTCATTACATTGTATAATAAAAAATGAATAACAAATTATCAATGGAATTTTATGTATGAATCATTAATATTATCAAGGCTAAACTACGGCGATCTCCTGTATGGACCGCGTTTATTAATTTTAAAATTTTAAGTTGATACAACATGCTCAAAACGCATGTTACCGTTTCTGCTTCTACATTCCCCACGTACTCATATTTCCCCATACTTAATAAGGCATCCATACTGAACATGGAATCAGGTAGAGAGATTCATTTTGCCAGTCTTATATTCGATCTTCTTAAATTCAAAAAACCAGAGTACTTGCATGGCAAGTTGAAATACTCCAAAAAGATGACATCAGATCGATTCGCTCCGTGCTCTCATTTCATGATCACAAGATCGTAGCATTTACTGAGAGATTTAGATATGCGGCAACGAAGTGTTGGAATAATATCCCACCATCCATAAGAAATCTTAATTCCAAAGTCACTTTCAAACTACACCTCAAAGCATTTATGTTTGGAAAACAAAAGCTTGGTATTCCTAAACGCTTTGTTTGCCGTGTATACCTATATAAGTGTATATAAGGAATACAATCGGTGGATGACTGCTAAAACTCTCACATATCATTATGGCTGGTTTTATTTACATTTTTATATTACACAGACACTTCTTTAATACACAAAGACTAGGTGACTTTTTATTCCACTTGTCCTCGGCATCTCAGGGTTGATAGCTGAAAATCAGTGGTTGATCTTTCTGAGCGACATTACTCACTGAGCTATAGCCCGTTTGCGCTACTGCAGCACACCCTGAATAAAACATCCTCATCACAGTATGTATATTCTTGTTTATAACCTCTTATCTGTAAATTATTGTGTGTACGTGTGTGTTTTAGAAGCAAAATAAATTATTTATCTATCTACCTATCTACGATGCAGAAATGTGGGCCCTCATCGTTGAGGTGGTCCACAGCTATGCCCGTTTCTCTAGAGGTTAGAATGCGGAGCGAGGAAATTCTATGGAAACCAAAGTTGTCTCTGATAGGTATATATAATGATGGTAGATAGGACAAGACAAACCCTAAAAAAATTTAGCTCGTGGAAGTAAGCCCTTAGCATGTGCAAGTTTCTTATTTTGTTTTATGATATGGAAAATAATCTTGTAACTAATAAATACTATGTAGATATCCTTAGGGTATGTTATTTATTATGTAAAGTGTGTTTAGCTCGTCGTCCTAACAAAATGACGTCCTCTACTAATTACCGCCGCGAGCTCTACCAACGTTGTTGTATTTAAAGGCATTCTTATTGTTGTCATTGTACTTAATACTAATATTTAATACGTAAAGTATATTACGAGTCTAGATAACATCATTGCATGTGCCAGTCTAATTCAATATGTATGTTAAGCAATATCAACTGTAGTCAGGTCATGGATATGTTTGTCGACATCGATATTATAGTTACGTAGTATTGTCGATTAAGTAGTGGTTAAGCCAGTTGCCTTTGGATGGATTGACTCCGCCAATCAAATTGCGTACGGTATACAGCTTAATAGCTTAATAGAAAAAAAAGTGATAAACCTTTTTTTTTTTTTTTTTTTTGATTTTCGCCCAAGAAAATTGAAGACCCACAAAGGAAGGACCAACCCACATCCGGATGTGCATTGGTCATTCCTCCGTGAGGGGCACCCTCCGGAAAACGGGAGGGAGGAGGTGAAATCTTACATAAGATACTGTTTCGTGCGAACGAACCTAGTTATGTCAGATATGAAAACACCCCCTGGGACCGCCTCTGGCCGGGAAGACCTCAAAGGCTCCATCTGATGCGATCGCCCCAAGGGAACGGGACGACGCAAGCGTCACTCTAATAAGAGCATACGCTTTGAAAAGTGCCAACTCTCCTCCTGAGGAGGTCGACACTAGTACCTAACTATGCGACTTAAGCGACCAGAAGGGTGCTTACAATTTTAACGGGGTTAAGTAAACACAAACAGGAGGGAAGGAACTGGGAAGTGGATGGAGTGTAGGTAGGACTAGGTAGGTACCTACGAGCGGACTGCGCTCTACTCGGCGCGAGCCGCTAACGACTCGCTACCGGGACTAGTGATAAGCTACAAAGAGCTTAGAAGTTGTTCGTGCTCACAGAGCGCTAAAAGTCGCTCCTGTGG
Source organism: Pyralis farinalis (assembly GCA_947507595.1). Taxonomy (NCBI): domain Eukaryota; kingdom Metazoa; phylum Arthropoda; class Insecta; order Lepidoptera; family Pyralidae; genus Pyralis; species Pyralis farinalis. Next base: position 42,494,328 of record OX382260.1, on the reverse strand, counting down.
GCTGCGGGCAGCTCTAAGCTTGCCCGCAAGGACTGAGACCTCCTTCAAGTTGACTCCCTGAATGGCGGTGATTACCGTCTTCAGGTCGTCTCCTAAGGATGGAGGTTTAACGCCCTGCTGGGGCGGAAGTGGGGCCGCCTTAGGCGGGTTTGCATTTCGCGGGGCCGGGCCCGATTTTGAAAAATCGGGGAAATGTTTTGGAGATGATATGGGCGGCGGAGCCGCGCGCCTCGGCTTGGGACCCTCTGTATGTCCCTTAGAGGGCTTGCCAGAGGGCTGGGGTGCACGAGGGCACCCTCTGTAATTGGCTGTGTGGCCGACTTGGCCGCACAGCACACAGCCGGGAGGAGTGCTAGGGTCGCGAGTGCAATCCCTAGTATGGTGGTCAAGTAGACACTTGACACACCTGGGCTTGGCCGAACAGTTGGCAGCTGCATGACCATACAGCTGGCAACGATGGCACTGCCCCGGAATGCCACGTGAGCGTGGAGGCTCAGCCTTGACATTAGAGAGGCCGCACACCGTGAGCTCTCTCTTAAAAATGCCTCGGGCAGTCGGAACGTTCGCTAGTACGACCAGTGCTAGCGGGTAAACCTTCCCGTTGCGACCGTGCATCCTGTGCACAGCCTCAACAGGGAAGCCCTGAGCCAGCAGGTCGTCCCTAACGGAGTCGCAGGAGACCTCTGACGGCACTCCGCGTAATACCGCACGTACTTTGCGCTCACTGGGGAGCGCGTACGTATGATACGGTATATTTTGCTGGGTTAAGAGTCTTGTAAGACTCTTGAAATCACTAATAGACGGAACGTCTATTTTGATTGCAGCACCCGTGTTGGTAGCACGGGTGTATTGCACCTTTTGATCGGCGCAAAGTTTGGAGACTTCGACCCACCTGCCTTTTTCACGAAGGGAAACAGGCGGCGGGCCGTTGGCTCGGGTCGGAGCGGGGGTGCCGCGCGGGGCGGGCTTGCTGGCGGCCTTCTGAGAGGCAGGGGCCGCTTTGGGAGCGGGAGGAGGTGTGGGCGGTGGCGGGGAGAGAGGGGAGTCCCTGTCGAACGACGAGGGAACTACCTCCATCTCTACCGGGACAGGAGAGGGCGGGAGAGGCACCTCCTCGTCGTGAGACGAGGAGACACTGGACTTGTCTGTGTTTACTACTACTGCGTCCTGTTGACGGCGCTGAAGGCGCCGTATCCTCTTTCTAGAGGATTTGGACGGGGGTTTGGAGGGGGTTGAGCCTTTAGACGACTCAACAAGCGTGTCCGACGACTCTTGAGAGTCGCCGGAGGAATCAGAGTCCCGCTGGGAAGCGGTCCTCTTTGATGTTGAAGAAATGGACATGGCGTCCGATTTGTCAGCAGAGCTAGGTTGCTCTGCGGCGTACTGGGAGATAGCTGACGCAATGAAAGATTTTGGATCAGCATTGGGATCGGAAGAGGCCTTATAGGCTTCGAGAGCTAAGCAGGTTAAGTTAATAACCATGTCAAGTTCCGCTTGAGACAGCGGCCTACTTGCCATATTGGCGACAAAAACCTCCCTGCCTTACGGCAGGGGGGCGGGGGGAGTGAATTTAAAATGAGTATCTCTAATTTAGATAGCCGTTAAAAGGACCGTCACCCTTGGCAAGAGCCAAGTGCACTGGGTTCGGGTCTTCCGGATTCACCGGGTTCAGAAGGAACCCAGCAACGTACCGGGGCGACGTTTACCGGCTTCGTATGGCACCGTAGGTATCCACCGGTAAAAACCGAGCTATTACAATTGCTGTGAAACCCAAAAGCTATACAGCCGAAGCTATACAACAGTTGGACTCCAAAACAATGTGTAATGCAGCGACGTACTCGACAAAACAGTCGTAGTACAATACAAACCAGAGAAAAAACACTCGCGACGCGAATAAAAAATTGAGACGGAGCGCACACGACTAGCGCGCGCGACGACCGAATCGGAAGTGTCGTGATAAACCTTCGTAAGAACCTAAATTAAGGACGTCAATGGTTTGTCAGAAATGGTTCATACACCTCTCTGGAGGATGCATTGTTCCTGCTAATGAATTTTCGACCATGCTGTAATATTGTAATTAACAACTTGCATTGAGCCGATTATCAAGAATATCGAGTAATAGTATGTGTGTAGTACATACGAACACATGATTGAGGAGGTCGAGAAACGTAAATATATTCATAAAATTTTAATTTCAATGTTGAAGAAAATTACAATAAAATCTACTGGAACGTAAAGCTAACAGGCAGCTAACTCGTAGACGTTACCGGGAACGTAAGTCACTTTAAATGCAAAGCGGGTCGGTGCATACATCTCAATCTTTTTGTTCAATACAGGTGTTAATTATATTAAGGCGCGCTTCAGATGCGCAGCGCTGTAAAATATCTGAACAGAAAGTCACTTTTATTTACACGATCAATTCAAGCCTAGCAATTAACTATCAACTTGTAAATAATTTTAAGAAATGTTTGTGATTCAAACTACTAAAAAAGTACTGATCTGATACTAGTTAAAAAATACGTAAATATTTCGTCTAACTACATAGAATTAGATGGTGGCCATAATAACTATTTAAGTCACTAAACTGAAATTGCGATTTATGAGACAATTACTAATAAACTATCTCAATAGAAACAATATAAACATTGTCAGTATTGCCTTAAATAATTAAAATACATTTATTTTGTGAATGATTTCATGTAATTGACAGTAATTTTTTTAATATTATATGATCCTATAATACGGACTAGTTAACATAAAGCTTGATTATCATTAGGTTTGTACATAATAAATAGCCTTTTATTTTTAACTTTCTTGTACGAATGTAACCGTTAATGTTTAATTAAATGCTGCTAATACCGAATTGTAGTCGCTGTTACATATATTTGCCGCGCTCGACCGCTGCTGATGGTATCGAATGCGTCGACAGGGACCAATTGATATTTCAATGAATCGCAAATGCACTATATCGTATCGACACCGGTCCGGGCGCATTTTACATGAATATTAATGGCCCCGCTAATTGTGGTGAGTGCAAACATTAACGATATTTTTAGATCAAAATAAAGAAACACTTGGTAGAACAAGGATGAGAATAAAAAATCTAGATACTAAAGTAAATGACGTATGTATACATATGTCCACTTTTAGCGGTATTCGTCCATCCGCGTCTCTGGGTGACTCAAAAATAAAGTGAGTTACAGAGGCCAAGATTGAATTACGATGTAGACAGTACCCGTGTGAAATTTTATTTAAATTCTATATGCGGTCTAACTTGAGACTTGTATAATTGTATAAGTCTTTGCTCTGTTGAGCACACCAAGGACTTCGGTACTGAACATCGCTGCGTTGGAGATCTAAACACAAATCCCAATGCTCATGACAATGGTACTTACCATTGTCATTAGCGTTATTATAAAATTGACTTACCGCAATTTGTTTTAAATTTCTTCGATATTCATCTCTTGACCATGGCGTCTGCAACGTCGTCGAAATATTAGACAAATATCAGTAACTCCCGTACCTACATTAACAGTGTGAACAACCGTGAAAGTTTAAAATTATATGGTAAGCGGCGTGTTCCGGAGTTGGCCGGACCACAGCGAATGGTGGTCTTTTAGCAGTGAACGCACATTATTGTATCTTTACAGGGTTGACATTTTGATATCTTTAAATTAATTTATGATTTATGCTTTCCCATCGAAAAAAGATGAATTCGAACACTTCAGAAACCAAAATGGCTAACAAAGGGGATCAAAAAATGTAGTAAACGGAAACGTGAATTATTATGGGAATATAGAAAAAATCCGAACAATCTTAACAGAAACAAATTTAAGCAATACTCACACCGCCTCAATAAAATAATAAAGTTGACTAAAAAATGTCATAATACTAATTATATAAATACATCAAATAATAAATCAAAATCTACATAGAAAGTTATACATGATTCAAAGCTAAGTTGTACAAAAAATGAGATAAGGCAGCTAAGAATTAATAATACAATTATAAATGAACCCTCAAAAATTGCAAACGAATTTAATAACTATTTCATTAATTTAGTTCAACAAAAAGTGATAAATAGTAATCAAAACACATTAAAATACCATAATCCTAAATCAATATTTTTAAGACCAGTAATAGCACATGATATTGTCCATATAATTCAATCTTTAAAAAATACGAATAGCACTGGCTTTGACGAAGTAAATACAAAAGTTCTAAAGTTTGTATCGGATATAATATCACCTGTGCTTGCTCACATTAGCAATATTTCTATTGAAAAAAGTATATTTTCTGACCGCATTAAATTAACTATAATTAAACCTCAATTCAAAAAAGAAGATAAAGAAAATATGAACTTTTATAGACCCATTGCTCATATATCAGTGTCTTCTAAAGTGTTTGAAAATGTAATCTACAAAGCTCTATACTCTTACTTCGAAAATAATAACATATTTATAGATGAACAAAAAGGTATTCGCAAGAACAAAACAATTAATTTGGCAATATATGAATTTTTATTTAAAATAATATCAAGTGTAGACAAAGGAGAACAGGTAATCTCCTTGTTCATGGATATAACCAATGCATTTGACCATGTAAACCATGTCATTTTAATGAAGAAGTTATATCAGTATGGAGTGAGGCAATGCTTATAATTTAATAAAATCATATTTGAATAATAGAAGTCAGGTTACTGTCATTAATAGACTTTGCGGTAAATCCAAATTTGAAAATACTTTTCTATCAGAACCCAAACAAGTCAAACATGGAGTCCCACAAGGAAGTGTGCTGGGTCCATTATTGTTTCTGATCTATATTAACGACCTTCCAAAATCTATTGACGATCCCATGGTGCTTTTCGCAGATGACAGTACAATAATTTATAAATGCACTCATGCCCAATTATACGAAAGGGAAATTTATAAATCGTTACCAAATGTCATTAATTGGTTAAATAAAAATAATTTAATTATTAATCTAGAGAAAACGAAATATATGTCATTCCAACAGAGGCTACGCAAAAACTTTAGTATTCCCAATATTTGCCATCAGGGTAAATCAATCGGAAGAACAGATAGTATCAAATTCCTAGGGATGCAGTGAGACAGTAATATGACTTGGCATTCACACATACAATCACTCTGCAAAAAGCTAAATCAATTTTCGTACGCTCTCCACATGCTTGGAAAAGTGGTCAACAAAAGCGCCGTGACAACGGCTTAACATGGATCAGCCCTGAGCCATGACGCCATAGGCATAATGTTTTGGGGGAATGCAAGTGGAAAGGATAGAGTGTTTAAGGCCCAGAAAAGATGCATTCGCGCAATCTGCAAACTTCGGAGTATAGATTCATGTATTTAAAGATTTGAAAATCTTAACCCTCTCAGGATTGTACATTTATGAGGTGGCCGTTTTTGTAAAATGCCATCTAAATCTATTCGAATCTAGAAACTCTAAGAGGCACAATGACAAAATATGTAATATGCAACACAAAACTGAAATGTTTTCTCGAAGTATCTTCGGGATGAGTCCTAATATTTATAATAAGCTACCTACTACTCAAATCTTATTATACTATTAACGATTTTTTATTTGATAAATTGTAATCACTAAGAAATGTAATAAATTAAGCTATAACATTGTAAAATTGACAATTTAAATGTAAAGACTGACACTAAATTTGACGTACTGTATTTGTAATTAATTTTGACATGATATCCAAGCAATGCTTGATTTAATGTAATATTAACAGTGTAACATTTTGACATTTTTATTTATTATTTCAGTCCAAGAATATTGTACGCCAAAACGGCAAGTCAATTAAGTCAATTAAGCAACGTTTTAATTATTAAATTTAACATCATATTATGTAAACTACCTATAACTATGCAATAAATGAGTTTGAGTTTGAATTGGACCAAATTCGACTTCCTCTAGTCAGTAGTAGTACGCTCTATTTCATATACAAAGGAGAATGCCCATTGTTGTATGGAGTTTGGCTTCAATATTATTTTTGTTGCGCACAAATTAACCCTGCTGCAATCTGTGGAACTTCAACTATCTATTCGAATAACAGTAATATTGTTTATACATAGCTCCGGAATTACGAGAAAAACGATAATAAAATTCTTCAAATTAAGTTATTTTTGTCCGGTGACATCACCTACATATTTCGGTTGAATTATATGTAGCTACTACATATAACGTATTTGAGGCATAAATAAGTAAATAAATTTATTCTTCGGCTTCTTACGGCTAGCAGGGCATGGTACGTACTCGTACGTAGCTCCCAGTCGGCTAGATTTTTTTTTTAATCTTCAATCATCGTCATAATTCAGCCGTATCATGTACATAGTTATTATATAGTTATTTGATATTATTGTTATATTTGGAGAAACTCAGCTGCGTGTTACGACATGAAATATGAAATGCTATAAAGCATTCAAACACGGGCGAAACGAACTGGAGTTTAGGGAACACAATAAAATACGCGTATACGCTAGACGGCCATTTATTCTCGACTGCCGACGATGGTAGGAGACATATATATATTTTATATCTACCACACGATCAACATATTACAGTATACTTTCGCATAAAACAGAACAAAAGCGGAAACATCAAACATATTTTACATTTGTCAATTCAAGACTCCCATCAGGTAATCAACAGCTCTGCAGTTTATTATGAGCTTAAAGTAATACCTAGTATACTCACAAGGCCATTTTAATGCAGAGTCACATACAAAGCCTGCCCACTTACTAAGCTCGGGCCTTACATGAGAGCACGTTGTGTTAAAATAATCAAACCGTTGTCATTGGTGAGAACACCAAGAGCCTCACAAAGAAGAGACAATAATAAGACTCTCATCAATGTTGTCGTATATTAATTCAAACAAGTTTCTCGATTTGTAAACTTCTTCTAATAAATACATATAAGCAGTGAAAATATACACGGAGAGTTATCAATTGTCATCGAAATAAACGTGATATGTATAAGTTTTGCGCAATAAATAGTAGATTATGTTATATTTATTTTCAATTGACCGCCTTTATTTAACCGAGTACCTACTACATTTGCCTGTGAGTACTGACAATAATAATATTTAAATGGCGAACCAGAACTTGTGAGTAAAGTTATGACATTAAAGTATTGTTAATTTTATGTAATTTATTCTTCGGAGAAATTATGGCTTCATTTTTTGGGAAACGAAGTGAAAAATAATGATTTGTTTTTTAATGTTAATTAACTGTGCACAACTTGAAACCATGAATGGGCATTCTCCTTTATCGCGGCTTTGTCTCCAGTACCTACTATCATCCGTGACGATTGCACCAAACAATGAATGCCATCGATTGACAACATATCATTGATATACCTAGCCCTGTGAGATGCCAGCATTGATATCCATGCTATCGGAGCAGCTACCGTCTACTACTGCTTTAATTCATTTGTTGAACAAGAAGCTGGCAACCCTGCACAAACAAACATCTTCCGTGAGGGGCATTCTCCGGCACCCGATGGAAGCGGAGTGGTGAACTGTCATGTGTACCCTTTCAGACGGCCGAACGAGTTATGTCATACTCCTACTGACTAAACACCGTCTAGGTAAATGAGTCCCATTAACCTGGAAGTCTTTAAAGGCGTCATCGAAGGCAATCGACCCAGGGGAAGCGGGGCGACGCAAGCGTCAGTCATTTACAGAGCATACGCTTAGAAAATGATGGCGTGTCTTGAGGAGACCGCCGCCATAGGTACCTAACTAACTATTAAGAGCGACCGCGGGATGCTCAGTTGGACGACTTCTGCCCTAAGGAGGCTTCAGCCACTGCAAAACGGTTTGAAGCTCTCGAAAGTTTGTTATAGGATCTAATAGGACATTTCGCGGCCTACGTACGTGGTATCGGGGAGAGGAGGCGGGGCGCGTCGTATGCTACCGCTTGTATGTTGGATAGAAGGAAGCGCTAAATCTCGGTGTAACTCCGCATTGTGGGCGTACCAAGGCGCGACGGGAGCTTTTTGGCAGAAAAGGTTTTGGACGGTTTGGAGTTTTTTAATGGTATTTGTACTAGAGTGCGCAAAAATTGGTGATGCCTACGTCATCGCCGGCCTTATGCAAACCTTGTATAGGGTTCGCTTATTTCTCAAGGACATTTTACTGTGCCTTCCCAACATATTGCTTCCCAACTGTTCTGAACACTCTTAGTGTAGAGTGCCGTATCGTCGGCGAAGAGGGAAAGCTCCATGCCATTTGTACGGATAGGAATATCATTTGTATACGATATGTAAACCAAGGGAGTGAGCATGGAGCCCTGTGGGATCCCAGCCGTGAGTTGACGTGGAGTAGAGAGGGTGCCTTCGTGTCTAAACCGAAAGGAACGGTCTTTGAAGTATGAGGTTACTATTCGGACCAATCTGCCGGGTAGATTTAGCTTGTAAAGCTTGTACAGGAGGTATCATAGCCTTAGCAATGTCAAAAAGACAGCTAGTGTCTTATGACGTTTCGGATAAAAACCGCTCAAGATATACTCGACTTTGCGGTGGACTTGCTGTGGGCAAGAGTGTTGTGAACGAAAGCCGAATTAGTTGTCAATGATAAGTCCATTTAAAAAGAGGTGCTCTATCATACGACAGAGTATACTCTTTCAAGAAGTTTGCCTAATGCCTTGAGTAGGCTAATGATTTGCAGGGTTATCTAGTGGTTTACCCGGCTTTGGAATGTCGATGACCGTGGCGTCCTTCTAGGCGGCTGGAAAGTAGCATAGGTCGAAGCAGACGTTGAAAATAAGGGCTAGAAGCAAGATGAACTGAGCGGACAGCGTGCAGCCCTGTTCGACGCCGATTTTGACCTCAAATCATACAATAATTATAAACGAGTATAATTTTTGAACAGTCAACTTATTTTGCAAGTCGGGTCCTGAACTCCTCAGCAGCTTGTTAGTAACCTGACTCTCCTGCAGAAACACAACAATCCTCCTGGCCGTTTATGACTCATGCTGCTGCAAGGTATTTTTTTATACCACTATGGTAGCAAACAACTGTGTGTTCTACCTGATGGTGATGGTAAGTGGTTACCGCAGCCTATGGACATTAGCAAAACCAGGGGTATAACTCATGCAGAAAAATCTCGGCTGAGAGTTCCTTCCACACCTTGAGAGTTCTCGGTAGAAAGCTACTCTGGAAACGCACAGTACGCAACCATTGCAGTTCCAGGGTGTGAGGGCGAACTCCTCGCCATTGGCGAGCGGTGCGATTGTAAAAGGAAGCTGCCGTAATCATACCGGACAATTCTCCTGAACACACCCCGTTACACAGTCACTAGAACACACAGGGGAAGGCCAAATCTCTCCTTAAACTTGAGGGCTCAAGCACCGTGTGTCAGCTTAGGATCGCCGACAGTTCTCACAACTCGTCTCTGAACCGAGTCACGCGGTGCGAGCTGGTATCCACGTAAAATGACTTGTAAACTATAACAATATTTCGTAACTTGCAAAAGCAAATTGGCTTTTTTGCAATTGCAAAAAACCTGTTGAGCTAACATTTTTTTAATAACTATTCCCTGATCACTAATTTTTCCACAGACGATGCGTTGCGTCATTCTCATTATATGCATTATTTTGAGAGCAGCCATAGTACTGTTAGAGTTAACATAGGATAACACTGTTTATCTGTTAATAACAATGTAAAACAAGCTTTATTCCTCACTGATAAAGATCAAAACTCTAAATTTCAAAGTCGGGGACTCTAATGTCTTTATCAGTACTTCAAGAGATCGATCATTTCGACGTGATATCAAAAACAATCCGACGGATTTACAAACACGCTTGACATAATAATTTAACGAAGTAGTTGTAGAGTTTTAAACTTGGCTGGTTAATATTCTTATAAGACCGAAGCTAGTACTCGACGAGCTGGTGATGTGGACAACATGATATTTTTGACTGTAAAAGAATGGTGTTTTTTGTTTGTTTTCGTGTGTGTGTTGTTGTTGGTGCTGATGTACCTGACGATGTGCGATCTGTTCGTGAGAAGACTGGTGTTCAGAGTTTTCGGTGAGTTCGCCGTCATTATGTACTGGGTATTATCCAATTGAAGGAGAAGTTTGAAGTGTATGACAAATTTTGATGAGCTCGGTGGCTCAGTAGTGAATGACGTGACTTTGACACCGACGCTCGCGCGTTCGATTCCCACACAAGACAAACATTTGTGTGCATAAACATATCTGTTTTTCTTGGTCTGGATATTTAAAGAGAGGTAGGGCGCATCAAAGTAGCCCGTCTGAGGAAGTACCTCCACCTCACAGAAAACCACAGCCAAATAACAACTCTCTAGAGATCTTCCCGCGACCACGGACGCTGCAAAGCGTTCGAAACGTCAGGTTCAACGAAATAAATAAAACACGCGATACTTCCGTTAAAAATTGTTTAATTCAACTCTTTAGAGGGTTGTTGTGTTCCTGCGTGTGAGTGAGGTCACCAGTAAGCTCCTAAGGAGTTGCTGTGTTACCAGCAGAGGAGGCATCGCGCGAGTGACACTTGTATGTATGTATGTATATCCTCATGCCAGGTCGCTTGTGGGGTAGGCAAAGAGAACCGAGCGCCATAAGACGCGGTCCTACATACTTCACTCGCTTCTCTAACATTCATAACTCTTTTCATGCACGCTCGCCGGTTCCTGGGGCTCCTGACATCACCTTCTGATAAAACACTTAATATATAATACATGTCTTAATAGGCTACGGTAACTGCTTTAGATCATTGGGCCGTATGCTCGAATGCCTCCTGATGTTACATAAAAAAATATATAGACTACTTTAATTTTCTAATGATGGCACTAAATCTTGTCATTAGCCATTAAATAAACAGTATATAAAGGACAGGCTACCTTTTTTTATAGGTATACCTAATATATTGTACAACGTCGGAAGGCATACAAGCATACGGCCCACTCGATGTAAAGCATTTACCGTGGACTACGAACACATGCAATACATAAGTGTCACTCGCGAGATGTCACCTCTGCTGCCTCACTCCCACGTAGAAATGTGACAATACTACAGGGAGTTTTTACGTAGCTACGATTTTTGAGATTTTTCTGTGTAGGTACTTTCTACGATAGACATCGTTGGTACGACTTACCTCTCTCAAAAATTTTTATCGACTTTACAAAGTCTAAACTTTTGACTAAAAGACAGCCTTCGTTTTATCTCCCAACATTCCATAAAAAAATATCAGAGGCGGCCTGCCTCGGCTGGCTCAATGGCAAGGCGCGCGGATGGAACTCAGTGACCACAGCAGACTAATGAACCTTGACTCTGATGATATCAAGCACACAGTTTACGAGTCCTGGACTTGGACTTGAGGTTCTAATATCTCCGATTTGAAATGCAAACCATATGCGGGTCAGTCGGTAAAGTTGACAAAGGGTATGCTCTCTCTCTCGAGAACAAACGACCAGAAAGTCGTATATTTGGACGCTCGTTAAGACTTCTGAGGGATATATTTGTTGGCCATTGATGCCACAATTATGAAAACTGGGCGAAAATGTTGACCTGCAGTCGTTTAGAATTTACTTAGTTGTTTCTTTATGTATAATGCGATTTGGACTGACGGACGAGCCGGGAGACTGTCCACATGACACGACACGGGTCTCCTGGCCTGACACACCGGCCGGTGAAACTGTGCGCTTTAGTGTCGTGGTCCTGACCCAACGCTACTTTTCGTGTTTTTATACTCTCGTGGCAGACGAATCTTTGTAGAAGATTGCTTATCTCCACCATGTGCGGGCGACAGATCGGTTCCATCGACATACAGGTCTATCGCCACAATGCCCCTTCTCTCTAAGTGATGGAACCTGTGATAAACTCCTGTCCTGTGACGACTCCGGGAGTACTGAAACAATATTGTTTTACTATGTATTACTTCAATATCTATTATTATATCTATTATTGTTTTCAATAATGAACAGAGGTCTAGCAAAAGAATAAGATGAATTTCTTATTCTTTACATATACCTATTTTAATTATTGACAACAATCTATATACATAAAACACAAAAAATGTTTGTACCTATTATAGACTTTGAAACCATTCAAAGGCAATAATTCGAAGATGGTTTTAGACTACTAAAACAATAGGCACTTTTGGTCTATTCCTGAAGACGATTTTCGACTTTTCCTATACAAAAATTGTCAACCTCATCACAGAGCGGCGTTACTCAAATAAATTAAAAACATTAGTGTCAATTGGCGGCGTACTCCATTTGAAACGACGAAAAAATTTATGTTTACACACCTACAGAAAAAACACAAAATATTGTTTATATAACATTAAGATAAAAAAGTTAATAATATACAAATTATAATTAATATAATAATATTAATAAATAAACAAAACTTATTTCTTTTATTAGCGTAGTTAGCACACGCCGGGTGTCCGATAAATAAATCTTTATTGTACTAATATTGTACTAATAGCACAATCATAGAGACTATGTTCTACTCATATAAAGAAAAACAGTAGGCTACTGTGAAGGTTTGAGTTTCTATGAACGCGACCTTACTTGAACTTTATATATTCTTATTTATGTATCCTGACAACTCGACAAGTAGAGATGACTTACTTTCATATTGCAAACATATACACTATTATGAAACAAAATGTAATTTTTTTTCTTACCTAACGTAGAGAGCTGAATGAACATGCAGTCCGCCTGATGTGTCCTGTGAACAATAAAAGAAGTGCCACTTGAAATAGAAATATAATTATTCCAACTTCACATAATAATTTTACAGTAAATTATGTACACATACACACAAGTGAAGTCAGAATTGACTCTCACTCAGGGTTCTATGCTAGGAACTCACAAAGAATTCCTAGCCCTAGTTTTCACTGGTTTTTATTTGCGCACTGCCACCGTCGCTATTAGCAGCAGCAGCACTGATAACCTTACTTACTCGCATAAAAGCAATAATTTTTTTTTTGTTGTATTATCTAATTGACAATTTTAAAAGAGACCTATATTGGCAAGTTTCTTTCGGCATTTCTTCTTCGCCAATGGTCATTTCCGAAATGCTAGTAGATTAAAAAAAATCGGCCAAGTGCGAGTCGGACTCGCGCACGAAGGGTTCCGTACCATTATCTATAAAAACGGCAAAATAATCACGTTTGTTGTATGGCAGCCCACCTTAAATATTTGTTTCATTTTAATTTAATTATTTATTTTTAAAGTGAATATATAACTAAATATTCTGTGAATATTTCAAGTGTCTTCTACCTGGTGCCGTTATCAATATAGAGCAAAAACGAGCAACAAAATCACGTTTGTTGTATGGGAGCCCCCTTAAATATTTAATTTATTCTATGTTTTAGTATTTGTTGTTATAGCGGCAACAGAAATACATCATCTGTGGAAATTTCAACTCTCTAACTATCACGGTTCATGAGATACAGCCTGGTGACAGACGGACGGACGGACGGACAGCGAAGTCTCAGTGATAGGGTTCCGTTTTACCTTTTGGGTACGGAACCCTAAAAAAGTAAAATAAGAGAATTAAATAAGATACAATAAGATTACTCGTATATTTCAAAAAATGTAAGACGTGTCTAAGTGCCCGCGAGGGCCCAATAGCAAATAAAGATTTCTTATCTTTATAACCACGTTATAGATAGTTGATATTTGGATGAGATTTTCTGTGACGTGAAGGTATATCTCCTACTGGGCTGCTTTGATACACGGTACCTCCTTCGCAACAGCCTGTCAGTCAATACCACGTGCAGCTGGGTGTCCTACGGCTGGTCTCCAGCGGGGCCGGTGAGCGCGAGTGGCGTGTGGCGACTGTATATATTTATCTCTTAATTATGCAAAGATATACAAAATCGTTATCAGTCATTATCTGGTCGGTGGCAGCGTCGCGGCGTCGTCCAAACGGTCGCGGACGCGAGGACAGCTCGCCGCGCCGCCATGGTCTCGGGGACGGACGCGTTCATCATTACGTTCTTTGCGGTGTTCACGTGTTTCACTCTGTGCATCATATTGATGATATGTGTCATTTTGTGTTTCGGTGAGTGTACCATTGTTTGCTAATACTTTTTATTTTTTTATTCTACGTCGGGAGGCATACAAGCATACGGCCCACCTGATGTAAATCGGGTACCGTAGCCTATTAACTCTTGCGATATATATTAAGTATCACTCGCGCGATGCCTCCTTTGTTGCTTACACAGTAACTGCTTGAGAACTTACTGGTGACCTCACTCACACGTAGGAACGCAACAACCCTCTAGGGAGTTGTTACTCGGCTGCGGGTTTCTGTGAGGTGGAGGTACTTCCCCAGGTGGGCTGCTTTGAAGCGCCCTAACTCTCTTAAAACACCCAGACCAAGATAAGCAGACATGTTCATGGACACAAATGTTAGCCTTGTGTGGGAATCGAACCCACGAGCGTTGGTGTCAAAGTCGCGTCATTCACGACTGAGCCACCGAGCTCATCAAGGAGCTCGTCAAATACAACATAACATTAAGAAGTCCCGCATGTTATCGCCCGACTGAACAACCTACATCCTCACTGATATCGAAGTGATCTTATATTTGATTAGAGAGAATGATATTCACATACGCATTGAGAACATTGAAAAATACATACGCATTTAATTAAATAAATATCTGTAGATAACTTTCGTCAAAATTGCAGACCGTCCCTTCTTGACCTAATGCTAGTGTCGTCTCCCGTGCATGTTGCCAAACATGGACAATGTAGTGCAGAGGCTTTCTCCTTTCATGACCTCATTTTCCTTTCTTACAAAATTCGTCCCCCCAAAAACCTAGCGTTAAAACCCTCTTGCAGCGTAATTTTGGTGCCATTGATGTGAATTTGCTGCGTGATGATGCGCGTGCGATTGATTGGTCGGTAATCTATGCAGCTGACGCTGTGGATGGACAAATTGAGTTATGTAATAACAAAATTACTAACCTTCATCACCAACATGCACCTATTCGTCCGGTTAAAGTAAAGCATCTTCCTGCACCATGGCTTACTGACGAAATTAAAGAATTAATTAAATAAAAAACAGAGCCAAGGCCAAATATAAAACCGACCCAGATAGGTATCGTGATCGATATATACGTACTCGCAACATCTGCAATAGGATGTGCAGGGATGCTCAACGCCAACATATCCATAAATCTGTTCAAAACGGTGATCCAGCAAAGGTCTGGAAGTTTTTGAGGTCACTTGGAGTTGGGAAAAATCGAGCTGATTGTCCTATTAATATTGACATCGATAACCTTAACCGGCAATTCTCTTCGTCAGCAACATTTGAATGCAATATTAAATCCCAAACTCTTGTCGAGATTTCATCACTCCCAACTCCAGACTATCCTCCTTTCTTTTTTAGTCAGTTCACTGAACGTGATGTTGAGAAGAACGTACTTTCGGTTGCTTCGAATGCGGTGGGAGACGATAACATCAGTCGTCATATGATATTACCTATCCTTGACATTATCCTTCCTGTAATCACCTTGATCCTCAATAAATCCGTCACTTCTGGTGTTTTCCCCTCGGCTTGGAAGAATGCCTACGTTATTCCCTTACCTAAAAAATCGAATCCTTTTCCTCACTCAGATTATCGTCCAATTTCAATTCTCCCTTTTCTTTCTAAAGTACTTGAACGCCTTGTTGAAAAACAACTTACCGACTTCCTTTCCAAAAACCATATCCTCAATCCATTTCAATCCGGTTTTCGTCCAGGTCATAGTACGACTGGTGCTTTAATTAAAATCACGGACGATATCCGCCTTGCTATGGAGTCGTCTCAACTGACTGTTTTGTGTCTATTAGACTTTAGTAATGCGTTCAACACCGTCGACTTTGATATACTTTTGGAGCGACTGCGTTCTCTAAACATATCTCCTACAGTAATTGACTGGTTTCATTCATACCTGTATGGCCGTTGGCAGCGTGTACGCCTTGATGATAAATTCTCCTCGTGGTGTCCAACAACTGCCGGCGTACCTCAGGGTGGCGTATTATCTCCTATTTTATTTTCTCTGTTCATAAATTCCATAACGTCTAATATTCGCTCCTCCTGCCATCTTTACGCTGATGATTTGCAGATTTATTCACACGACTCCGTAACTAATCTGCCTAATGCGATCGCTAAAGTAAATGAAGACCTCGTACGCATATCTGAATGGAGTAAATCAAACGGCCTTACAGTCAATCCTATAAAAACACAAGCCATTATTATCGGCAGTCCGCGCTTTATATCTAATATCGATTGGGGGACTCTTCCTCCAATAATATTTAATAATGTTCAGGTCCATTATTGTGAGAGTGTGAGGAACCTTGGCGTCTACTTTGATAGAACCCTTTCTTGGTCAGTGCAGATAGCCAACGTTAGCAGGAAGTTGTTTACAGCAACTGGCTCCCTCCGTCGTTTGTGGAATTTTCTCCCTATTGGCACCAAAATTTCACTCGCACAGTCCTTGCTCCTTCCCATTCTTGACTATGCCGACTCTTGCTACCTTAACCTCACTGAAGACCAATTAAACAAGCTTGAACGCCTTCAAAATCTCTGTATACGATTTATATTTGGGCTTCACAAATATGATCATGTTTCCGAATTTCGCTCTCAGCTCAAGTGGCTCCCTATCAGGTTACGTCGCAACTGGCACGTAGTCTCACTTCTTTATTCTATTCTTTTCAATCCTACTTCTCCTAGTTACTTGAAAGAACGTTTCATCTATCTCAGTGAGGTACGGGATCGTTGTGAGCGTAGTACACGCAGTACACTTTCCCTTCGTCTGATAACGCCATTTCACTCTTCACAATATTACTCTAAGTCGTTCTCGGTACGGGCTGTGCAACTATGGAATGCTTTACCACTATATATTCGCTGTGCACAATCTCTAATGACCTTTAAAAACCTAGTAAAATCTCACTATCTGTCTATCTAACTATAATAAAATATACATGTATATGTGTGCATTTGAAATTGTCAAACGTACGTACTTTGTTGTCTGTTTTATTTATTTTGGTGCAATAAAGTGTATTCTATTCTTCTCTAACTTTCATAGTCATAAACTAACCAATGTCTGTACTATGGCTACTGCACTCCAGTCCAATTCAAATTCATTTGGTCAGTTTAAAATTTTCAATTAAGCCTACATTATACAACGACGTAAGACACAAGCATACGGTTCACCTGATGCAAAGTGGTTACAGACGCCTATAAACGTTTGCACAATAGGAAGTATCGCTCGCGCGTCGCCACCCCCGCTGTTAACTGAGCTTACTGGTAACCTCACTCACTCGTGCGAAAACAACTTTCTATGAATAGTTATTTGTTTGCGATATTTATGGCGAGATCTCGCTATGGCCTGATTTTCACGTGGATAGCGCATTACATTCCAGGCACATTTCGAAATGTTTGCAATGCCCGCCTTGACTTGCTCGCGGTCATACGTCATTCACACCTCACGGAACAACCAAATAACAACTCCTTGGAAGGTTGTCGTATAACGGCGAGTGTGTAAGTTTACTAGTAAGCTCATAAGGAGTTGCTATGTTAGCAGCGAGGGTGGCTGGGGTGGTTTCTAGACTACGATAACAACTCTAAATCGGTAAAGCCGTGTACTTATATGCTATCTCTTGATTACAGAGAATTTGAACAAGTATCGCTGTGACCGCGAGCTCACTTAAATACCTCCTTCGTGATCATTTGGTGTTGTTTTTCAGTTTTGGTTACGAACGTTATATTTACATTTACACATGTAACGATGAATGTCAGAAAACTAAAAAACTTAATAAAAATTGCCGTAATATCTGTTTATTATATAGCTACAATTGTTTTAATTATTAAATGTTTATTGTAACGGTCTTTATAGGTGGTCATAAATACCTTAGAAGGCTATACCTCGCTCGGCTCGCTCAACCACAACTTGTTTTAAGCGCATTCACATTTATGAACGCATACATTACTGCTTGTAATGTATGCTGCATGCTTCTTCATGCTTCGTTAAACAGCTAATCTTACGATACCGTACGCTTGTATGCCTCCCGACGTTCTAAACCCACTATGATTATATCTTTTCCTGGTTTTTTAATCAGAAGCTGCAGAAGTCTGCCTATTGAATTGTATAATAATTCAATGTTCTTTATTAGGCCAAAACAACACATGAGACGTGAGAATCAAATTTATTTTAGCACATTGAGCATATTTCCACAATAAATTTCATGGAATGGTTCTGTCATTGCTTTCATCAAATTCTATGTCGTCTTTTAACAGCCTGCTTTTGAATAGCTTGTTTTTTAAACCGCTCATGCTCCGATACAGTATGTTGAAGCTGACGACGAAAGTTATTCTTATTTTTATCATATATCGCGTTATTAAAGTATAATGATATTTTCACGTTAATACAGCTACGAATAGGTTATCTCCACAAACTACGAACTGATTTTCAAACCATTCCCATTTCCGGTAAAGACTTTAAGGTGTATGTGGAAAGTGGAAGGATATAGGAAGCGAGGCAAGCCAACATTCAACTAGCGGGACCAAATTGTTATGTTTTATCAGAAGGTGATGTCAGAAACTAGACCGGTGAGAGTGCTTAAGAAGAGTTATGAATGTTAATGAAGCGAGTAAGAACCTAGTCGTGTGGCGCTCGGTTTTCTCTGCCTACCCCGCTCAAGATTTACCGAGTGATGCGCCATGTGTGTAGCAAGCTACAGCTGCCGCTAACGCGTACTGCAAAATTGAGCCGTGAAGTGTCCATAGCAGTCGAACACTGAAATTAGCCTACACGTAGATTAATCTACCACACCGTGTGAAGTTATCAGCCCCCGACGTCGGCACACACTGCTGCAGGCCAGTGACCAAGATAAGCCAATAACGATAATAACAAATGGCTAGTCCACTTATATCACAAATCCTCTGCGAGTCGCGATAAACTGTACACTGGAGGACATTCCGACGAGGCGAGTGAGTGTGCGTCCGCGGGCCAGCGCGGCTGCTTCGGGATATGGGCGACACGCTTTACTTGTGCGCGGTGTTGCTCGGTGTGTTGGTGTTGGTCGCGGGCTGTATGGTTTGCAGCGGCGGCTGGTCGGACAGTGAGTACTGTTTGTTCTTAACACGCTTTCACCGGATTCACCTGTATGTGACTATGTAACAAAATGTAACGAATCATTTTGATGCATTTCTACTTGCTGGAACGTAGTAAGCCTTGCCAATATTTTTTTTTTTTCAACGTCGAAAGACATACAAGCTTACAGCCCACCGTTAAGCGGTTACCGTAGCCTATAAATGGTTGTAATACATTAAGTGGTGCTGCGGTGTCTGTGAGGTGGAGGTACCTCCCCAGACGGGCTGTTTTGATGTGCCTATCTCTTAAAAATTTGAAGATTCGAATTTTTAATTTAGTAGCAGCCCGTCTGGGGAAGTACTCTTAGAGAAACGTGGTTAAGTAACAATTTCTTGGAGGATTGTTGTGTTCTTACGAATGAGAGCAGACTTACCAGTTAGTACTTAAGGAGTTGCTGTGTGTCCGGAGTGGAAAAGGCAACGCGCGATTTATAATTCCTGCCTTGTGAGCATTTGTAGGCAACGCTAAAAAGTCATTGTGTACCCTTGTAACTGAAGAAGTCCCCACACATCTCCGCGCCAGCTCTCCTGGTGAACTTAATTAGTCGCAGAAACACCCGTCGACCTTTCAGGGAATTCTTATTCAAGTTCAGTTTGTGGAGTACAGACTACTTCTTCGTCGAGCTGCTTCTTATAAAACATCTCCTGTCACCAGAGCATTAGAGCCTCGTTACTGATCGGCGGGGTACACCACATACAGGTGAAGTTCATAAGTATGAAAGCCAAGAGACACATCAGCTTTTTCAAATCGTCGATTAGATAAATCAATTAGAATGTATGATACCGAGTACAGGGCCGTGCTGAATCATTTCCATTTATCTTCGTCAGTTAGATATTCATCGAATATTTAATAATTAATTTTGATATTATCATGGTGCTTCTTGAAAGTCTTTTCAGGCAAGGAAAGAATTGTTTCAGGTAATTTGTTTTAAAATCATATGCAATTTACTAAAAACGCTTTCCTAACGTCGGGAGGCATACGACTTCATTCACGCGCAAGAACACAACAATCTTCGAGGAAGTTGTTATGTGGCCGCAGTTTTTCTGGGAAGCGGATGTACTTCCTCAGTCAAGCTGCATTGATGCGCCATACCTTTCTTAAAAACAGACATTTTCATGTATAATGTAAGTAATATAAAATAATAACTATATATAAATCGAACCCACGAGCGTTAGTGTTATAATGACCATCGCCAGCCGCTCGGCCGCCCGTCGTCAAACTTACTGTGCGTCTCAGATATACAGTTACACAATAACCAACCATTTTATATTTTACGAACGTACGTATATATTTTATAAATATACTGAAAAGTCATAGCTGATATACTATTCTGTAAAAAACTTAGTAAGAAATTTACTAAAATAGCCATTATAAAAGAAAAAGCCGTGTGATTTTAGTCCACCGTTTAGTATACTTCAACCGCCTAGGTGATTTACACAGGTGATGGAAAAATTCAGCTGACGATTTTAGACTACTCTGGGTCCCGTCGCTGACAAGTGAAACGAGCCCAATCTCAATGCACATACTGTGGACCGTGGAGGAGTTCTATATCTGAGGAGTTGAACACATCTGACACCCATCAATGCCAAAGACATTGAAAAATATTTTATACACCACTGGGTGGAAATTTTAAGTAAAACATTATTTACAATTACAGTGAAGATAAATTACGGATATGCCGCCCACACACGTACGTCAGTCAGCCTGCGTATTACGAAGCTTCAAATATCCTCCTATATATATATATATAATACTCCAGAAATTCCGCACTCGGCTCATTATCTTGAAGTTCACATTATTGAAGGTTTCACTCTACATACCGCGTGTGAACTGCACACACATATATATTTTTTAAGCTATCGTACATGTATGGTCTCTGCAAGCCCGAGTATGAGTATACTGGCAACAAATACCGTTTATTTTAGTGCGAGCCAATGTGACAGCGTATGGAAATAAGGAATTACCTGCAAACTGAATCATCCTGCTAATAATAGGGGTTAAAGTATGAAATTGCCCTTTTATAGTAATACATACTTTGAGTTGACATTAAACCTTCATGGAGTGAGATTTTCCAGTGAAACTTTTTTATATGATACCTACGAGGTTTTTATTTTAAAAAATGTGAAACTATTTATTTTCGAATTTCAATTGTTTTCTTTTATTCAGCTTAGACGGGAAATATGGATACTTCGGAAATCCGAGTAATTTTTGAATACGAGTTCCGACGCGGTACTAACGCGACAGAAACGGCTCGCAATATTAATGCGTTGCGTTTGCGTTTGGAGAGGAGACTGCTAATGAACGCACCGTGCGTTTTTGGTTTAAACGCTTTCGTAATAAAAACTTCGACTTGAAGAACGAACCACGTGGAAGACCGTCCACACAGGTGAATAACGCTGGATTGATGTCGATCCGAGTCAAACTACTCAAGAATTACCAGCATGGTTTAACGTTACCTAACCTACAATATTAACTCATTTGCATGAAATCAATAAGATAAAAAATATAAAATATGGGTGCCTAACCTAAAATAGAAACGCGTATTGAAACTTGTGTTGCCTTGTATCGGTACAGAAATGAAGGAATATTGGATCGAATTGTGACGAAAAGTGGATTCTTTATGATAACCGTAAGCGAAAAATGCAATGACTGACCATAATACCATACACCATAAACGCCGCAACAGTGCCCTAAAGCAAAGCTTACCAATAAAAAAAATCGGCCAAGTGCGAGTCGGACTCACGCACGAAGGGTTCCGTACCATTATCTTTAAAAACGGCAAAAAAAGCACGTTTCTTGTATGGGAGCCCCCCTTAAATACTTGTCTTATTTTAATTTAATTATTTATTCTTAAAGTGAATATATAACTAAATATTCTGTGAATATTTCAAGCGTCTATCTGTTGCCGTTATCAATATCGAGCAAAAATGAGCAAAAAAATCACGTTTATTGTATGGGAGCCCCCTTAAATATTTATTTTATTCTATTTTTTAGTATTTGTTGTTATAGAGGCAACAGAAATACATCGTCTGTGAAAAATTCAACAGTCTAACTATCACGGTTCATGAAATACAGCCTGGTGACAGACGGACGGACGGACGGACAGCGGAGTCTCAGTAATAGGGTTCCGTTTTACCCTTTGGGTACGGAACCCTAAAAACGAGTGTGCTTTAGACCACACGACTGAAGTAAAACTTACTGACAATAGGCAATTTAATATACTTCGCGCTCGCGACGGACGGAGAGTGTTCACTGGGAATTTCATTTGGTTCTTCTTCTTCTTCTTCATAAACGTTATTGAACGTTAGCTTTTAGAAGCACTTTTTTCGCGTTCACATTATTATAGTGGTTGCCAAAAGTCACTAACTCTCTCTTTCAATCTTCACTAACTTATATCTCCCTCTCCACTCCCGTTCGGCTCGCCCGATCACACTTTTCGTAACGCTCTCCGTTTATCTCGCCCGATCACACTTTTGGTAACGCTCTCCATTCGCCTCGCCTGATCACACTTTTCGTAACGCTCTCGTCACGCATTCACCAGCTTACTCCCCAAGTCAAATGTGCGTAAAGAAGTTTTACTTTAAAAAAGTAATGGTAACTGTTTGGTGGTCTCTTCATGGCGTTATTCACTATAGCTTTCTCAGGTCTGGTCAAGCAATAGCAGCAGATGTTTACTGTGACGAACTTCGAACAATAATGACGAAACTGACAGTGAAACAGCCCCGACTCGTGAATCGATCTTCACCATTATTGCTCCATGACAACGCAAGGCCTCACACTGCACGAGAAACCGTTGTAACTCTAAATGAGCTGCAGTTAGAAACTATACGTCATCCCCCATACTCGCCAGATCTTGCTCCAATTGACTACCATTTTTTGCGAGATTTGGACAATTTTCTTCATTAAAAAATTTTTCTTCCCTGGAGGCAGTACAAAATGCTTTCACACAGTTTGTCGAATCTAGATTCCCAGGGTTCTATCGCAAAGGCATAAATAAACTTCTGATTAGATGGCAGCAAAGTATAGATAATGAGGTTAATATTTTTATTAAATTAGAAAAAAACGATTTTAAATTTTTCAGTACAAATACTTTAACCCCTAAACATTTAAATTGAACACAAGTAATTATTTTTTATGTTTACAGTTGAATAATACGGAACTTATTCAGGGATTTATATCAAATTTGTCTGTTTTTTTATCAGATATTGTTTGTCAATTTTGTAGCTTGATAAATACCAAATGTTATCAAAGTAATCACTTATACGACATTAGTGTCGCGAGTCCAAGCGCCGTGGTAGTGTCGGTTTGATCACCGCCCGTGCACCATGGACCACCGCGACCCGGTGTTCATCATCGTGTTCTTCAGCTGTCTGTTGCTGTACATTGTGATCCGGTGCGCGTTCCAGTGTTGGGGTGAGTACCTAAATATAATGCAAAGGTACGTTTACAGCAGCGAGAGTACTCCGCGAATGACACCGCGATATTTTGAATGGTCTTCTCCTATGGGTTCCTCACAATAAGCCTTCAAACGTATTCTTTTCGAGTGCCACAGACATTATCACAATTATAACAGTGAGAATATCTATTTCTTTGATCAGTTCTCTGAGGAATTCTCTGGAGCCCATGTTATAAATAGAACGAACGGCTCTTTTTTGTAAGATAAAAAATATCTCAATGTCAGCCGCCATTCCCCATAACAGTATACCATACAACATAATGCTGTGAAAGTAGCTGAAATAGACTTAGCGCGCAATAGCCACAATCATCAATTGCCTGATTCTCCTAACTGCATATGCAGCTGAGCTGAGCATACCGGCAAGTTTTAAGAGAGGTAGGACCCAGCAAGGGGTCGTGCTGTGCTCCGCCCTGTCAAGCATGCTGTAATGGCGGGGCATGGCAAGACCTCTTGCTCTAAGTATCCGTCTGAGGAAGCACCTCCACCTTACAGAAGACCGCAGCTAAATGACAACTCCGGGAGGATTGTTGTGTTCCTGTGTATGAGTAAGGTTGCCAGTCATTTTGGAAGTCGTTGTGCAGGCAGCGGGAGGACCGGATATCGAACCGCCACGAACAGCGGGGGCGCGGAAAGCTGGCGCGGCGGTCAGGGAGACCCGGTGAAACGGCTGACCGCTGGCCGCCCGCGGGTCAGTAGGGTTCCCGAACCCGGGGATTACTTAATCTCCGCCCCGGGAGGCTGAACCGCCAACCCGCGAAAAATCCCTGTTGTAGTGGTCGTGCCGGAGAAGGAGACCGGAGTGGACCCGACTGCTGCTCGGGGGGGGGGGGGGGGGGGGGGGACCGGGGGCCCTTCCGCCCGCCGTGCCAGCAAACCGCATAACCTGCACTGTCCAGTGGTGGAAGATACCGCGCATTTGTCTTCCACTCTGTCGGCTCAGCGACTTCTCATTATTCAAACAACCTCATAAAACATGCCTAAGAGAAAGAAAGGAAAATGGAAAATTACAGCGGCTACCCCTTCCACAATAAATGTGGATTTTTGCAACATCAGGGGACTACACTCCAACATTAACGCGGTTCACTACCACCTCGAGACTGCTCGGCCGACCCTTCTTTTCCTCACGGAGACACAAATATCCTCACCGGCCGACACCTCTTACTTACATTACCCCGGGTACAAACTTGAACACTTATTTGTACGTCGTGCCGGGGTGTGTATGTTCGTTCGGGAGGATATTTTGTTGTCGCCGTCTTCGTAGCCTGGAAGACAAGGACCTCTCATTACTATGGGTGCGCGTGGATCATGGCGGCCACACCCGAATCTGCGCCTGCCTTTACAGGTCCTATAGCGGTGATGCAGACACAGCTCTCTTCTATTGTACAGTTTATTTGAGCACCTGCAAATGACGACTGACAGAGTTATCGAGCAGTATCCCTCCTCAGAATTAGTGATTTTGGGAGACTTTAATGCCCATCACACCGAATGGCTTGGCTCTCGGTGCACTGATTCCGCGGGGAGATCTGCTCATGACTTTGCTCTGGCCTATGGTTTCTCCCAACTGGTGCATTCTCCCACGAGAATACCAGATGTAGAGAGAAGACCATACAAGCTCCTTACTGGACCTTCTGCTGACAACACGTCCGGATGAGTACAACATCTCAGTGGATGCGCCGCTTGGCTCATCGGACCACTGTCTCATCCGAACCCAAGCGTCTTGTGCCAGGCATGACCCACCTCGGCCTGCCGGATGGCGGCGCGTTTGGCACTATAAGTCGGGAGACTGGTACGGACTGCGTGAGTTCTACGCGTCGTACCCGTGGAGGCAGCTTTGTTTCAAAACAGACGATATCGAATCCTGCGCGACTGCGGTAGCTACGGCGATATTGGATGGCATGGAATGCTACATTCCCAGTCGCTTAGTGGCTGCTGCGGGAGCTAAAAAGCGACCGTGGTTTAATCGGCCTTGTAGAGAAGCCAGACTTCTCAAACAGGCTGCTTTCGAGGCTTGGACCACGGCGCATGCTAATGGAAATCCTGATGTCTCTGTTTTGAAACGTAAACTCAACGCTGCCTCGAGGTCCAGTAAGAGGGTAATCGCCAGAGCAAAGTTTGATTTCGTCGGTAGAGTTGGCGAGCGGCTTGCAAGCCTTCCGTCTGGCAGGCGTGCTTTCTGGTCGCTGGCTAAAGCTGCCGAGGGAAACTTTCGTCAAGCGTCTATGCCACCACTGCAAAAACCGGATGGCAGTCTGGCCTACAGTGCTAAAGAGAAAGCGGACTTACTGGGTAATCTCTTTGCCTCTAACTCGACTTTGAATGACGGGGGAGCTGTGCCACCTACCATCCCGAGGTGCAGTAGCTCAATGCCGGAAATATCAATTATCCAGCGAGATGTCCGGCGGGCGTTGCTCTCCCTCGACATTCATAAGTCGAGTGGGCCAGATGGCATACCAGCAGTGGTGCTAAAGCAGTGTGCTCCTGAGTTGTGTTCTGTGCTAACGCGCCTTTTCGTGCTTTCCTACTCCACTCGGCAAGTCCCGTCTTCGTGGAAGACCGCCAATGTGCACCCGGTGCCCAAAAAGGGCGATAGATCAGATCCGTCGAATTACAGGCCTATTGCCATAACCTCCCTTCTCTCCAAGGTGATGGAGCGTGTTTTTTTTTTTTTTTTTATATTGGCACAGCATAGTGGCTCCTCTTCGCCTGTTGGTAAGCGAAAAGGGGAGCCCAAATTGCAGCGGCAACTGACAAAGGACTACGGTGTCCTGTCAGTTGACGTTACCATGCTGGCCCGCAAGGTGCTTCTTCACGCTTCGTTTGAAGGATCCTATGTTGTAGGAAGGAGGAAACACATGTGCAGGCAAGGCGTACCAGTTTTTAATAGTTCGACAGAGATAGGAGTTGCCGAACTTTTTAGTACGAGAACAAATGTCCTCAACAGTGGAATGATCGCAAGCCTGCACGTGTGGTTCTATGACGGAAGGGAGAGGGTGGGATAAGGGAAAATAGTTCTTCAGAGCACTCACCATGGTACAGGCGGTAAAATGTACTTAGGGAGCCTATGTCCCTACGAAGTTGCAGATTGTCAGCTTCTTATCCAGAAGACGTATAAAAGCCGTGATAGACGGTAGTTGCTCCGATAGCATGGATATTAATGCTGGCGTCCCACAGTCTGTATTGTCCCCGACGCTGTTTCTGCTGCACATTAATGACATGTTGTCAATCGACAGCATTCATTGTTATGCGGACGACAGCACCGGGGACACTTATTATACAGGCCGTGCTAACATCCCTCGTTCCCTTGTGGAGGAAAGCCGCGATAAACTTGTGTCTGAAATGGAGGGTACATTGTCTAAAGTATCTGACTGGGGGCGATCGAACCTAGTCCAATTCAACCCTACCAAGACACAAGTTTGCGCGTTCACCGCTAAGAAAACCCCATTTGCTGTGGTTCCCCAATTCCAGAACACGCCACTCACAGTTACTAAGAGCATTGGGATTCTCGGTATCGAGATCTCCAGCGAAGTTCAGTATCGAGGTCACCTGGAGGAAAAGGTTAAGCTGGCGTCCAAAAAACTCGGTGTGCTCAACAGAGCTAAACAGTACTTCAGCGCGGGGCAAAGGCTTATGTTATATAAGTCCTAAGTCAGACCGCATATGGAGTACTGTAGCCACCTTTGGGCGGGAGCACCTGGATACCAGCTAGGATCTTGTGACTCGATACAGAGACGAGCTGTGAGGATTATCGATGATCCTGGACTCACACACGGCATTGAGCCCTTGAGTTTGAGAAGAGATTTTGCTTCCCTTTGCGTGTTCTACCGGCTGTATAATGGGTTGTGTTCTGAGGAGTTGTTCGACATTATACCAACAGCCTCGTTTTACAATCGCACAGCTCGCCGGCGGCTGGGAGTTCATCCGCACACACTGGAACCGCAATGGTCGCGCACTGTGCGCTTCACGAGAAGTTTTCTACCGAGAACTATTAAGTTGTGGAATGAGCTCCCTGCCGAGGTTTTCCCAAGGGACTACAGTATGGGGTTCTTCAAGAAAGGCGTGAAGAGGTTCTTACAGGGTCGGCAACGCAAGAGTGACACCCCTGGTGTTGCAAATGCCTATAGGCTACGGTAACTGCTTACCATCAGGCAGGCCGTAGTACGTACCTTAGTGGTATAAAAAAAAGTTTTTTTTTATACTACGTCGGGAGGCATACAAGCATACGGCCCACCTGATGTAAAGCTACTTTATTATTCCCAATGAGAACTTCTGTATTGGCAGAAGTCACATTTGAAATACTAAATTTGATGCATTTGGTTTTAATCGGGTTTAGCAAAAGATTATTACGATATTTAATAATAATAATCCATCCCTCTTCTGCAATAGCCCAGTACTAATAATCCCTCCAGATCTCATTTTCATAGCCCATTTTTTCCAACATATTTCCAATAGTCCCAATACCTGCCGTGACGTGTTCATTGGTATATTGCCCTATTGATATACCATGGAGCGGGTCACGCGGGTGTACAACATTACATACAGTCTTTCCTAATGGGCCTCTACGCGTTGGATCCATATCCCCTCATACGCCTATCATATGATCGGGATTAATACCCGTGACTGCAAAGAAAGTTAAATAATAATTGCTTTATCAGGTGATATGCTCCAGGGGTGGAACTGTTAAAGGGCATAACGCCGCGAGTAACTTCGCAGAAAGCGCAGCACATTTCTCGACCTCCTGAGTCACTCACACCGGTGTTGCCCCCGGCCGGCTATCTGTGGTATTTCGGGGGTCCATCTAGTGAGTGGCGAGCCACCGCCTGTCGAAAGTGACATCAGATTATGATAGTTATGGCAGGCATCCGCCCCTCTTCTGCAATAACCCAGTTCTAAAAAAGTACTAATAAAAGTAATAAAACCTCCAGATCTCATTTTAATAGCCCACTTTTTTCCGACACATTTCTAATAGTCCCAATTCCTGCCGCTGTTCATGGGTATATTATCCCATTAATATCCCCTGAAGCAGGTCACGGCGGGTATAATACTTTACATCATTCTTTTCGAATGGACCTCTACGCGTTGGATTCATGTCCCCGCGCACGCCTATCAAATGACCGGGATTAAAATCCGTGAAATACGATGAATAATAATAACGATATTTATTTTTTCTCACCACAATTTTGTACATTGATAATTAGTATACACAGTAGGATAGTATCTTCGTGTGTAGAGAACTGGTGCTCGAGCTAGGGAGGTAATAATCAACCTGTGATACGAGTCACCAGGCTCCCCTCGCTTTTTATGGTTTACCAAAACTATGATTAATTAACGAACCCCTACGATAATACAATATTAAATATCTATGTTACAATTAACTTTCACTAACAATTAGATGTGAAAGAATGTACAAAAATAAAAAAGGCAAACAAGAACATTAATGTGTCAGCTATCACTCTTACTTCAGGTTGGCAAAAATTATATACGAATTACATGTATTTAATAAGCAGCTCATGTGTACAGTTTCCGTATGAATATAAATTCAGTTAGAAAACAGACAAGACCCAATACAGATGAAAATAAATTCAGTATATTTCAATTTGAACAACGTTTGAGGAAAATAGCAGATATATTCGAAAATTGTAAAGTGATGTTTGTATGTGTGAATTCACATAATCTAACAGTGGATATAATCCATGGCTCGATGTGTAAGATAAAAATCAGACAATCGTGATTAGAAGATTTGCCGTTGCGTGATAGTCCAAAGTTTTTAGCCATCTTGTTGTTGCATCCTTACATTGTTTCCTAGTCATAGAGTAGACAGCCAGTAACTTGTATACTTTATTGTAACGATGTCTCCCTTGGAAGCAAAAAAAAAAAATATTAGTAGATTTAGTTCTAAATCTTGATAGTGGGACATACCTTATATTTTCTTCTCTTATTGATACTGAGGGAATCATAACCGACTTCAATGTGAGATTTGCGGATAGTTGAGAGTATGAAATATTGCCTAACGCTGAGTACGTCCCATTTCTGGTAGTGATCAAAGGTAGGATATCTGAAGGGGAGAAAAACAACAACAACAGCAACTTTTAGAATATCCCTCTGTGCCGTCTCTATCTCAAAAATCTGTATTTAGCACCCCTACCCCATGTTGTTATACAGTACCCTATCAATGATTGGCAAAACGCTGGGTAGATAGTCTTAAGCAATTTTTCATCAGCTATATGTCTCAAGTTTCTAAAAACATATATTAGTTTCCGTAACCTTGAAACCAGAGATTGTATATGTAACTTAAAACTGAGTGTAATATCGAGTCTCAATATACCTATGCCAATATACCTAACCGCATCGCAGCTTCGCAGCACTACATGAACATTCGTTACCATATTTTCTGCAGGTGTGCGCATTACATGTGAACCAGTTTTAAATAGCAGATACAACACCATTTACCTTGTAAATACTTTCACAGTGGCGGGTTATATTAAAAATTAGAGAGGTATCATCAGCAAATAGTTCTATATCTATATACTAAAAATAAAAATAGACCCAAAATAGAACCCTGGGGCACCTCGATATTTACATTATTGCCTTTAGATTTAACCCTATTTATGTCAACAGTCTGCAATCTGTTATTAAGTAAGATGCAATCAAGTTCTGGGCTTTATCTCTAACTCCATAACAGTTCAGCTTGAGTAACAATGTCTGATGATCGACTCAATCAAAAGCTTTAGAGAGATCACAGAAAACCCCGAAACAAACTTGCAGTCAATTAAAATGTATTTATGTCATAGACATAATTTGCAGAGCATTGAGCAGTTGACATGAACCAGTATGCCCAATATTTCATATTGGGAACACTAAACCATTGACAGTTCGAAGTGATTCAAAAATTCAACGAACGTTCACCAGTAACAACCGCAAGCATAAGCATTAGTCACTCTTTGAATAAACTGTGTAAATACGATCAAAAACATCAGCACGGAGATCGCACATGATTAGAACCTGCATTGCCTTGCTCCTGACGTTGAAGTATCTGGGATGAGCGTTCGAAGTGTAATAACGTGGCATATCAGAGGCAACGTTCGTTTAAATGAATCGCCTTGACAAATCGAAAAGAAACTGGTTAATTTCGCTGGAGGTGTTTCAGCTCTTACCAAGACGAACAAAAAAAAAATTCATTGAAATTTGTCAATTCAATCTTGAAATATCATAAAAAAAGCATTTCATATAAAATGTATGAGACAATGAATTTTATTCATAATTATTTTTTCTATGTTTTAATAGCTATCCTGCTATTCGGAGCGCAGAAAACTCCAACAAAACAAAGATCATAAAGTGGATCGGCTTCATGACCTTTGTTCTCGTGCCGTTCTCGAGTTATAAATAGTGTAACTAACCCGACTTTATATATAATATATATACATATATAGATATGCCAATTCGTTCTTGAGATATCATAAAAAAAGTTTCATATAAAATGTATGAGAAATGGAATTTACTTCAGATTTTCTCCTTAAAGCCTTGAATATTTTGGAGTACAGATTTAAGTTTTGCTTTCCTTTTGTCTCATTGAGCAGTTTAAATCTGCGGTCAAATGCGGTCGATGCAAACTGTTAAGATAAGACTATTGACAACTTAAGCCACTAAAGTCGATATCTTAATTCTAGATTTATTTTAAAGATATGTTATATCTTTTGTCAAATAAAAATCACTAATAAAATTATTTGTGTCAAAAAATACAAAATTGTCATTATGACAACATGTCAAGTGGTATACGTTGTTAATATTGTATATGTTAGTATTCAATTTTGATATCTGGCAACATGTATAAGGTAGTGCGCATACAATATCCTATTTACTATTAAACGGTGCAGTTTATCCAATCCACTGGTTACATTATTTTTATGAATTCCTATACTATTTCCTATTAAAAGAACAATAGTAGTTTCGTTATCCACCTGTATATTCATAATTTTGTCTATAATTTGGTTATATGTTGCATATGGCATACAATTATTAATATTATAGCCTTTAACGTGGTTATTTAATAAAGGGCCTAGAAACCTATTCTATCTGAGAATACAATGGGTTTGCTGTTAGAACCGAAACTGCTGCCACAAATACCTGAATTTAGATTTTTAGGTTTTTCATTTAGGATATCCATTGAAACGGGCCGGGTGTCACTGACCCCAGATATGTTTGCATTGCTACAAGTGGAGCGATTACTCAAAGATTTAAAGCGATCTGCATTGTATTTACTCATGTCCATTAGTTCATCCAGTGCTAAAATTTGTTCCTGTATTTGGTTTTGGGATAAACTGTATTTAGCTGTATTATGTAATAAATGATATGATAAAAATCAGTGAATATACAAATGATAAAAAGAGTGATCATTGTACGTACATACTTGTTGTATGTACATACTTGTTGTACGTACATACTTGTTGTACGTACATACTTGTTGTACGGCAGTAAAACAGTAACTGCTATTCGACCTCCATATCTAATAGTGGTAACAAAACAATAATTCATCCGGTAATACCTCGTGCAGGTTTATTTATACAACGTCGGGAGGCATACAAGCATACGGTCCACCTGATGTAAAGCAATTACCGTAGCTTATTAACGCTTGCGATAAACTAAGTATGACTCGCGCGATGCCTCATCTGCTGCTTACTCAGCGACTCCTTTAGAGCTTACTGGTGACCTCACTCACACGAAGGAACACAAGAACCCTCTAGGGAGTTGTTATTTGGATGCGGTTTTCTGTGAGGTGGAGGTACTTCCCCAGACGGGCTGCTTTGATGCGCTCTACCTCTCTTAAATTTACTACATAGGTCTCGGCTAAAGACGACCTCAAGGTGGTGTTTAGTCAGTAAAAGTCTAATATAACCCGTACGACTGAAATTAAGGATGTTCAATGAAAGTTCACCATCTTCTTCCCATCAGTTCGAGAGGGTGCTCCCTCTGAAGAATGAATAACGTATATGTATTTCTTGTAATCATCGGTGACGTCAGTCGTCATAACAAAAGTAATGTTCGTAGCATTTCATCTCGTTCCTCGCAATTCGAAGCAAGCCGTAAATCAGGAGACTAATGAACATTAAGAATTATTTCAATCGGAAAAAATTCGTCTGTTACATTTACGATAAGTTCATAATTGAGTTTTTTAGGTATAAACTAACGAGCCCTGTGATACACAGACCGACAAGTATCAGGGAGCGGGGTTCTTTTAGATCCTCAGACAGAGAAGTGAAATGAGACGGTTTCGTGTTCAAAGATTACCCTACAATATTACATATACACCTTGTTCTTTATCAAACAATAAAATATTGTTCTCATTAAATGTCTTTGTGCGATACAAAGATATCATTATGTGTCACTCTCCTCGACGATTAGTAAACCGCGGAGTCCTCGCGGAGCAGCACGCGCGGCCGCTGTCCACCCTGTGTGCGTACGAGTACACCATGTCCCCTCCGTTCGCGTGGGGCGGCGCGTACCTCGATGCTGTGGGATCTGTTCTCGTGGTGTTCGCAGTGTTCGCGGTGCTCGTCGTGGCGCTGTGCGTGATGCAACGTTTCGGTGAGCGACCTATCCTCGTCCTGTTTTTGTAACGGCCGTGCTATAACTAGCTTGTTCGGGATCAGAATGGAACGTAAAATTTACTAACATCGCTTACTTTGTTTTATTATTATTATACGACGTAGGGAAATATATAAGATTTTTATTATACAAGGTCGGGATTGTTGTATCTGTACCATGCGGCCCACCTGTTGAAAAGCGGTATCGCGGTGCGCTGCCGTAGTATGAACGCTTGTAATACGTTTAGTATCATTCGCGCTGCTAACACAGTAACTCCTTAGGAGCTTACTGGCGATCTCAGTCACACGCAGGAACACAACGACCCTCCAGAGAGTTATCACTTTGATTGCGGTTTTCTGTGAGATGGAGGTACTTCCCTCCATATATTTTGAAAACAGTGGTACCCAAAAATGGCACCAGAAATAATTAGCTGTGCATGGCAACGGCACCGGACGACGAATGCGCTTGAGGGCTGGCATCGTGCGGTTACCAAAAAAATGCGGTCTGTATTTATTTGTTTTCAAATTAAAGAAAGAAAGCCGCATTGGGATAATCGCATCAAAAATAGTTTATTTAAAACATACCGTGGATACAGACGACCGAAAGATATATATTTTGATAAGAAATACAACAAACTCTTGAAGAAATTTGATCGCCAATCATTGACATAACATGAATTTATGCATAATATAATTTTTTTGCAACTTTTCAAATAAACAACACTATAAGGCAGTGCTTATTTAACATTCACTCCTATATGTATGTATTCACATACATATTGACTTGATCATTTTATTTTGTTAAAAGTTGATTGAGGTTTTTTTCATAATTGAGTTCATTATAATTATTATTGTATTGTATAAAAATAATAATAGGTACATAAGTATTTATGTGAATAATAAAAAAAAATACTGTTATATTTTATATTTTTACTACTCTCATATAATATATATACGTGTGACATCTTTTGTAATTAAAATAATACGTAGTATTATGTAAGTAATATTAGTAAGGTTTAATTGTTAACCGGGAAACAAAAGTGACAGACAAATAATAATCATATAAAAGTCATATTATTATATTATAATATATTATATTTTGACTTTAAAGAATTATGTCCATTACAATAACGTTGCAAAAAAAAAATAGACACGTATTTATGTGAATAAAAAATATAAATAATTCGATTCATTAGAGTTGGTAAAAAGTCTCTCCTGAGAAAGAATGGCTTGTATGATTGGATGACATTCTGCGAAAATGACGTATTGCGAAAATGACAATGTGCGAAAATGACGTTTTGCGAAAGTGACATTGTGCGAAAGTGACGTTCTGAGAAAATGACGTTGTGTGAAAATGACGTTTTGCGAAAGTGACATTATGCGAAAGTGACCAAATTTTTCACGATGACATATTGCGAAAGTGACGTTCTGCGTCAAGAGGGATATGATGATGATGAATAAATTGCGTTTGTGTTACGTTTGCATTTTGGCCCTAATGTGCTTAGGGCCAAAATATAAACGTAACTCCAATCGAGAGATACCACTATCATATCAGTAGCGAGCGAGATAGCCGACACCTCCACTGCCACCGGCCTCGGCGGCTGTCAGTCGACTTTCTACCATGAATTACTTCTGGTCGTTCTTTCCGTTCATTATCGTGTTTGCGTCCTACTTACTGGTGTGTGGCTGCAGCTTCTGTTGTACTCTGATCTGGAGTGAGTACTAATTAATTATACTCCACTTTTGCGGACAAAGCTCTATTACAAGCCCTCCTCACACACTCGTGGAGACCAAGCGACCGTCATTCACAATGAACAGCGCAGCGAAGTAATGATGACGCAGACAGTATTGTACGCGTGCACAACGAACTTTGGTCGCGTCATATATGTAACATCAGTACTGTCATACAAGGTGGCGTAGCAGCTTTTTATACATTGCGAGACCCTGTTACTTGATACAGCTATACAAATTAGTACCTAAGATATTTTTAAAATATAAACAGTTAAAAGGAAGCATGTTTCAAAATTTGGCAAATATTGACTAAAATTTAATTTTACGTTATGTGTACATACATTCGGAGGGGAACAATACTTTTAATTTCCGACACCTAAAAATATGATAAAAACCTCATTGCAGCATTTAGAAACAATAATAAATTAAAAATAATTTATCAAACATTAGTACTAATCCGACAAATGTATAGGAAGTAAACATTTCTAAATACTGGAATAGTTTTTAAAATCATGAAAAGTCGTTACTTTTTTTTCTAATATCGCGAGGGATATAAGCAAACGTAAACAATTGAAACGATCACGATTTCCCGTCATTTGAATACTCAAAGATAAATAAAGTAATTTTAAAGTGCACTTGATGCTGGCAATAAAGTCTTACCCGAATGCCAAAACTGAAATATAATAACCGTTTAAATATATTCAAAAAAAGGTCGCTGTACACGTCGTCACTGCATTTCATTACCATTTACAGTGACAGCAGTGGGCAGGGACAGTCTGGTGGATAGAGGACCAGCCTGTTAACCGATCGGTCCCTGGTTTAAATTCTGGCGGAGGCATGTACCACTGTATTCATGTTTTTTACAGATTTATTTACTTATTTGTAATTATCACTTGCTCGTCGGTGATCTAAAACATCGTAAGTTATATTTCGAAAGACGCGAGGTCTAATCAAATGTAGTTTGGTTTTCCTCTGGACTGTGGAGATAATAATGTTGGAGAACAACTAACGATGTCGTCGTTGCGCGTGTCATTTTAACCAAACGTGCAGGTTAAGCAATGCCGACCGTAGCCTGTCTGTGGATTGGTTTATCTATTTCATGCTTGGGAGAGTACGTTAAGCAATCGATCCCGATTGTTGTCGATAGATGACAATCATTAAGCTAAGTCAGTAGCCTTGAAAACACTACGAGTATGTTCGAAACTCCTTCTGTTGAAGGGAGCCCCGATTTCTGCAGCGAGAAGAGTTAGAGTTGATGTAGTAACTAGCTGATGGCGCAGGGCCACATACAAGAAACGTAAGTGTAGCGATTCATCTGCTACCATTTCACCTGCAGTCGACGTGTCTAAGTAGGCATCCAATATACATACAGACATTATCATTACATCATCAGTTTAGGATACAAATGGATCACCAAATATACCGTAGCCAAATAACAATTCACCAGTAAGCTCCTTAGGAGTTGCTATGTCAGCAGCAAAGATAACATCGTGCGCGTGATACTTCATGTGTTGCAAGCGTTCATAGGCTACGGTCACCACTTTACATCAGGCGGGCTGTATGCCTCCCGAAGTTGTATACAAAAATAAATGAAAGCCTAATACGCTTTGGCCATAGAGCGGTTGTGTGTTTTTATACCACTAAGGTGGTAAACAAGCATACGACCTGCTCCATGGTAAGCTGTTACTGTAGCCTATGGACGCTTGCAACACCAGGGGTGTCACTCATTCGCTACCGGCCCTCTAAAAATCTTTACACACCTCTTTTGAAGAACGTCATGCTATAGTATCTATGAAAAACATCGGCAGGGAATTTATTCCACGACTTAAGTATTCTAGATAGAAAATTTCTCTGGAACCGCACAGTACACGACCATTGCGGCTTCAATGTGGAAGGATGAATTCCCAACAGTCAGCGAGCGATGCGTTTGTAAAACGAGGCTGTTGGCATCAAAACTTCTCGAGCGGTATATGGTAATATCTAACAAGCAGCCCGCCGCGCCGGCTGACCGGTAGCTCCATCTTATACCATACATCATACAGCCTATTAATTATATTGATAATAAACGAATCAATTTTCAGTTCACGAATTTCCGCTTTTATTCAAGTTTCATAATAACTGACGTAACTGGTACATGGTTAACGGTTCCTTCTATAACTAGCTAGGGTTATTAGAATATGTATTTATGTATGTGTCCATACGCTACGACGCGACTAGTGCGTACCTACTGTTAAGGCGGGCCGGGCCGCTTGTTGACTGTGTCAGTGGTCAAAAGTTCGAGGTTATTGGAAGATCTTGAAGAGACGGTGTGTTAGTAGAGGGATCACAACGTGCCAGTAATAATTGTGTATAATAGTCATTAGTTCAGTTAATTCTCTGAACAAGTTAAATGTCTTTCCTGCGACCTCGGACGCTGCAAAGCGTTCGAAACGTCAGGTTCAACAAAATAAATATGATATGATATATCTTCACACAGTAAAATTTAAATAATAAATAATAATAATAAATATTGTCGGACAAATTACACAGCGCCACCTAGCCCCAAAGTAAGCGAAGCTTGTGTTATGGGTACTAGGCAACTGATGAACATACGTAAATACATTTTTTTTTTGTAAATACATACTTATTATATATAGAAAATACTCAGACCAATACAAACAGAGATGTTCATGCACACAAATGTTTGTACTGTGTGGGAATCGAACCCACGAGCGTTGGTGTCAAAGTAGCGTAACAGCGCGTTCAACCACTGAGCCACCGAACTCGTCAAAAATAAAACACGCGATACTTCCGTTAAAAATTGTTTAATTTCAATGTGTAACAATCGCGAAAACCTAAGACAATACTAAGTGAAGTCCCTAAAATGTAATGTTTGATAAAGAGATCTGCGGCCTGGAGAATGTGCCGCGCTGTGCCGAGGTTTGAAATGAACGTGACGCACGGACAGGGTCGTATTCGAAATCAAGCTCGATAAATATATTGCGCTTTTACGAAAGGACTTAGGGCCGTTTACATTTTAGCAAATCTAATCGAGAGATACCGCTATCATATCACATAACGAGCGAGATAGCCGACACCTCCGCTGCCACCGGCCGCGGCGGCCGTCAGTCGGCCGACTACCATGAATTACTTCTGGTTGTTCTTTCCGTTCATTATGGTGCTTGCGACATACATATTCGTGTATGTTTGGGGCGCCTGCTGTACTCTGATCTGGGGTGAGTATTCATTATGCGAGAAATATCCTGTTACGCGACACACGAAAGTTCACGATGTAACAGTGCGGCGAAGTAATGACGCAGGCACAGTACAGGACAGTATGTACGCGTCCACAACGAACTTCGGTCGCGTCACTTCGACCCGTGTGCCGTTGTACGTTCTTCTTCGACGAGAACTTGTTAATCTTCAAGTGTTACGCGGCAGCTTGTTATATATTAGACCTCGGAGTTTGATAAGTTCATGTGACTATACAATTAGTACTTATGACTACTGTTACAAAAACTAATAGCTAAAATGAAGTATGTTCTAAACTTTGCCATACATACATATATATCATCACCAATCTATATATGTGCGTCTAGGGCGGCCCCTACCGATATCACCATTCACTCTTCCGCGATAAACTTCTTTCATAACTCTTTTGTCATCCATTGTTTCTAAATGACAATACATCTCAGCACACATAACATGGCAACATTGTCATCTCCGAAAAGTTATACTATATACATTGACTGTAATTTTAAATAATTCCAGCTGGTAACTGGAATAGTTTTGAAAATCATCAAAAACCGATATTTTTTATATAATTACGTCAGGAGCACACGAGCCAGCGACCACTCGTTTTTTTATATAACGTCGGCACGTATACAAGTATACGTTTATACATATATAACGTTTGAAATACATCAAGTATCACTCGCGCGATGTTACCTCTGCTGGTAACACAGCACCTTAGGAGCTTATTGGTGACCTCACTCATACGCTGGAACACGACAACGCCACTATTTCATACTACTCGTATTAATAACGGTCAAGATCACTACAAATTTCAGGACGATTTAAACAGATTTTCTGAATACTGTGTTAAAAATAAATTACCCTTAAGTATTGGTAAATGCAAATCTATAACTTTCACAAAAAAACACAATGTAAGTCGTTATCCGCATATGTTACGTGGCATTCGCCTTGAATCTGTCGAGTCTGTAACTTGTAAGGGACCTCGGAGTCACATTGGATGCCAAATTACATCTAGATACTCGTATTCACATAGATAACATACCCGCTAAGGCCTACAAAATGTATGGGTTTGTCATGAGATTTGGTTCAGACTTCACCCGACCATCAACCTTTCTTCATATGTATAAATCACTCATTCGTTCACAATTAGAGATGCTGTGCCCGTATGGAATCAATTTTACAACAAGTATATAAATGTATTAGAATTAGTACACAATCATTTTTACGCAGTATGCACTATAAATGTTACCACAGGCGTCTATCGTATATATATATATATATATATATATATATATATATATATATATATATATATATATATATATATATATATATATATATTTAAATCGCAGACGTGATCTTGCGTCTTTTCATTTTCGATACTTATTGCGTCTCCCACTTCTAATGGTATTTTAATTGTTTTTACTGTGAATATTGGTTGTTTTATTGTAAACTAAGACCGTAGTCATAAAGATATTACATTTACTTTAC
The DNA here is from genome assembly GCA_947507595.1 of Pyralis farinalis. Classification (NCBI taxonomy): domain Eukaryota; kingdom Metazoa; phylum Arthropoda; class Insecta; order Lepidoptera; family Pyralidae; genus Pyralis; species Pyralis farinalis. The sequence continues at coordinate 42,454,690 of OX382260.1, read as the reverse complement.
ATACCACAATATTCAATTTTGAATAATTCTCGCTTGTTTATGGAGTCCATACATTATGGAAACCATGGGGCACATGTGTATATTCTGTATATAGTTTATATGCTTTGCTAACATTATGCGTCCGTTCGTATTGAGAAACTTCAGGCATCCTGTATATTTTCGTATATATTTGGTGTATTGTGCTCACTTAATACGTCCGTTCGTGACGAAAATTATATGGCACACTGTATATTCCGTATATGGTATGTGTAAATTGCTCCCTTCTTAAACCCGTTCCTGATGGAAACAATGTGGCACATAAAAGATAAGATAATAATAAAAAATCTTTATTTGCCCCCTCGCGGGGACTTAGACACGTCTTACATTTTTGAAATATAGTCTAATTGTATCTTAATCAATTCTCTTATTTTACTTTTTTTTTTAATCTGCTAGCATTTTGGAAATGACTAAAGAAGAAATGCCGAAAGAAACTTGTCAATTATAGGTCTCTTTTTAAATTGTCAATCACAAAAAAAATCACATTAGCATATTGGTACAACAATGATATCAAATGGTAGAATTAAAGATTATTATTAAAGACAGGTCGTCTGTGCTGAATTATGACATGTAGAAAGAGTGCATGATGAAAAAATGACGAAGCAGATATACAACGCAAAAATGAAGGATGTAGGAGCCGAGGAAGGCGAAGACTTACCTACCATGATTAAATTGGCCGTGTTCTATCAGAAGGTGATGTCAGGAGCTCTAGAAGCCGACGAGCGTGCATAAGAAGGGCAATTAATGTTAAAGAAACGAGTAAGGTATGTAAGGATCCAGTCACGTGGCGCTCGGTTATCTCTGCCTACCCCGCAAGGGATTTGGTTATAGGTAGATAGATATGTTTCGTCAATCTATCCTCGTGTGTTCTTCCTACATGTATTAACCAACGGAGTGTACCTCATCTTATCGTATCTCGAATACTCTCTTTCTGACCAACACACTTTCTTACATCATCTACTTTCATGCTTTCTCTATTATAGCCAGCTTTCGTTTCGATTATGTGATGTTGGGAATAATACTGCATTATTAAAGAGTTGTGCTGTTTAGCTTAAGTTTCACACTCTGTTCATACTATTTCTGCACTCAGTCATCATTTCACATCATCGGTGTTCCTTACATCCCTATAAAGTACATCCAAGATATACAATCTGATCCACTTATTCTCACACTACATAACCATTATTTATTATTTACATAAACGTTAATATGCGTTTGTGTTAATGCTCATTTTTGAACACCATATTTGTTTTCTTTACATTCAGTGTACGTCTATTTCTATATATTTGTCTTTCAACAGCGTTTCTGCTAACAATATGCCATCACCTGCATGAAGCAGATAATTCACGATTTGGTCACTGACACGCAGTCCTTCATTCGTAAAATACGCCAACTAAGCGTACTATGGCTTCTGACTTCAATCTACGTCCTAAAGTTATCGTTTACCTGCACATTGCTGTACAATTCCCACACGCGAGCTGCAATATGGCCTCTAGATACTTTAACATAATTTTGTCAAATGTTTTCTCAAGATCTTTAAAAGACCCGCTGTACATCCCACGGTGTTCTACAGTCTTTCATTCTAATCAGTGAACCCTTTATACAAGACATGGTAACTGTGCGTCTATAATCCGTTGTGACTGTCCCGGTTCTCCAACCTAATAAGTACCAGAGAGTGTCATGTACCACGTATAGGTACCACCTAGTATTATCATCTCGGTTAACATCGTATCTGCTGCTACTGCTGATATTTTGGGGTCAGTAATAGATTTACTCTCAGTATTAACATCCGAGGCGTAGTCATGCTTTTTCGAAAAATATTTACGTCACCGTTCAGCACATCACATATATTAGTAAGAATGATATCATCTTTAGACTTCGTCTCATCGATTCTGGATTCTGACGAACTACTAGCCTTTACCTCCTTCCAGAATTGTCAGCCTCTCTTCCTCACTCGAAGTGTTTCATTCCAGTACTGACGAAATAATTATTTCTTCTACTCTCTCATACGTAGGTCCAAAGACGATACATAAACTAGTTATGATTTTCTCTTTCTTATCCAAATACGCAGCTGGTAGAACGATTTTGCTTTGAAACTCTACTAACTCACCGTTACGGATTTGGGGGATGAAGCAGAACACCCAGCTCTAATTAGTTAGCTTATTGATAAGATATTTGGGAGCTAAAATTAGCGCCCTATATTAGTTATTATTATTTTCCAATGTCAAATGATTGAGATTAAATTTAGAGAAAGAGGAAAATGACGTGACACCCTATGTTCTACATTGTATGAGCTTAACGACATCACCAAGAAAGCAGTTAAATTAATTTGATTCTTTTTGACGACGGCATAGATATAGTATCCAGCAGTTATCTCCACTTGTACAACAGATTCAAAGGACAACGGACAGAATTATACAGGCAATCCTTTCCCCTAAAATAATGATTCTGTGTGATCTTAGTGCCTACGACATCAAAACTTTCAACTGATCAAAGCGGGGAGATCAGCCTCAGTATATGGAACGCAATTTTTAATATTGAGTTCGAATGCTGTTATTTACGTCACTTATGTAAGTACCAGACGGAAAAGGCTACCATTCTATAACTTTCCTTTTAGGATTTTTACTGAGTGATGGCCCCAAATTATCAGAATATTAGAATGGGTTTTTAGTATTTTTGGATAAGCACTGCGCCTATACCAACACTTTCGCTACTGCCATTCTGCAAGATAGGAAAATTCTCTTCATCTGATTCAGCAGTGGTAAGTTCCTGCCATGGTTTGAGGGTTTTGTTAAGACTCCAAGGTAAGACGCCCCGAACTATGAAAGGGACTTACCACTTGACGTCTGCAAGTTAGCATGATTTATACTGGCCTGTTCTAACACTAGAGAGACCTGGAGATTTGGATGCCAACACAGGATAGGCTCTGATTAATCCAATGTTATTTCCTATAGTAATTATGTCTTTTTCTAAAGTTGTGGAAAACATTAGTCGTTTCTACTCAGTTGGGATGTTCTAGTGTACTAAACTTATCATTAAACTCAAAGGTGAAGATTTAGCCACTAGCTTAGACTTAGTTAAATGCATTCGATCGGATGTGGCAAATGGCACTATTTGCGAAATTAAAGAAGCTTCAATAGTAGTGTCCAGCATTAATTGCATGTGGAGCATCAAAGTCGCAGTTGGCGGTACTTGCTTGAATATGTTGCTCTTAAATACTGGCATACCACAAGGCTGTTTCTTGTACCCTATTCTATTCTTTATACATATCATTGACTTGCTACATGTAGCGACTTCATTGTCCCGTGGTTACAAGTATTGGGGAAACAGGATATTTTTTATACAATAGCATCAGATGAACAAACCAATAAACCCATGTAGTGTAAAAAGTATCGTTGCCAATCCTTCTGCTAACACAGCAATTGTTCAGAAGCCATTAGATTGGGGTCAGCATGCACCCCGCCTACGTTGTACCCCATCTGTGCAAGACCTCATGAACAATAATTGGGACTTGGTTAGGAATGAAAATTTTAATGCTCTACAGAATCATGACAGCGTGGGCGCAGGCACTGTGATCGTTCAACAAGAAGAAAAATTCCCGTTGAATCCAGAATGAATCTTATCTTAATCTCTTGACTTGAAATGTACAAGAAATATCCACTATCTAAGGATACATCATAAGATAGTCGTCACCAAGTAGAATATATTTGACTCGTCAAAGCTAATCAAAGAAGCTCAAACTCAATGGCTTTACTAGTAACCATTAAAGAGTTTTACTATCCACTCCAAGGATGCGTCTTCAGACCCTTATCACGAGGTCTAAAGTATTACTCGTTAAAATATATTAAATAAGCTCAAACTAGATGGGTTCACTAGAAACCATTAAAGAATTTCTCCTTTATTCACCTTTAGGATGCATTATCAGACCCACATCATGAAGTCTAATGTCATGAAACCAAATAAGCTGCAACTCGATAGGTTTACTAGTAACCATTTATGAGTTTCATTATCCATCTCCAGGATGCATCATCACCACAATCAGGCCCTATAGTAATGTAAAAATTATAATCGTCACCAAGTGTAACATATTCGACTCGTCAAAGCAAATTAAAGGAGCTCAAACTCGATGACTTTACTACATACTACATAGTAACCATTAAAGAGTTCTACTATCCACCTCCAGGATGCATTCTCAGATACTTATCACGAAGTCTAAAGTATTCAACTAGTTAAAACAAACCAATTAAGGTCAAACTCGAGGGGTTTACTTGTAACAGTTTATGAGTTCCACTATCCACCTACAAAATGCATCGTCAGAACAGTGTCACCAAGTGTAACGTATGCGACTCGTTAAAACTAACCAAACGAGCCCAAACTCGGGGGGTTTACTAGTAATCAATAAAGAGTTTCACAATCCACCTTCGGGGTGCATCATCACACCAGCTCGGTCGAACCAAATTATACATTTTTATTATTATTTTATTGTCATCGGATTAACATGCATTCGCGAAGTTAGTAATTGATACGATAATTACAAGTTGGTTAAATTCGTCTTTCAATATTTGTTCCCATACATAATCGCAAAAGAAGATATTAAAAGCGTGTAAAAATAGTGGCCCCTCGACCGCGCGATTCTGCTGCCCCTCCCCCCTTTCCTTTTGTCATTTCCCCGCAGACATCTATCTCGAAACAAATTTAACGGAAGCATTTAAATCGCCACTTCGAACTGATAAAAACATGAATATTATTTACAATATATAGCAGCAGGATAATCGGAGAAATGTATAGACAAAAAATGTTAATATACGTCGCTCCGATATACGCCGCGCAGTGACGACCTCAGAAAGTTGCGCGGTAAGTCCCAGAACTAAAAAATACGGCGAATTACACCTCAGAGGTCCAAACACGTCCAGGCCGATTTTTTGCCCACGCGTTTTATAGGTGATATGGAGCCGGTTGGGTGAAAATCAGGTGGGGTTAATCTTGCGTCCGTATATCGGACGCAGTATACCGGTCGGACGCAGCATCCTTTGCAAATTTTCGACCCTTGGCGCAAGATCATACGTAAAATGTAAATATATATATATATATCGTATATGTATATAACGTATATATATATTTGTTTGGATACCAAAAGAGGGATGCCTGAGTTTTTTGGCAGTATTTTTATCAGTGCTCACCTAGTCATGAACTGCACGATAGGGAAAAAAATGTGACGATTCTACACAAATGTAGACATTTTTACGGAATAAAAAGATTTTGACTTTGAGTTTGACTATCATATGAGGTCCTTTTGGATAAATATAACATGTTAACATTAGAGTCCAGACGACTGCAACTCGAGACAATGCTTCTCTATGATCTCTATCATATAAGTACGATTGTATATCGCTCCATAACATATTATGCTACAGAGTTCCTTTTAGAACACATTGTCGAAATCCCTGTCAATTATTTGCTACCACTTTTTGTCATACCAATGCTGGAAAGCGCTCACCACTTTACAGAGTCGACTCATATAACAACAATTTCAATTCAATAGACATTTTTGCTACACGTATTGGTACTTTTAAGAGAATGGTAGCGGCTCAGCTCAACGCGTGACGCCTGCCGTGGCTTGTAAAATGTTTTCATTAATATAATTTTTATCATTTAATTTTTTTTTTTAATTCTCTTTCACTGTTAAATGTTAAACCTCTTCCCTGAAATAGCATTTTGTTTTCTTTATTTTTACTTTTTATTATTCTTTGAAACTACTCCGTTACCCAAGGAGGGAGTTCTCGTCTTCACCACCACACCTACATTTTATTGTAAAACTATTTGTGGTCAACGGAGTTGGTGGCACGATATTTGTACAACCTGTATTTAAGCTCAATATTGTAATTTTGTGTACACTGTTTGCTGATCCTAAACTAAATAAATAAATAAACCCTCTAGGGAGTTGTTATTCGCTCGGGTTTTCTGTGAGGTGGAAGTACTTCCCCAGACGGGTTGCTTTGATGCGCCCTAACTCTCTTAAAATCTGATCCATCTGATGTAAACTGATTACCGTAGTGTATTAATGTTTGCTATAGTATCGCCCACGTGTTGCCACTGCTGCGGTTTTCTGTAAGGTGAAGGTACTTCCCCAGCCGGGTTGCTTTAATACATTCTAACTCTCTTGAAGACTTAGACAAGGACAAGCGGCCTCTTTGGCCTCCAATAAAAAATGTAATTGCTCTACTACAGTACCTAAAGAACGATATGATTTTTTAAATCACAGTATCATTAAAATGTATCCATTTATCCATATGTTCACGGCAAGCGCCTTGTGGTGCAGGCAGAGAGTGCATTTGGTCATTCACTGTGAGCTATCTTAAACTTGTTTGTTTTAGAGTACTGTCATGTTAGTATAAACTTGAAACTTCAAGGTTGTCTGGAAGAGATCGCTTTGCGATAAGACCGCCTTTTGTGTTTTTAATGTTTACTTCATGTATATTTGTCTTATTTGGTGCAATAAAGTGTATTGTATTGTATTGTACCTTAAGTTTAAATACTGGTCGTATTCGGAGTCCAGAAGGCAAGAGGTTTTTAACTTGCGGTGTTATGATCCAACTATGTGAACTAAATGTAAAGTTAAAGTAAAAAAAAAAAAAAAATTAGATGAGGGACGGGTACACAGATATCAATACATGCTGAAACATTTCGAGACGTCTCTGAATATCAGATATTCATCAATTCTGTAATAAGCCTTTCACGAAGAGTATTTTCGATGAGCCTTTCGAACGTATTGTCAGGAAAGGACTGGTGTGTTTCAGGCAATTAACTATAAAATCGAATACTATTTGCAACAAACGATCTGCCAGCCGTAGCAAGCTGATGCGCAACTTATGTCCGTTTGTAAGATTTCACTAAATTTTGGAAATGACTTTACATTTTTACGGGTATATGCGTTCGTAATGACGACGGGAGAGAAAGAGTTGGTCTGAAAGAGTGTCGGTGTTAAGATAACGAATGCTCCGTTGGTTCGGACATGTAGAAATAATGCAGGACAAAAGAATGACGAAACAGATATACAATGCAAAAGTGGAGTGATGTCGGAGCCGAGGAAGACAGAGACTAACCTACCATGACCAAATTGGTCGTGTTTTATCAGAAGGTGATGTCAGGAGCACCAGGAACCGGAGCGTGCATGAAAAGAGCTATGAATGTTAGAGAAGCGAGTGAAGTGTGTAAGGACCGCGGCCCCCCGTCCCGTAACACTGCAATGCCACGTCTACTGCAATTCAAAGAAATATAGTATGAATTAACGAATTCTAGCGGCTTTATTAAAAAGCAGAAGCCACATTCGAAATACAAATTTTTATAAATTTCGTTTTGGTTGAATATAATAAAATATTCGAACCAGTAATAAATAACGCATCGCGTTAAGCTTTGGAGGAAGTGTACACGGGCCATAATTTTACTTTCGCGATAACGTTCATGATTAATTATATGACGTCACAATTAGATGTTGTTGGCGAATGGAGAATTCTTTATATGATTCGATTGCTTATCAGAACTTATTTCGTGATAAGGGCGGTCAGTCGACCGGCCGCCCGTGCAGTGCTCGCACCATGACGTCCACGTTCACGTTGTTCATCCCGTTCATCGTCCTGTGTATAGTGTACACGATGATGTGTCTGTGTCTTCATTTCTTCGTAAGAGTTCACAGTGAGTACTAGTTGATAAGCTGAAGTCGCCGAGAGGGTGCGCTTCTGACGGACACCTGTTGCAAATATCACTTATAGCTTGTGTCTTTCTGTATGATACGTTCCGTATTTTTATCGCCCCAACTGCTGGCTCCGTGCACGTACTCCCAGGCGGCCGCCGAGTACTTATAATTAAGGCGGACCTTATCTAGATACGATCTCATACCAATACCATAGCTTATGTCTTGCGTTGTATCATATGTAGTCAATTAATTGGTATCTTGTTTATCAGATCTAAGTGTATATACTAGCAGAATTACAAGTTTCTTTAATAACATACAAACCCGTCATTTTTCATGCATAATACCTGATTTTATGGCGTTTTTATTGTACTCATTGTTGTAAAAATGAATCCCACCAAAAACATTCTGTAAAAAACTAGCCAAGTCTCGACGGAGCTGCTTGTTTATCTCTAAAAAGTAATGAAATCTAGACAAAGTCGTGCCAAGTCTAAGGTTCCTTACGGCGATTTCTTTATTATTATAGTTAATGTTGTGTGACTTGGCCGTTGAAAATTCTCTATACGTTAGTGAGTACAAGTCAATTTTGTTTACACGTAATGTTATATCTGTTGTAACTACCTATGTTTATTAAGCGAGATAATAGCCCATACTGGTATTGGTAATTGGACGCTAGTGTCTCATTTTAGGCTGTTGTTGATTGTGCAACACATGCATTCAGCATTGACAATGCTGACTTCTGCTCTCTTCTTTTTGGAGCGCCAAATCGACCACCTATCTAACATAAAATAGACGTACAGACGGACTTCTATCAATGATTAGAAGTCCGTCTGTACTGGAAATATTTTTTTATATTGTTTGTTTCAGGCTCGCCTATACGTAAGTATTATTGAAATCCGCAGCTTTATCAAGCCTACAATTGACTGGTTATTGAATCAATGTTTTCCAAGTGGCAATTTTCCATCGTCAATGGGTAGCCGTTCTGGCGACAGCTTTGTGCAATGGTGTCATGGAGCACCTGGTTTTGTACCCTTGTGTGCCCTTCAACGGCCAAGTCACACAACATTAACTATAATAATAAAGAAATCGCAGTAAGGAACCTTACACTTGGCACGACTTTGTCTAGATTTCATTACTTTTTAGAGATAAACAAGCAGCTCCGTCGAGACTTGGCTAGTTTTTTACAGAATGTTTTTGGTGGGATTTCACTTCTTTTTGTAGAAACGTGGGCATATTGATTTATTTTATTAGATTTTCTTATTTGACATAGTTTTTTTCTCATAGTAGAAGGGGGCATTACCATATCTCTAATACAGCTGAGACCAGCTGAGGGTTCTTCATCAGATACTTCAGACCTTCGATTTTTGACATCAAATGAAGCGGCCCACCAAGTTGAACATTTTTTGTAAAGGCGGTATGTCGATCTCTAATAGTTTGGTTGGGCTCTTGTGTTTTTTAATCAGGGTCACCAGGTACTCCAGATCTTCGATTATCCTAGTTTTTATAGTTTTCCCTTTATGTGGCCATTAAACCCTAACTCTGTACCAAATTTCAGCTCTCGGAGTTTATGGGAAGTACTAGTTCTATTTTGATGATCATGAGTGAGTGAGTGTCATAAATGCGAAACTTTGCTTTCGCTTAACTTCGGAACTAAATGACCTACAGACTTGAAATTTTGGATTTTAAGTATGTGATTATAGCTTACTGGATGACGAAAATTTCTGCGTTTTGGTCTTATCCAGAGGTTCTCAAATAGGGGCCTGAAAATGCGGCGAAATGGTTCCAGTAAAGGATGGTACGGCAGTGTTTGCTTCGCGCTCGACTTGGCGGGGGCACTGCCGTGCCCCCCGAAAAAGCTACTTAATATTAGCACAGGAATTGTCATTACAATTCCTGTGCTAATATTATGTAGTTTTTCGAAAGCCGGTGTTCTTTTATTCAATTTAAATAACACATATTTTCATTGAAATAATAGGCTTTGATGGTATTTTCTTGCATCCATTCTCAAACAAGAGGAAGCATAATGTACTAAAAAACTAATAGAAAAAAACTTCGCGGCTTCAAGTTTTCAAGGCACTATATTTCTAAACATTCCCGAAATAAAACTGAAAAAAAAATTAAAGCTCAAAATCAATACTAAAATGTAGATACTAAATTTGTAAAGCTTAAATGGAAGACCGAAGAATAGTTTGTTTTAGTTTACTATTCTAGACAAAATATCAACCTTTATTTAATATTTATACAATGATAAAAGAAAATCGATAAAATTGAGTTTAAAAATGTGTGAATTCATATCGGAATGCTCAATTCAATCTCAAAATTTATATTGTGAGCTTTAATTTGTATCATACAAGCAATTTTTTTCTTCTATTCGAGTGATGCCGCGAGCTAAGATGAGAGAAAACGTGAAACTTTCACTAGCCGGTACCGCGGGCTCCGCCCGAAGCTTACCCGGCACCTAGAGTTGCCCGCAGTTAAAGCGCTGCTCCGCTCTGTGAAGCACATCAAGTTTCTCCGACTCCGGCTCGCCTTTCCCTGTGTGATTTACAACTGAGAGACCTTGGAAATTTCGATACTATTGCTAGTAATCGAGTATTAATAATAATGAGATAGTCTGAGTCCATTGTGGTTCTGCCTGGCTCTGAATCCATTTAGCTCCTTGTTAAGGGAGTCAGAACTAGATCACCCACGATCGTCTGTGATAAGATTGTACATCCCACGGAAGTGTGGGAGTCGTGGGTTTTTAAATACAAACGGTTAACCTACATAACCGTGAGGTGTTCAATCTCATAGAACACTTCCTTCACTGCGAAAGTGGTTTTCGTCGCGACGTCGTGGTAGTCGATAAGGGTCTTCCGCTGCTACCCTTGGCGAACGAGAATTGGCGTAAGCCATAGGTGCTTACTACTCAGAGCCGCAAGGCATGGAAGGACAAGAAACTACACGGGCGGTTTCACCGGGCCCTTAAATGCTCCTGATGTTGATCCACTCGCGTCGTTATCCTGGCTACGTTTCGGTGACCTCTTTGGGGAAACCGAAGAATTTGTCTGTGTAATTATGGATGAAGTTATCATGACGAATAACTACCGGAAATATATCCTGAAGGACGGTACGGTCGACATTTGTCGAGCATGCCACCGTCCCGGGGACTCACTCAGGCATATAATTTCCGGTTGTTCTCGTAATGCTAACGGCGAGTACTTGCACAGACATAATCAAGTAGCTAGGATTATCCACCAGCAGCTTGCACTTAAATGTGATCTTGTAAGCTCTGAGGTACAGTAGTACAAGTACGCTCCAGCGCCAGTTCTCGAGACCAGTAATGTCACGCTCTACTGGGACGTACTATTTTCATGTTCTATAAGCCTGATATTGTGGTAATAGATCGAGAAACACGCCGTACAATTCTTGTTGATATCACAATTCCCCATGATGAGAAGAACATCCTGAAGGCCGAGAAAGAGAAAAATTCTAAGTACTTGGACTGGCACACGAGGTTACCGCTATGTGACATATGGACTCAACGATAATTGTTCCGATAGTTATAACACTGAACCGTTATCTTGAGAGGGTCTCGCTCGACAGTTGGGTCAAGAACAAGATACAGAAGACGGTTCTTCTGGACACGGCTCGCACTGTCAGAAGGTTTCTCACTCTGGAGTCCTGACCACCGGTTGACTGGGCCTCCGTTCCCCTACCGGCGAGTGAATATGTTTTGTACTTTTAATTAAACTTATATATTACGAGGATTCTTGATCATCCAATCGAAGGCACACGAAATAAAAGCCCTGATAGATTGGTTAGTTACATCGGAGGATCATCCGAAACACGTTTTACACAAATATGCAACTAATAATCAGATGCAAATTGATTAAAGATGCCCTTAAGTTATTTGGAGCTCAATGAGGTGTTTTCGGTCCGGCGCGTGATCGTAAAGTGTCTCCTGCCAGTCGCCCCCACTTCCATCGCCCCCTTTTTTTAGCATGAAGAATTAAATCCAATGGAAGTTAGCTATTAGCGGCTCCAAACAACCTCAGAACAGCGCCGCCTATGATAGTTTCTGGAACTAGCTAATATATGGCGTTCCTTTAATAAAATGACTACAGCGCCATAAGTGATGATCTTAAGACTTAATTTTCATGATGCAACGACATATATTTAAAAATGTAAAAAATGAGTATTATTTTATTACGACTATAGATATAAATGACTATGACTACGGGTGTTACTCGTCTCCTTTACAAATCTGGAAGTACCACAGATCCCAAAAATTACAGACCAATTATGTGCTTACCCACCATTTATAAGCTACTTACATCTATTCTGAGAAGCAAAATCACGTAACATATTAATGCTAATAATGTTATGTGTACTAGTCAGAATGCATCTCGTCTCATTGGCATGATCATTAGCCATCAGGCTCGCCGGAACCATAAAGATCTATATATATATCTATATGGATAAACTATAAGAAGGCCTATGATTCTGTGCCTCATCCATGGCTGAGAAGGTCCTACAATTATACAAAATTGATGCAACTTTACGTACTTTATTAAAATTATTTAATTTCGTGAAGTCTCTTGTAAGGTAAAATGTACGTCTAGCTTTTCTTGTTAGGGCTTCATAAACGAAAATAGAACGTATATGTCCATCGGTCTTCAAATGCTTTGTGCTTAGTTTCACTTCCTTATTCTGCCAGTTAAAAGCCTTCACTCCCCGTATAACAGACTCTTTGAGTGCAACGCTGCTGAATTCCGCCACTATAGCGACGGATTCAAAGGACTTCACACGATTTTTGTCACGGATTTCTCTCTCTCTCTACCAATACTGTGGTACGTTAAGCGTTGAGCCCACCTGTTTTACAATATCGCAAAGAGATTGTTTGTTTTCCGTGTGCATTTTGGGCACATTCTTAATCTCAATGGCGGCAAGAGACTTCCGTATACTGGCGTTATATGGCGTTCCGTATAAGTTCCGAAATACTGGTAGAAATGGACCGATTAGGTATAATTTGTTTATTTTATACTAGTAATCTGTTTATTTAGATAGATTACGAGAGATCTTCGCGACAAATCCCTTGCGGAGTAGGAAGAGAGCACCAAGCGCTATATGACTCAATTCTACTCACCTCACCCGCTTCTTTTCTATTTATAACATGGGCTCCAGGGAATCACTTAAAGAACTATTTAAAGAAATAAATATCCTCACGGTTGCCTCTCAACATAATGTGGTCATTTTCAAAATTTAGTGAAAATCTTAAAAGTAGGAATAGATTGCGTTTGTCGCTATATATATATATATATATACCTAGTCTTGCCATAAATACTGAAACAAAGAAAAAAAAAATCAGCAAAGCAAATAACATTTATTACTTTTACAGTGTATTAGTTTAATACATAAATATAAAACAATTTGAAATATAAAAAGCTTATTCGAAGTGGTCTCCATTGGCTGCCATACAGTCCTTTAAACGTTGAGGCCAGTCAAGACTGCGCAGACCGAGCTTTATGACCCGGCGCCGAGTCTTGCTGGAAGGACCATTCTTGGTTATTGAACATGGTGATGTTAAGGGGCTTCACTACCTTCTCAAGAATGGTATATTGATACACTTGTGTCGATGTTTTGATACCTTTTTCACAATAGTATGGCTCAGTCACTCCTTCATAGCTAATACCCCACCAAACCATCACTGAAGTCGGATAGTGCCCACGTTGCACTCTGTCGACTAATTGGGAAGCTTTCTTAGAGCTTTGAGCATAAATACGGTCATTTTGTTTATTAAAATGTTGCTCAGTTGTAAAAAAAATCTCATTCATGGTTCTAGGTGCTATCTTCAACTCCTGAGATAAAATCTTTTGCTTTCGGACAGGATTTCTTCGAATTCTTTCCCTTACTGCTTTGACCACCTTTTTCGTACGAACACTACGTGGACGGCCAGATCTTTTTCTGTCACAAACAGAGGAGGTCTTATTGTACCTATTAATAGCCCGGTACACAAACATTTTACTAATAACAAGCGTATGGAGAGTTTTAAAAATTGCATTTGGCTCCATACCTACTTTGTGTAATGCAATCACAGCGATTCGGTTCTCTTTATCACCCCACTCCATTTTAATATCGCAAAATATGGTATAATGTATAGGCGCAAAAATGAGAAAACTCAATGAACAATCATATAAAAATGACAGATTCCAAATTCAAATGTAATATTTTGTTTATTTTTGTTTGTAACTGTATTTATGGCCAGACTAAGTATATATATCGGATTCTATAATAAATTACCTGAAACAGTTCTGTCCTTTCCTGACAATATGTTCAAAAGGCACATCAAAAATACTCTGTGTAAGAAGGGTTATTACAGAATCAGTGAATATTTAACTTACAGAGATATTTGGAAAAGATTCAGCACATGTATTAATATATCTTTATTGTACAACTTGATTCACTATATGTACACTCGCATATGTTTATTGTAATATACGTATTTTGACGAAGGAAAAAATAACCATATTGGCAAGTTTCTTTTGGCATTTCTTCTTCGCCAATGGTCATTATCGAAATGCTGGTAGATTAAAAAGGAAACATTATAACTAAAAAAAAACTATGGAAAATATGATATGATCAATATGATCTAATCTAAAGAATGTAAGACGTGTCTAAGTGCCCGTAAGGGCCTAATGGTAAATAAATGATTTATTACCTTTTTATTATCTTTTCTTTTTTATTCGTGCCAATTTTCATACACGCTTGCCGGTATTTCGTTGTAGAGCATCTGGATCCTATGTCCGTTCACTTTTACGTTATACATACGTTTCATCTTTCCTCTTTTGTCCAACCTTGGGACGTAAACAAGCACATGGCCCACCTGATGCAAAGTGATTGGTTACCGTAGTCATTGATGTCTTCAAGTTTCCCCCTCTGTAATTTAACAGTGGGGATGCATTTAAGGGATGCCGATAACGGCAACGGATACATAGGAAGGCAACAAAAGTTATTCATAATCAGGTCATTTTTCAAATGATTTCGAGACAGCTCACAGACGTTAATCTACTTGCAAGATGATTTTAAACGCCTGAAATCTTAATTAAAACAGGAGATTCTCCTTCACGAATATTATTGTCTAAAGGAGTTTTGTCCATTAATGTTGCTAAAAGAACTTTAAAAGTAGCTTTGGACAATTTAACAAATTACAACTTTATTAACCACATATAAAAGGTAGACAGGCGCACTTAATGTTAAATCTTTGGGAAACATAAACAATCTTCGTAGAGATTTAATATACACAAATAATATATACAGAGCAAGTAAGCAAAGTAATAGAATGTAAGTATAAAGACAACACACAGAAAACATACACTCATATAATAACAAAACAGCCATATAATATATACGACTGTACATATAAACAAATGCGTGTATGTATAAATTTGACGATAATTCATTTAATTTTCGGCAAATATATGATTCTACGATGCCCTTTGAGCGTAGCTTGTCAAAGAATTCAGTACAATCTGTACTGAATTCTTTGACAATTTTTTTAGGTTCGACCTTAAAAGTTAATACCTTAACCTTTACGTGATAAGAATAGTCTGTCCATCCATTCGTCCTTAGTACGCAGCGTATCTTACAATGGCCATGGTCATTAATAATGTAATGTGTCGATTACAAGTACTATCATTGGAACTATCTCCCGATAAATGCAGTAATCAGTTCTGCGACGGTAATACACGAACAACACCGCATTATGACTTTGTTTACATATTTTTTCTTACCATTTTTCTTGCTGTGCCTGTGTTATATTCTGGCCTGCGCTTGCCTCCATATCTCCGTATTGTTGTGCCGTGAGTATCTATTTTTAATCTATTCCTCTATTAATTTCAATATCGTGCTGATAATTTACAAGATTAATTGTTAACATATTATTGCAAATGGCGGAAAGTTTGTTTGCTTACTTTAAAGTATCGATGCGACATCGATCGATTATTACACTTGTCATAAAGCCAATAATGGCACCGTTCGCTTGTATGCAGTTATTATTGTCTATATAACTTATTAGCCTGAAGGAGAATGTCGCGGTAGGATAACAAAAAGAATGCTCCGTTGGTTAGTAGAAATAATACGCTACGAAATAATACGGAAACAGATATACAGCGCGAAAATAGAAAGTGCAGAAACAGGACAAACACAAGATTTACATACCACAATCAGTATTTTTTTAGAAGTCGAGATCAAGAGCCTTAAAAACAGTCGAACTCGCATGTAATGGCCATTTCCCTTGCGCGCACTTTGTCCTCACTAGTTACTCCGCAAGGGACCTAGCATGTAGATAGAGATAACGATTTGAACGGTGGTACTCTGTCAGAATCATAACTCAATTGTGTCCCTTAACTGCGGTTCTTCGAGTGGTGTCGATTGTGTCCAAGAGCTTGTGTGAAAGTATGTTTTAAAAACGTTCTGCCTGCTGTGAACAATATTCCAATTAACAAATTTTATTTTTTTTATTTTCAATAAGAACTTTTGTATTCGCGTAAGTTTCTGAGTTTATAATAAAGTTGCTGAGTTTGACAAAAGATTACATGTGAACCAATTTAGAATCGCAGACAAAACACTTCCAATATTTTTACGACTGCCACATTTAAAATTGAAGGAGTATCATTAGCTGCCATTTTCTATATCATGTTGGGACCTATAATAGAACCCCTGGGGTATTCTGATACAGCTTTTAGATTTAATCCGATTGACTTCAACAATTTGTAGAAGTTCTATAAATAAGCTGCAATCAATCTATAATGTTTGATCGTATACACAATCAAAAACTTTGTAAAGATCACAAAAAATCCCAATCACCAAAGATCATGTTCTTAGCATTAAGATTAGAGTTGTACTGCCTAAAACATTATTTTATCGAATATTTACTACATTCTTTATATTGCATAGATATTCGCGAGGTTAACAAATCTTTGAGTTATTATCAAATTATTACAGTTATTATAAATAGTAGATTTTCAAATACTATCAGTGCTTTAGGCTTGAGCCGATCAAAAAAGCAACTAAAGGGCTAATCCCTTTGGTGATCAAATTAAATTTGTCAGTTGGAGTAATTCGGTAGAATTTGAATAAAAATGTCGTCTTCCCAGATAGCAGAGGTAGTCATCGCAGAGGCAACTGGAGCAGGTCGGCAATAGTGGTAGTAGTAACGATAACGGGTGGATTCCGGTTGGCGCTGGTTTGTATCAACTTATTGGTAGCGAAAGCACACAATATAGTTTAGATAAAATTGTCTAGAACCTGGTCACATTGATAACCCAGACACTACGTTTTGACATTTATAATTGCGGATCTATAATTGACTACTCCATCAGATTACAGGTGGTGGCAAAACGGTAAACTTAAAAATCGGCCAAGTGCATGTCAAGTGCAAGTGAAAAAATTAGATAGTTCCCCAAAATAATAGGAAATCGAGCATGTTGGATTTTTTTTAACATTCAAAACCACACTTTACTTCGTATAACCATACCTATTTAATAATGTAACTATATATCCAGAACGTATGGAACGCTTTTTTTTTTTGACACGACTATGTAGTTAGCCCCGAGTGGGCTGTTACTACGTCACCGGACTAGAGAGGCGGGCGTGAGGCGCCACAGCCTAGAAAAGAAAGTTAAACGACAGCCTAAGGGCCCCCGAGAG
Source organism: Pyralis farinalis (assembly GCA_947507595.1). Lineage (NCBI taxonomy): Eukaryota > Metazoa > Arthropoda > Insecta > Lepidoptera > Pyralidae > Pyralis > Pyralis farinalis. The sequence continues at coordinate 42,437,274 of OX382260.1, read as the reverse complement.
GGGTCGGACCTCGGCTCAGGACGTCGTTGGAGAATCTAATTGAACACGCGCACGAATACGAAACGCAGACATATGAATATCAAGTCCACACCCGGTTGACTTCTACATGGCGATGTAATTTGTGAACAGCGCCATCTAGTGTAAAATATTCGAACTAAAATTAAGTATTATATTACTCGTTAACCTGCAAAGCCAGCTTAGCCGTGACAGTTTTTCTTTTAAATTCAATATATGGACTACAATACGAATCTAACTCGGATGGGCAGCGTTTGGGAAATTGCGAAAGATTTTCTCGTCCTAAATACCTCAAGTCTCAAAACGAAAGTCCTCGACCAGTGTGTGTTGTCAGTGATGACTTACGGCACAGAAACGTGGTTCCTTACTATGGACCTCATACGAAAGCTTAGATTTATATCAATAAATTAAAATGTATAATATCTTAAGATTAATATTTTTAAGAGCAATTAAACAAAACGAAAGCGCAAACATTGACTACATAATCAATATCAATTTATACAACTGAATAAATATAATATACACATGGTAATTTTTTAGACACCATGAGAAGTGTATGATGTAGAGGTCAAACACACACCCGCACACACACCTACAGTCTGGGTCATACCCAATCTAAATCTCTGACAGTATATGCTACCACTGCTATTCACAACACACACATATATACACAAAGGCACAGATAATTACAATGTTTATGCGGCTACATTTTCCTCTTTATGAAAATATATGAAAATAAATAAAATTTCATTACAATTGAAACAAAATTTTTACCATTGCTTAAAATATAAAATAGTAAAGTAAAATAATATAATTATGTAACAAGACCATATGTAAATTGGACTATGGTGTCTCTGATATGACACAGACCCATGTTGGACGTCAAAAGAAATATCCCCGCATAGTTTCAGAAATAAACATTAATTTATTTAAACAAAACGAAAGTTAATTCGGCCAAATTTAATTAAGCGTATGGTTATTTCATACCTTGTATATTTTATACCGTTTTTATCAACGATAACGTGTAGCCACCGTCAATAATTCCCCCAAATCGCTAGATTACCATTATCGACATGGAATTATCGGACGATAAATTGAACTAGCCAGTGCCGTCCCAACGAGCGAGGACCGCGGCCGCTCGCCATCATGTCGTATCACTTAGTGCTGCTCCTCGTACCGTTCCTGGTTCTGTGCCTCACTTACCTGGTGCTGTACAAGCGATACGGTGAGTAGCACATTACTTACACAGATTAAACGGAGGCGTGCGTGTGCGGTTGTAGCGACAGGTGCTTCGTACATACTCGTAGATGTACCGAGTTTATATATCACATGGCTTGTCGTTCGAGCGTTCAGCCTACCTCTGCGGAAAGCGGTTGCGAGCATTACGTGAACTTTTATTGTAAGACTACGCCAACAAAAGCTTACCGGTGCTGATGCACGTCTTCCAGAGCTGGTTGGTAACCTCACTGACACTTCTAAAGAGTTTTTAAGTGCAGTCTTCTTCTTCTGTCTTTTAGTTGATTGAGTTTTAAACTATATAAATTACTACTAGATGTTCTCTATAAGGTGCAGTATTCTCCCCTTCGGACTCCTTACGACAAGTAAATATGAGTGTGCCATACTTCTCTTTTGGAAGTACCACGAATGGTATCGCATACTCTGAAGTGCTCGATCAATTTCCGTGAGTGTGTAAATCATTGAATTAACTATTCTACGAGACGTTGTCTTACTAAGAGAAGTAAAACTCTTCAAAGTAGCTCGACTAAGGAAATACCTCAACCTCAAAGAAAACCGCGGCCGAATAATACCTGAGTGGTGAGTTGTTGTTGTCTTGCGGTAGAGTGAGGTCACCGGTGAACTCCCGTGGAGTTTCTATATCAGCAACGTGGGCGGCAACCAACGAGCGATACTTTCGTTCCGTTTCGTAATGCACGCGTTGTCAGACCGCAGTGACCACTTTATATCAGGCGAGCTGAGCTGTACAGTATATCTCCGGACGCTGTATAATAATATATATAAAATAAATTGAAACAAACAAATTAAGTTTTAAATAATTCATGTGTTTTTGCCAAAACACAAAGTACATGAAGTAAAATTATATTACAATTATATATTATCAATTTATTTATAACTCCACGCCGAATCTCTTGCGCGGTAGGCAGAGAGAACCTTGCGCCACGTGTCTTGGCGTTACACTCACTCGCTTCGTCAACATTCATAGTTCTTTTCATGTACGCTAGCCTATTCCATGGGCTCCGAACGCCACTTTCTGATAACAGTCGATCAATATGGTGGTTGTATGATGAATTCTCGCCACTTACACCTCCACTATTCATTCTTCCACTATTTCTACGAGACCAAACCAATATGCCTGTTCTTGTATGAACACGGATGGACTCTCTTTCTAACCAACTCTCTTTCTCACTACATTACGACATCGGTCTACAAAATCTAATTATAAATATGTTCGTATGAAGTGATATAGATCGACAATAGCATAATTTTAATTATTGCTGATTGTGTCACACTAACACAATGTCGAACGAAGTAATTGTTGATCGAAGGTCGCACGTAATAAAAGAAAAATATCGCGATCGCGGAGCGAACGATAAAAATATGAACGATCATGATCAGGCACGACGAACGACGGAGCGGAATGATTTTATAGCCGTGACTCACTATTGTATCGCGGTACACGCACAGCTTAGGAGCTGCGTGGTCATTCTAATCGTACACGCAAGTTAAACAACGTCGTCTGCTGCCTGTCTGTAGATGGTTTTATCTTCAGCTTCTCCGAGCCGGAGGGCACGTTAAATCAAATCCGGCTCTCGTTAAGCTCAGCCTGTTCAGTAGATACCGGGCAGCTTGAAATGGCTGCCCTTTGCCAATCCGCAGTTGAGCAGCATGGCGGAGTATGCTATATGACATTGTTCAATTTAATGTAGACTCGTATCACAGCAGAGGGACGAATATGGGTCGCTGACTACACACATAGCACGTCTCGCGTGTTCTATTAATGTTATGTGAAATTGCATTGAGAATGGTGGAGCTAAGGCGTCTAAATATGGTTAGGCCTCAAAGCTTAGAGAATCCTTAACATGTCAGATTAAACGATGTTTATTAACATAAAAATATATGTAATGTACATGATGAAGAATTGTAATAAATTTAAACATATATTATTTAAATCTATAACTTCACGGCAAATCCCTTGCGGGGTAGGCAGCGAGCACCGAGCGCCACGTGACTCGGTCCTTACACACGATCAATTTCATAATAGTAGGTAAGCCTTGGCCTTCCTCGGCTCCCACATCCTTCTATTTTGCGTTGTATATCTTTCTTTCTGCACTATTTCCACATTTCCGAAGCAACGGAACATGCCTCTTCTTATTTCACACTGACGCTTTCTTCCAGACCATATCTGTTTCTAACATCATCATTGCGAATACGGTCTACAAGCGTTACGCCACAAATTTTATTTTCATACCTTTCATTTTAAATGCCGCATTCATTACAGTGACCATTTGTTATAGTTGTTGCGCTGAAGATGCAAGAAGAACCTGATCATCGGCATACAACAGGGTTTTAAATATTGACTCATTCATATTTATTCCGTAGTCATACTCTTTGGAGTCTGTCAAACAACTGTTCATGAATAAGTTGAACAGCCATGGGGATGGTACGAGTACACAGCCGTGTCTAACACCACGTCCGATGCTGAACCAGTGTGTACAGACCCCATTTACTCCGGCACAGGCACTCGAATCCTTATACAAGCACTCGAGTGCCCGTATCAATATACTATGCACCTCATACATGAAGAGCGTAGACCACAGTTCGTCCCTCGCCTCTCTGTCATAATCCTTTTCCAAGTTTAAGAGAGGTAGGGCGCATCAAAGTAGCCCGCCTGGGGAAGTACCTCCGCCTCACGAAAAACCGCAGCCAAAGAACTACTCCCTAGAGGTCACCAATAAGCTCCTAAGGAGTTGCCATGTAAGCAGCAGAGGAGACATCGCGCGAGTGATACTTAATATATTACTATAACTATAACTTCACGCCAAATCCCTCACGGGGTAGGCAGAGAGGACCGAGCGCCACGCGACTCGATCCTTACCTTTCAGTGTTTTCTAAGACTTCCTCCGTTATACGCCTTAAGGAAAATACTCGATTCACACATCCCATCCCCTTTCGAAACCCAAATTTTCGAATTGCACATTCCAAATTTTTTTTCTTTTCTTCTTCTTTTTAGGGTTCCGTACCCAAAGTGTAAAACGGAACCCTATTACTGAGCCTCCGCTGTCCGTCCGTCCGTCTATCACTAGGCTGTATCTCTTGAACCGTGATAGTTAGACAGTTGAAATTTTCACAGATGATGTATTTCTGTTGCCGCTATAACAATAAATACTAAAAAATTGAATAAAATAAATATTTAAGGGGGCTCCCATACAACAAACGTGATTTTTTTGCTCATTTTTGCTTGATATTGATAACGGCAACAGGTAGACGCTTGAAATATTCACAGAATATTTAGTTATATATTCACTTTAAGAATAAATAATTAAATTAAAATAAAACAAATATTTAAGGGGGGCTCCCATACAACAAACTTGATTTTTTTGCCGTTTTTATAGATAATGGTACGGAACCCTTCGTGCACGAGTCCGACTCGCACTTGGCCGATTTTTTCTTGCATTCCTGCTGTGAACCTTAACCCTTGTACAGCGCCACAATCACGGCTGCAAGGGAATTACTAAACGAAAAATTATGATAAGAAATGATTTGGTTCAATTAATCTATTATCACCGTTTTTTTTTATTTAACGGATTCCCTCCAACCCATGACATAAAATATTAATATATGATCACGATAGGTAAGGCCGGACACCGCTGAATCTCCGCAGATTAAATTTAATTTCTATTGAACCTATTTGTCAGCCGGGAGCCATTCAGCTAATTCTTCGTTTGAATATAAGCGGCAGTATAACGTCTCTGCATTAATCTGTGTTATATTACAACAAACTAGAAACAAAATAGAACCAGGACTAAGTTACATCAAAATACTTCTGCTATTAAAAAAGCTCAACGGCTTCAGCAGTTCATGACAAAATTATGAGCAAAGTTTTGTTTACGTATGCACACACACACACATACACATACACAGTCGTCCTGCTCAAACGATATAGAACGGCCTTTATGGCTTGGAACATAACAGCAATCATTTTTAACATTATCTGACATAAGCAGTTAAAAAATTGAATTGAAATCCTAGTGAATTAGCCCCACGTTTTTACTTTTCTGATCACACTAAATAAATCTTATTTCACGAGTACCTACGACGAATATTAATTGTAATTATTTGATTCTTTCGATGAATTTGATACACACTAACCTATGCTATATATGTATTACATATTCCTACCAAGCTTATAAAGGTTGGCTGGAAGAGATCTCTTACAGAGATAAGTCCGCCTTACTACATACTAAACATTTAATAATAATAATAATAATAACAATAATAACAGGTGTACAACATTACATAGTCTTTTCAAAGGGGCCTCTACGCGTTGGATCCTTATCCCCGCGCACGCCTATCAAATGACCGGGATAATGCCCGTGAAAATAATAGAATATAATAATAAAATTTTTGCTGGATCCATATCCCCGCACACGCCTATCAAAGGACCGGGGTTAACACCCGTGATTAAAGAAAAATATAAATAATATAATAATAATAATATAATAATAAATATTGCCAGACAAATTACACAGCGCCATCTAGCCCCAAAGTAAGCGAAGCTTGTGTTATGGGTACTAGACAACTGATAAACATACATAAAAACATACATTTTTTTTGTAAATAGATACTTATTATACATAGAAAAACCCAGACCAATACAAACAGACATGTTCATGCACACAAATATTTGTACTGTGTGGGAATAGAACCCAAGAGCGTTGGTGTCAAAGTAGCGTAACAGCGCGTATTTACAGTATTTGTAACTGTATCTGTTATGTATATTTGTACAATAAAGAGATTACAACAACAACAATACGTAGCTACGAAAGGCCTCGTTAGTAGTGCATTAATGTAATCTTTCCTTACTTTTATTCAATTATAATAACCTTTTTTGTTCATTAATAGTTTACATTTCTAAAATGATTAATAATATTTAAAACCTATATTTTCATTATTACAAATTTTCTAACTGCATTTAATAATTTTGTCAACGTGCGCCATCATGCGTGGAATAGCAAAACTAACTCAGTTTTTTTAATTGTTTTATAACTGTTTACTAGATGGCGCTAAATTGAACGCTATCCTAGTCATAATCGCACAAAAATATTCAAATCTAAAATAAGTGAATTACATTACTTTTCAACAAATTAATTAAAATACCACTACCAGATACGACTACTACGAACAAGGAGAAATACAAATATATTGTTTTATCGATGTCTTCAAGCCAAGTCTCCTGCAGGATAAGCAGATAAAATATTACATGTTATGTATGTTTTGTTTATGATTAAGATAACTCTCAGGGAGTCTGAATAATATTAAGACATTCAGTCTATGATAATATCGCGATTTAGGAGTTTAATTCCAAATGCGATTGATTGGAGTTAATTTTGAGAGTATCAAGTTTACAAAAATGAAACAATGCACACCTTCATCAACAACCATCAATATGAATTCGCCACGGTCCTTCGATCTCGTCTATTTTAAACGCCGTTCGACTTTGATAAGTTGTTCACCGTCATTGTAGGATATGGTCAAGGCGTTCGACTGGCCTGGCTCCGTGGTCTTCTATCGAAGAAGTCGTTTAACAGACTGCTTGAGATCTGCTGCGACACCGGTGCGATACAGAACCGTTAAATTAATTTGGTCTTAAATAATTGACAATGTGTGATACATTCGTAGATCAAGCATGCTTTATTAACATTCATTCTTATAATGTAGAAAAAAAGCCGACAACGACTTGTGTCTGGAATTAAAAGTGCTCTGGCTGGAGTATCTGATTGTGGGTCGATGGATCTCATTCCATTTCAAGCCTCCCAAAACAAGAGGCTGTGATTTCCGCCAAGAAATCTCATTTGATCTAGTTCTACAATTTTATATTTATGTTATATTATAATTCACAAAACACGCACCTATTTTTTGGGTCGGGACCTACAGCGAAGTTCTTGTTTGAAGTTATCTGGTCGAGGTTACACTGGCGTTTTGGATACTAGGCACGCTCAACAATACGTCCGACCGCTCGTGTTTCGATTCAAATGCGAGCTGGGAGAATTGTCAACGATGTCAGGTTTGCACACGACATTGAGTCCTCCACGAGAGTTTATGTGTTCTACTGATTATACAACGGACCACTACGAATTCATCGCCACATATTAGAATAAAAATAAGTCACGTGCTGTGCGTTTCCAGAGAGACTTTCTTCAACGAACTTTTAAGTCGAACGATCTCACTGTCGAGGTTTTCCAACGGGGATTGAAGCATGAAGTTCTGCTAAAACGATGTAAAAAAGTTTTCACAAGTTCAGCAACGCGCGAGTGACGTCAAGGTAATTGTATATTTGGTTGCTACCTTAATGTTTTTTTACCATTATTGCCTACCAAATATAGCATAATGACAATCCTTAAAATCTGCGGAAACCAATTTCCTTGATGTTGGACGAGCACGGCCGAGTCGAGCGACTCGTCTCGTTTGGAATCGTTCGTTTTTATAGAACGTCGGGGGCTACTCAAATACCTACGTGATATAAAGTGGTTACGGTATATGAACGCTTGTAATACGGACAGACATTGCTGCTGCCGACAGAGCAACTCCCGAGGAGCTCACCGGTAACCTTACCCACTCGCAGAAGCATAACAATCCACCAGAGAAATGTTATTTGGCTTTAGCATTTTATGAAGTGGATATCCTTCCCTAAAAATATGTGGACTAAGACAAACAGGCATGTTCATGCACACACATGCCTGTCCTGTGTGGGAGCTTCCACGACTGTTGATGTTAAACTAGCATTGTTAACAACTCCGCCACCGGGCACCACAAATACTAGTAGTTTTAAACTAAACAATGAACATTTATAAACGTCTAACATACATTTAAAATAAACACATAGATACGTAGCAAAATTGAAAGAACATTTTTTTTCAAATTGTTGACTGTGAACGTTGGTCTAATGTCGCCGGCAGAGCCGTCTGATGGTAAGCAGGAGTTAAAAACTAAATCGAGACATTTATTTATCAGTCAGCACATTGTCTACTCTGCAGAACATTTTCTCATCTTTTGTTGAAACATCAGTATCGAAGTCCTTTTGAAAATTGTTTGCAGTGAGTTCATTAATTAAAGTCATTGTGTCAGTATCTATCAGTAGTCTACCTCGTGAACAGTGTTTGAAGTCAACATGTTAACTTCTTCGTATCGCCCGACACTCATACAATTAAATATGTTAGTATACTAGTGTTGTAGAAAATTAAAAGAAAACTTATACAAGTTTGCACGTTTAAAACTATATATTGTACTGTTTGCAAATTTCTTTTACTTATGGCACTGGAGAGTTACAAAATAAAAAAAAATGTGTGTTCAGTTCACACGCGACACAAGTAACACCTTCACAAATATGTACTTCAAGATAATGAGACGAATGTACAATTTCAGGAGTAGGATCATTGAAGCTTCGTAATACTCCGGCGCACACACTGACACACGTACCCCGCTCGGACCCTGTAATAAACACTATATAATGCCTTCTATCTCATTCTCTCACTTGTTAAATCTCATTGAATTAAACAATTTTTAACGGAAGTATCGCGTATTTTATTTATTTTGTTGTTAAATCTCATTGATACTTCTATCTCGTTCTCTTGCATGTTCAATTCTATAGATGTGGTTGTCTCTTTTTACTGTCGCTTTTTTGTTTCATCAAGTTTTAAATCACAATGATGCTAAAGAAGTTTTTAATTCAAAAATAAAATGGCTCACAACCAGAGGATGACATGGTATTGAACTATTTTCTTTGGCCTGTTCATGTATAGATGGCATGGCGTTGTATATCTCTAGGGATTACATACACCCATCACCTGCGACTTCGTCCTCGTTTTTTTTTCTTTCTGAACCTACTCGGTGATGTATTGAACACACCAAAAAATATACATGTAATGAAACCGGTTTCTGGTTCTGAATGTGTGACTATTGGAAACTTGACGGAAAAGAATGATAAAACTCAAATGCAAAAAGCAAAAACTCCTCTCCTCTGAACGGGCAATGAAGGCAAGCCTACTTCCTTTTTTTGGCACTAACTCGTATCTAGTTGGCTCATGTGAGCTCTCACCAAATAGGCAGAGGCGAGTATGAAACACCACAGCCTGAAGAAAAAGAAAGAGCGATTGCCTACGGGCCCCGGGGATGGGTCAGACCTCGGCTTAGGGCACCGTGCGGCGAAACTATCGAACACGCGGGTTTATTGCCTGAAAGGCATAACAAGAAATGTGCCCAGGTACTTCCCCAGTGGGCTGCTTATATATAGCCATGTCCTACCACTCCTTTACCAGAGCCACATTTATGGGCCGCGTTCAGCTAAGGTCCACTTTGGTTCTAATAGGCTGGATACAAGAATAGTGATAATATTTGGGTAGAAGTGAACTCGCTATATATAAATTTACATCGTAGCAATATGGTAGGTAGGCTTTATACTAAAAAGACATAAATAAAATATGGCATGTGGTTGACCATCGTGTTACACAGGACGTCACCTGTACAGTTAAGAGTAAATCGTGCTTAACACTCGATTGTAACTCTTATTTGACACGACATGAGGACGGTACAAAGGTTACAGTGTAAAGCTTGACTTGCAATTAGTTGTACGCTAACGTTATTACAACACCCATATATTGTGACTTTCAATAAAAAATGAATCTTGCAATAGTGATGGAGCGTGACACTGTTGTCGATAAACACAACTATAAAAGTTATATCTAAAAAAAAGTATAGGGTTCGTGGGTAAAATGCGGAAAACCACACGTCAGTCATCAGTATCACTTGTATTAGACATTAATTATTGTTACGTTGCTCTTTATTCAGACCGAGTACAAGCAACTAGGTAGACAATATTATCAATGTACAGGTGTAATACCTAGACAATACTCTTACTTTTAGTAGGCTAAACCCCATTTTATCATCCCGAAACATCTAAAAATCTAATGATAACATATCTCGTGGGCTAGGAAAAGAGGTTAATTATTATCGTGGCTTTGTATATTCATGGAACGTGTGCGCATAAAGACAAACTAGCACGTTGCCAGCCAAGTATTCATCGCGGACGGTTCGCGGCGGCCGGTCGGCGCGGGGTGCACTGTGCACACAAACAGTACGTGCTCGCCAACAATGAACGACTCGTTGAAGTTACTAACTAAACCAAGGAAATAAGTGTACTCAATGCCATAACTGGAACTTTATTGAAAAATAAGTACATTTAGTTTATATAAATTCATACAAAATTATAGTGTTCGAGTAGTTGTAGTGAATCTCTAATAAGAACTTAGTATGTGAAGGCGTGAAGTGACTATTTTTTTTAAACAAATATGGACGTAGAGCGGCCCTTCGAGGCAGAAGCTGACAAGAACATGAGCTCCAGAGATGTACTGGGTTTGATACCCGTGTTCATACTCATCATCATTGTAATCGCGAGGCTGTCGTTTGTTATTTACAAAAGTTATTCCGGTGAGTTTCATTTAAGATACTCATAAATCACGACCGAGGTGTAGTTGACTCATCGTCTGCTTTGGGAGGTAGTCCACTTTAGCAATACGCAGCACCCTGTACATACAAAAATTAATTGCTGTGCGTTAATCTCGCAATAACTCGAAATATACAACATAAACATGTCGTTTGGTTTAGTCTTATCGGGAATGTATAGGAAGAAAAAACTCGCGAGTATCAGCTAGTTACTAATAAGATTCAGCCTCACTGAAAAATATCTTCAGTTTACTGAAGACCGCGACCGAACAATGTACAGGTCGATCGTCGTAATCCCGTAAGTAGCTAAATACACACAATGTAGGTCCTCGGAGCACTAGCTTTGTTTAGTTTGACACTAGACGTCGCTGTTTTCTTTTTCAGTAATAAAAATATACACAGCTGTCACGACACAGTTGGAACACATATCGTGTTTAATTCTATTGAAAATAATAACTTCCTGTAATTATTCTTTTAGTTTTATGTGGCTTTATATCCAATTTGGTTTAAATCAAAATTGTTATTAGCTATCATTTCACTGTGACGATGTAGTTGACGTATCTTGAACGTTCGGTCGACAGAGGAAGCGGGCCGCTAGTTTTGATAAGAAGTTCGTTTTCAAAGTAAACAACTCACAAGCACACGAACGCGTGCGTCGGAAGCATCACTCGCACATTACTTCCCTGACTAATAACGCTGAGAGTCCTGCGTATCAGCTTTTTTATTCCGACGGGTGGTATACAGCATACGGTCAATCTGATGTAAAGCGGTGGCCGTAGCCTGAGCGCTTGCAACACATAAGTATCGCTCGCGCAATACTACCTCTGCTGCTATCACTTCTTAGGAGCTTACTGGTGACCTCACTCACTCACAAAAACACAACAACTCCAGGAAGTTGTTATTTTGGCTGCGGTTTTTTGTGACGTACGTTCCCAGATTGGTTGATTTGATGCGTCCTATGTGTATTTAACCTTCCTGGTAATCTCACTCGTTCGCAAAAACCCGGCGGCCATCTTTAGAACTGTTATTTCGCTGTAGTTTTCGTAAAGGTGAAGAAGTATTTCCAATTGCAATCATTTCACTGTATGTTCTATACCAGGGCTGTCCAGACCAGATATGATCGCGGGCTAATACAAATCACTGTATATATTGCAGGGCCGCAAAAACAAATACCTAGCGTTAGGTAATTTATTTATTTAGAGCAAATTAAAAAACGGCGATAGTGTTAAATTTAATTTTATTAATTCTTCATTAATTTATCTTTTACAAATTCTATCACTATCGACATTAATATTTGCAATTACCAAGCGCAGTGAGTGTGTAAGTGAATTATCAGTCAGTGAAAACCTATATTAAAATTTTATAAAATTGTCACGGGCCGCATCAATATTAGGCGCGGGCCACATGCGGCCCGCGGGCAGTGCTTTGGACAGCCCTGTTCTATACTGCTCTCTTATATATGATGGAGATGTACAATTGTGACGTCATATTGATGAGGTAATTGTTTGTTATCTCTATTAGATCTCCGACAGCGACTTGTCTATGGTAGAGTCTTCACGTAAAATATGTTTCATTACGCAATCTCAATGTTTCGGATTATTATATTTACAAAATCAAGAACCGTGGGAGTGCAGTATCGTTGAGCGTAGGACAAACTGAAGCTGAAACATAAGCCAGAAGGCACAACTCGCTGTATATATGTCGGCACTGTACACGTACGGTGATGTGTGTAAGCGAGAATTGGATACGGCACTGAAAGCATGAAAATAAGATAAACGCGGTCAAGTAAAAAGCGTTTTACAAAATCCGTGAAATAGTGCTGGCTGGCCGTGTTTGCAATAATGATATACCTAAGGAAGTGAGTTAGACTGAGAATGTCTTTGTTCGAACATATATAAAGAATGTGGAAATAAAAAATGACATACAACAAAAGTGGAAGCATGTAGGAGCCGAGGAAAGCGAAGAGTCATGGCAGTAGCTCAAAAAACCGGCGTGCATAAAAAGTGGTACGAATATTTATTGAGTTTTGTAGCAGTCGGTTTTCTTTGGCTATATCCCTTGCGGGGTAGGCAGAGTGAACCGAGCGCCACGTGACTCGATCTTATAAACCGCCAAATTGCATTTTGCTGTTATATCACACTATTTTTGTTGAACGAGATATTTCTATTGATATGAAACAATAAAAATACACTAGCAAATCAATTTGTAAAAAGGTAATCTTCTTGGACTGTCATTTCGGCCATTGAACAAATAAGTGGCGATGTCTCCAATACGATCATAAACACGCTCGTTCTCCTTCCTTGATACAAATCTTTTTTACAATGTCGGGAGGCATACAAACATACGGCTCACCTGGTGTAAAATGGTAATCGTAGCCTATAAACGCTTGCAATACATTAAGTATTACTCGCGCGATGCCACCTCTGCAGCTTACACAGCAACTCCATAGGAGCTTATAAGAGATCTCACTGACACACTGGAACACAACAGCCCTCTAGGGAGTTGTTATTTGGCTGCGGTTTTCTGTGAGGTGGAAGTAGGTACTTGTGGAGGTGGAGAAGTCTCCAGACGGGCTGCTTTGATGCGCTCTACCTCTCTTAATGTATAGATAAATTAGATATGAGAATATTAGTTCGTTCAAAATCTCCAAAGGTTCCATTGCTTTGAAATTTGGCGAGTCGAGTGGCGGAGAGGTTAGCAATACATGGCGACACGACGAGTATGGATGTCGATATTAATTTCAATATTCTTGTTACAGTATATCTCATACATTTCATACATTGTTACCGCAAAGCTCGACAACAGGTTTTGTTACATTTGTATGAACATGTCTACTTATATAGTTTTGAGGAGAGGTAGAGCGCATGAAAACAGTCAGGCTGGGGAAGTACTTCCTCCTCACAGCAGCAGGCTGGCAGGTGCCACGCACAATTGACACTTCCTGTATTGTAAGAAATTATAGGCTACGGTAGCCACTTTTCATTTCACAGCAACCTGTGAGCAAATACACCAGCCCGGTTTCTCTTGATGCTAACTCCAACGTCAATCAAGTACCCATATTTATAAGTTTTGTTTAATATTTCGTAATGTACTGTAACTTGTGAACACGGCTCACATCTCACTATTAGGCAATCGGCCATCAAAAATCAGATCAGCAGCAGCCTAACAAATATTACTACGAGTACAATAGGGCGGCGGGCAGTCATATTTCCGTATCAAAAAGTGTATTGTATTATTATTAAATTATTTTTTGGATACAACATTGGGAGGTATACAAGTGTAACCTGACGTAAAGTAGTTACCGTAGCCTATGATCGATTGCTAATACAGGAAGTGCGATATGCTGTTGTGTGTTACTAACAAAGCGATTCTCTACGAGCTGCTTAGCGCATGAAAGGAGCCCAACTGGGGAGATACCTCCACCTCACAGAAAATCGCAACCAAGTAACAACTCCCTCTAGAGGTGTTGTGTCTCCTGCGAGTGAGAGAGGTTCTGGTAACCTCACTCAGAGATACTTCCCAGTCAAGCTGCTTTGATGCACTCTAATTGTACATATTTTTTACATTTTGTATATTAGACTGTCTTATATTACTGTCAATGAGACGTTAAAGCAATTTTTGTAATATTTATTTTTTAATTTTTTTTTGCGGTGCAGATAATTAGTATCAAAACTAGGGAATCTGCATTGCGTGTTTACTTTCTTTCGAGTATTCGCGCGAGAATGGAACCTGTCTCAAGGGCAATGGAAGCCACACGTTTTGCAACCGCTATACCGTTGAGTAATGATGCGCAGTGGTGACATTGAAAGTAATAAATAGGTACGTGTCGTACAGTGAGTATCGCCAAAACACCCGCACCGCCGCCGCCGCCGCCGCCGCCGCCGCCGCCGAAGTGACTACGCGGTACTTATTGTTGCGCGATGTTTTCTATTACATAGCTTTATAACAAGTGACGATAATTTGTGTGTTATTTGCACCGAACAATTCAAATAAATATATATTTTTTGAGTGCTGTCGAATGCGAGCGTAGACTAGAAGAAATTTGATACAGACACAAAGTAATAACTTTTATGAAAATAAATAAGAACTCCGTTGTAATTAAAAAAAAACCGGATCTCGTTCTTATCAAAAACGTAGCCAGTCTATCGTTTTCGCGATTACGAGTTCCTCGCCGAGCACGATGAGGTACCCCCTCACGGTTGTTGTCTTTCTGCGAGTGAGTGATCAGTAACGAAATGTGGCTGTGTTAGTAGCCGGCGGCAACGCGCGAGCGCTGCTTCTTAGAGTTCAAGCGTTCACAGGGCGCGGTAAAGATTTTAAAGGAAGTGTTCCGTATGCTCGTATGTATTGTGAGGTTGTCGTATAAAAAAATGCTTTAGCCTACCTTAACCGTCAGTAAAAAAGACTTAAGCCGAGAAAAGTGTCGTGTAAGATAATAATACCAACACAGTTTATTTTACAATGTCGGAGCCGAGGAACACCGAGACTTACCTACCGTGACCAAATTGATCGTGTTTTATCAGAAGGTGACGTTAGAAGTTCTAGGAACCGGTGAGCATGAAAAGAGCTATGAATGTTAAAGAAGCGAGTGAAGCTTGTAAGTGAAGTCTTATGGCGGTTCGGTTCTCGCCACGCAAGGAACCTGGCGTGAAGATATACATTCTTTATACTGATTGACTATATTTATAATGTCAAATTAATGCTGATGATCTCTCAAACAGAATAGATTTTTTAATTCTTTAGAAATTAGCATTACCGCACTTCGTAGTATGTGTCGATGTCGATTTCGATGATGTCGATTTCGATGACTCTAGATTTTGATGGAATTTGGTCAACTTCTCTTTAAAGGTTCACTACAAAAAAGGTAAAAAGGAATTCGGTTCTCATATCTAACAGTCGCTATTTCAGGTATAAATCATCAAACATTGAAGAAAATACCATTTCTCCGTAATTTACAATTTATAAAACAAAATTCAGAACCAAAAATAATTGATAACGATAAAGCCTGTTTTTTTATACAATGTCAGGCGGCAGACAAGCACCTGATGTAAAGCAGCTGCTGTAGCCTGTAAACGCTTTGAATATGTGAAGCATTACTTACTATCCGTGCTGATAACACAGCAACTCCTTAGGAAGGTCCTTCCCCAGGCTTTCATGGGCCCTACCCATACGCCCTATAGTTTTGAATGTGTTAATTTAAAATATGCTAAATTTCATTCAATCCCTTCAGCTGTTTTTCCGCGAATGAGTTACAACATGTAAACATTTATTATGTTTATAATGTTAGTAATATTATTTCCGAGGTGATGTTTCAGTTTTCATCGATATATATGAACATTGGCGCCGGTTGCGAAAATAAATGTTTTCCGCGGACTTATCAATGGCGGACAATGTACCCGTAGAATAACGGCGAGCACTCGCCCGTCACCAACAATGACTTGCCGGCGCGCGGAGCGGGGGCGGCCGGCACATCGACTGCCGACTGTAATCACCACAAAGCTGTGCGCCACACTTTAACAATACGCAGTGTTGACCGGGCGCCATACACGTCAATAAAAATACCTCAATGTCAAACTATGTTAGCCGAAAATAATTCCGCCATGCTTATTGAGAAATTATATTAGCTTTTTTACAACGTCGGGAGACATACAAGTCTAAAGTGTTGTAAAGCGGTGACCGTACCTTATGAATGCTTGCAATATGCACGTCACCACCTCCGCCACTAAAAGAGCAACTACTCAGGAGCTTACCCCCACTTGCTTGCAGGACAACAACAACCTTCCAGGTAGTTGTTATTTGGCTGTGATATTCTATAAGGTGGTACTTCCCTGGGCGGGCTGCTTTGACACGTCCTACCTCTCTTGAAAACACCCAGATCAAGGAGCTATATTTCGAAACAAGAAATGTCTGGTTTTTCTCGCGGGTCGTGGAGATCTGACGGCAGTCGTTCCAGGTCTAAATCAGTATCTTTCCAAATAATCCTTAGTCCAAGGTAGCGGACTCCGCCAATACTAATGGATTAGGAAACATGTTAACGCTATGAAAAACAAGTCATGCAGTTTATTGCCTACTTGAGTTCTTCAAAGAACCCAAATAATGCGGCGTGCGGAGGCCTGCCTCGTCATCATCAGACAGTGGTAAACACCGCCTACTAAATGTTAACGAGTTGTTGTTTTCATCACACGTTGAAGGTTATTCACGTCACTGTAACGATAGCCAAGCCGGCTACTGCGCCGTGGCGGCCGCCAGTTTGAATTCCTGTGAGTGAGTGAGGTTACCTGTAAGCTCCTGAGGAGGTGGTGTGGCGCGAGCGATTGCCTTGTATTGTGTTTATGGGTAACCTTTACACCAGACTTCATACTTGTATGTCTCCCGACATTGTACAAAATTAAACATATCTATATTTTTACATTTTTTATACTATGTCGGGAGACATACAAGCATACGGTCCACCTGATGTAAAGCGGGTACCGTGGCCTATTAACGCTTGCGATATATTAATTATCACTCGCGTGATGCCCGCTCTACTGCTTACACAGCAACTCCTTGGGAGCTTACTGGTGACCTCACTCACACGCAGGAACACAACAACCCTCTAACTAAGGAGTTGTTAATTTAGCTGCGGTTTTCTGTGAAGTGGAGGTACTTCCCCAGACGGGCTGCTTTGATGCGCCCTACCTCTTTTAAACGTCCAGACCAAGACAAACAGACATGTTCATGCACACAAATGTTTGCCTTGTGTGGTTCGTCGTGGGTCCGATTCCCACACAAGGCAAACGTTGGTGTCAAAGTCGCATCACTCACGACTGAGCCACCGAGCTCGTCACGCCGGACTCCTTGCAGGACAGGCAGAGGCAGGCAGGACGTACACACTTGCTTCTTTATAGCCCTATTCGTGTATTCTCGCCAGTTCCTAGGGCTTCTGACACACCTTCTGATAAACATGACCAATTTTATTGTGATAGATGAGCCTTGACCTTCCTCTGCTCCCACGTCTACTTATCTGCGTGTCCGAACAAACAGAGTATCCCTCTTACACCGATATTCGCTTTCGAACTAACTCTCATTTTTATTTGCGAACACTATCTACGAGCATTACTCTCTGGATTTTGCGCAACGCTCGCATATCATGTTCGTTGCCATGCCCAGTTGTAGCTTCGTTGTCATTTGTATTAGTGCAGCGTAGTGTATATAGTGTGCTCAGTCTTCTGGTCCAAGTTGTTTTCCCAACGCTCCAACGGCACTATTCCCTGCACTCACTCGTCTCTCCTCATAGGCGATGTGCCTTCCTTCCCCGCTAAAAGCGCATTCAAGATACACAATCTCCCTCACTTGTATCAACACTACATCATCACCCATAATCCTTGCTTTCGTTCTGATTTTCTATCTTTTAAATACTATTATCTTTGTTTTGTTTGAACTACATATTTATTTCTTTTCTTTGTATAACTTATACAAAGAAAATAAAGAAACATTAAATCTATACAATAAAAATATTAAATACATAAAAACCGGAATAAGCGAACATGATTAATTATCAAGAGCAATTTTGAAGGCTATCAGGAACAGATTGAAGGATTAGACAATTGGAAGATAAGTGGGGTCTGCCTGAGGGTAAATAAGTACCATAGCGTATGGACACTTATGCTATACCATTTGCCATGGCGTATACACTAGTACACCATGCGCTGCTGTCAGAGGAGTCTGATTGTGAATAGCAAAAGCAGCATACTTCAAAACTAAGTTTCCTTCATATTTCAACAATTAAAAAATGTTAGGTAGCCAGAAAAGTTCTTTCTAAAAGTATGAAGTTACCCAAACGCCGAGATGTGGATGCAACCAAGTTAGCGTAGGGTGTAATGGTTACAGGTGAAAACTTAACAATAATTTGCGATCGAGTGTACACGGGCTCTGGTTAATGGGAGACACGAGCCGTGTGGCTGATGTGTCCAGATATCGGTGACATGGGTTATCTTCAGCGATGTACAGATAAAAATAACACAAGTAAATAAAATACATCTAAAATCGATTTAGATAGCTTTGAAATAAACTGATATACATGTTATGATAATGTCAAATATCTAGTCTGGTCTGATCGCAAATCATAACGGCCAGTGATTACTTCACGTCTGAGCAGTCGTCGATAGTGTTAATATTAATTGTACATTGTTCTTAATCAGGTTCATTAAAACTTTCTAAATTTAATTAAGACCAAAATTTTGTGATTAGCCGATTGAACACATTATACCATTTTTGCGATACATTTTAACATAAATGATAAATAATATAAAAATAATTAGTAGTGACTATAAACTTAACTATTATTATTATTGTCAGACAGTAAAAATGAAAATATAATCGAAATTATTTCAAATACTTGCACAAATATCAGAAGTAGAGAATTTAATAATATAAAATTACTGATAGAAGAAAATTAAAACTACTTAAAAATATAACTTTTAAAAATAAAAAAATATAATCGAAATTATTTTCAAAACCTGCACAAATAGTAGAAGAGGAGAATTTAATGATATAAATATACTGAAAGACGAGAGTAATTTAAAACTATTTCATAAAATAACTTTTAGGATCAGTATATTACTGAAATGAGTTACCAATCTTGAAATTAAAAAGAATTTCGCCTATATTTGAAACCAAAAGTGATCTCGCGGCATAACTAAATTTATTTTTTTATACTTATTTATAAGATCGTCACATTATATTAGTTAATATAAAGTTATGTTCATTTTACATTGGTTGAAAGTTTAATAGTTATAAAAGATAAAAACATAAAACTTGTGGTGTCTTCAGGGTCGTAATCACAGCATATTATTGAGTTCAAATGGCCGACTCAGACGAAGCTGTTATAATTAGCTCGGTGGGGCTGAAACTGGTGGTGTTGCCAGTGTTTTTTTGCGCGGTCATATTTATATGTTTGATCTGGCTGTGTTACAAGGAGAATAAGCGAATGTAAGTAATTTGGAGCATTTCTTTTTCTTTTTTAGCCACGTCACTTGTGTGATCTATGTCCATCTAAATTATACATTACTATTATTGAGGTGTATCGTGTGACTACTGTGTTTATTTTAACTTTATGTAAACCGTCCAATATTATATTTTAAATTGTTTACCATTTATATAAAAAACATACCTACGAGGAATTCTTGTTTATACGTTTTGGAGGCGTTTATTTGTCGTACTCGTTACACGAAGTAATGTACTTAATAATAGAAAATTGCTCATACTATTTAATATAATGACAATTATTTATAATGTCGACAAAGTAGAAGGAAGGAGCCGAGGAAGGCCAAGACTTATCTACCAAATCAATCGTGTTCTATCAGAAGGTGATGTCAGCAGCCTTAGAAACCGGCGAGCGTGCACGAGAAGAGCAATGAACGGTAAAGAAGCGAGTGAGGTGTGTAAGGATCGAGTCGCGTGGCGCTCGGTCCTCTCTGCCTACCCCGCAAGGGATTTAGCGTTATAAAGATTTTCCAATGATAATGCGAAAGTAATTAAATTGCTTTTACATTTTACAATATACGTACGCAACCTGACCTTAATGATTTTTATACCGCAGAATTAAAATAGCAACCGAGACATGATAAACGTAGCTCGTCGTGTTTGCCGTGCATGTCGTCATCTACCTACATTTCATGATTTAGATAAATTAATGAGTACTCCATCGGAAACAATCACGACATAAATTGTCCACGCGCCTGTCACAGTTTAGTAGCGACGCAGCGTGAGGCGGCGGCGGTCAGAACTGAGTACACCATGAAAGTATAATAACTCCAGTCGAAATAAAACTTTACGTAAAATGAATATATCGGTATTAGGATAAGAAGAAGCATACTCCGTTGATTCGGATAGCCATCGCTAGCTATTCGACCACCGCGCTCGGCAGCGTGTGGTGGACGGAGCTACCTCGCGGACGACGAAGAGCAGACTACGAGGTCTCTACGTCAGTCAGGGAAGAATACGTAAAATCGCCGGTTATTCGTAATCATTTCGGTTAACATATTTTGACGAGCTCGGTGGCTCAGTCGTGAATGACGCGACTTTGACACCGACGCTCGTGGGTTTGATTCCCACACAAGGCAAACATTTGTGTGCACGAACATGCCTGTTTGTCTTGGTCTGGATGTTTTAAGAAAGGTAGAGCGCGTCAAAGCAGCCCGTCCGGGAAGTACCTCCACTTCACAGAAAACCGCATCTAAATGACAACTCCCTAGAGGGTTGTTGTGTTCGTGCGTGTGAGTGAGGTCACCAGTAAGCTCCCAAGGAGTTGCTGTATAAGCAGCGGAGGAGGCATCGCGCGATTGATACTTAATATATTGCAAGCGTTAATAGGCTACGGCACCCGCTTTACATCAAGTGGGCCGTATGCTTGTATGCCTCCCGACGTCGTATAAAAAAAAAACATAGAGTCGACAATGCACGCGTGATGTCCCCTGGTGTTGCACACGTCAAAAGCTACGGTAATTGCATACTTTCAGTAGTGGTTTGGTTTTTTTTTATATACAAAATATGCATACGCCCGTATGCATATTTTGTATATAAAAAAAACCAAGTTGGTAGATCTTATCTCGCAGTTGTTATAAGAACCATCTGTTTTCATAACTTCATATTTTATTACGAGTACAATCATCTTCCTTCTTCCGTTAAGTGCGTTGATGTTAACTTTAAAATTGGTTTCCTGTTTTTACATTTTATGCGGAGGTTTTGAACAATTGAATGTACGTCAGCCAAGTTTCGTCTGATATCGCTCCAACTATCGCAGTGCAAACTTCGGTATTTTTCTTATTTACAGCGATGACATTGATAAAGGGAGTTAATCTTAGTACACAAAATGTAAAAGTAAGGTGTCAGCTTGATGTCGAGCGAGTGCCGAGCCGAGATAGAACCGTTGATGGCGTTTTATACTATCGAATATTACAAATCTACTACTGAGTACTAGATAATACCACATATTTTATCTATGAGAACAATAGAATTTTAATTTGTCCTTCCTTTAAGTCAAAGATAGAAGTATCATTTTTATAATTAATTACCTTATTATTCGTGTAGACTGAGCGATAGCTTAACGTACCTTCATTCGTGTTAGACACTTTAAATTTAGAACAATTGTTCACTTTAATATATAGAGGTGAAATAAAACAACATATTTTTGTATTTGAATAAGGGGCACTCGGCTGCTTGTACAGAGTCTGGTAAGTCATTAATCATAAACAAGATGGTAGGGCCCAAAACACTTCCCTGACGTACACCAGAGTTTGTGCAATAGAGGCTTCATCGTGTACAGTTATGATTATCGTCTCTTCCAACTAAAGACATATTTATCTTCACCTCTAACTTAAATTTGATTAGAATTGATGAGAGGAAGATGAAGGATGAGAGGAAAGTATAAAATATCAGGAAAGACGAAGGTAAGGCTTAAAATAGGAAATTGCTGCAGGAAAGGTATGGCATGGAAGGGTAGAGGATTAACAGGGGTAGAATTAGAAAAATGTGCGCGATAGAAGGAACTTGAAGTTTAAAATGGAAGTTGGAGTTAGACACATGAAAACTGTACACGGTTAGAGTGATGCGATAAAGTGGGCATAAGAAGGACAGGAGGACAGTGTACAAAATGTATCTGTTTATTAAAAGAAATGAACCACTAGCATGAGTTTTTATAGTTAATTCTAGTTAAGCCTAATAGAAGAAGAAAGATGGTACTACAAATAAAATATTCTGAAAGAAGAAGAAAGAAACTTGCAGTACACACAGTATACAGTGTTATAGGTATAATTTAGATGATACTTGGCAGAAAACTATTTTATGTTTTAGATGTTACCAAAGTAAAGATGTGCAAAGACGCGCGCAGAAGTTAGTAGTAGAAGGGAAATAAGGGGATGTCGGTCGTATATTACTGTTAGCACTTCGAGAAATGTAGGTATTGAAAAGTAATATTATTGAAAGAATAAAAAAAGATATATAAGATTTAAAAACGAAGCTGAAAAGTAAAACAGGAAATTGAAATCGTACAGTCAACAAATATTTGTGTTATTTTGAAGTCAAATTTATAGGTAACTAGCAACCCGCTCCGGCTTCGCACGGGTTCTTCACAGAAAATATAAAATAGTCTATGTTACTCCGAGGAGATGTTATTCGGTAAAATTGGTTGAATAGTTTTTGAGTTAAATCGTAACAACCAAAACATCAAATAACTTTTACATTACCACTTTATAATTGACATTTTATTAAAGTATTAAAATGGATATAGGTAGTATGTTATCTTTAACATATAGACATATGTCATCGCGGACTTTTCTGTAGGCATATATAAGATACACAATTCCACCATACATTATTTTGTTATATCTCAAAGGGTTTAGGCAGCGTTTTCGTTGAAAGCTCCCAGATAGCTTATTTTTTTCCGACACCTCCAACAAATATCGTTAATGTATACAAAAACGTCACAAATTATATACTAAAACCTTCCTCGAGAACCACTCTATCCATTGGTGAACAGCATGAAAATCGGTGCAGTAGTTTTTGAGTTTATCGCGATCAGACAGACAGACAGACGCGGCGGAGGACTTCGTTTTATAATATGGAGTGATAGTGATTTGGTTTTGGTAATTAAATTATAGTCCAATTGCAATCTGATTTTCTGAAAGTGTTCTTAAATAATTAACCACATAACGCAGAGGCAGGTTATAAAGAGCGAAGAGTATAATAGGTCAGCAAGCGAAACATTTCGCACAAAAAAGTAGAAATAGAATTTAGAAAAATATAGTTACGAAATATTACTACTCGTACATACTGCGACTAAATGATTTTATTTGTGGTTGTGTTTAAGTTGACTTACTAATGCACTGCTGCGTCCGCGCGTCTCTCGGTGCAACGCAGGAACAGCTTTTTCTGCTTTCCTTTTTATCCCGGCTTCTAGGAGTCGTATGGTGATGTTACATAGCTTCTAACTTTCCTCAAGAATTGGCCTTTCAAATGCAAAAAATTAAATAAAATGCGATCGGTAGTTACAGAGATTAGCGCGTTCAAATTAATTCTTCCGCTTTATACATCAAAACAGATTTTTTTTATTATTTATTTAATACGCGTGTAATGATAATGTCCTTCGTTCTTTGTGATGAATAAATAAATATTGTTACAAAGTGTAGCCCTGCGCTGTCTCCGCTCGCTCCCATCAAAGCCCCGGCTGTAATCACACACATTACGACACTTTATTGCGCTGATAACAATTCCTAAAGTCATTCATTTGAAGACTAGTTCAGTTAACGTTGGTCTAAATTAGAGTTAATTATTTGATCATTATTAACAAATGGCCGTAGAGGTGGTCGAGCTGCTGTGCGTCATCCTGGTGCCGATCGTAGTGTACATACTGTATCTGTTGGTTTTCTTCACCATCTATCTCTCCAAACAGTGCAGCGGCAGTGAGTCTCTCTTTGTTGTGTTTACTTCATTTTAAGTAGTCTTTGTTTAATATTTATGCAACATACACAATAATAATTGTAGTGCGAGCAATGGTAGAATTTTAGACATGGTGTCAATTCTATAATCTTATTTGTTTATGGTGGATTCTACTATCGCAGAAGAAATACAATATGTCTCCTCGCCTCGCAGGAGAGACTCGAATCAGATCGAGTGCTCTACCAATTGAACTACCATTATTTTTAGACAAATAAGCATATAACATGTTTTAAGCAGGTGTATAAGTATCCAACTGATGTAAAGCGATCACTGCAACCTACTTAAGAATTACTGCTTATTAGCGAGGTTTTTTTTAAGTTTAAGATCTTTATTTCTCATGAGAATATACGAATTCACTTACTGTGAAAGTAATAGTTTGTATCTAGTTTACAAAATTGAGTAAGTAAATCACTATGTAGAAAATTTGCAAACATACAGATAACAAACTGTGACGGGATGACAATGCACTCCTTATATTGCAAGCATCCATACGATAACCGCTTTATATTAACATTTAGCACAAGCTCATTGTTTGGAGCCATGTAACGAAAGTTAATCAAATATTATTACATACAACAATCACTCGCGTCGCACTGAGAGTCATTGCTCGCCGACTACTAAGGTGAGTCTTCATTTAGTTGAGCAAAGCGCTGCGATTGGAGACTCCGCGGGGCGAGGCCGCTCTTGACGCGTCTTCAATATTTGTAGTGGATTTCTGTTTCTGACTATTGTTATTGACTAAACACAGTGGAGTTTTTCACTTTATTAAAGATAGAAAACAAACGTCCGACCTGCCTGCTGGTAAACTATTACTGACTGTCTGTCGATCGACTGAATCTATCGATGCTTGCAACCTTCTAGAACATTTTCACATCTTTCAGAAAAACGCCATTCCGTGATCCATAGGGAAACCTTGGCAGGGAGTATATTTCACAATCAAAACGTTTGTTTGTTTGTAATATCTTTAAAGTACATTACGAAATATATAATATATTAAGACGTTCGTGGAATAAGCCTTTCAAAATAGCACAGTACGCGACCATTATTGATGATCAATACAGCCTATCGTGAAAAATACCGTTGATTGCGCAATTAGAATATTCGTAATTCCATATAAAGACTACCTTATCTTATCTATTTGGGTTCCAACGCGTGAGGAGGACTCTCTGCAGACGCGGTGGAATGCACAAAGAGAGACAAAGTCTCTTCTTACACTAAAATTTTAACATGAGTAACTTTTAAATTATCAATGTATATTTAGCGTATACGTGCCTTTGTGCATAAAAATGTAATCGTCGAAAAATATACATACCCAAAAAATATAAATATGAAATCTTACTTAGAAAATCGATGAGCGTACCTATGTGTGTATGTATGTTCCATATTGACTCCAAAATGGCTGGATCGCATTTGCAGACTTTTTCTGGTAATGTTCAGATTAGCACCGCTTGATCTTGTGAGGTTTGGTAGCGATCGGACATGCGTGCGAAGCCTTAGCTATACAAATGAGGCTCACAACACAAACAGAATATTACTGACAGGCATTCGAATTAAATTAGTCATACATTTAATACTTGTAAAGAATCTGATTAGGGTTGATAATACTTGATTGATGATTGACGTCTTCTTCAACGTACTATATTAAGTGATGACAGCACAGTTATTCGTACTCGCTTAATATTCATCTATTACTAGCGGAGTTGAAGGAACACGGCCCTAGTAGCTATTTGTAATTAGTTCGAAGATAACTTAATACCCGCCCCGACAAATTAGTACAAGAAAAACCACAATGATGTTTTACAATGACATCACCCGACAAGGGTCTGTCATCGCGTTATCAATCCGGTCACCAAATCGATATTTCGGTTCATTGTCCAAGCGCTGCGGCTGTAAACGGCTCTCTGGTTTATTATATTTTTCTAGTCCGCCCATCAGAGATAACCCTTCGATCTAGATTTCGGGACCTTGTTTTGTAATCTAATCTTTTATCAACGAATTAATTTCTTTTTCATTATTTTTACTCCGCACTCGACTGTTAGCCGTGTCGAACCTGCGAGCTGTCACTGTTTACTGTTTACTTGTGTTTCAAATAATAATACGCGTCAGTTTGTGAAATGAGTGCTACAATGCTGCCTTATATCATAATGAGTGTCATTGTTATCGGAGTGTTACTGTTTTTGGCCGAATATTATTGTGCACGCAGTAAGTTGTTACGTTTTGTTTATTTAATATAAGTTTATTGAACATCACGCAGTTAACAGGCGAACAGACAACATAAAAACTAATTTGTCTCTATGACAGATCTATTTTTATTCTGGGTTGTACTAATATACATGTACATAATATTTATCAGGCACTGACAGCTATTCCGTACCTAACAATATGTCCCACTGTTGGAGGTTGGAAGAGATCTCTGCTAGAGATAAGCTCGCCTTTGCGAACTAAATACTTTAAACATTGTATTTATTTAATGTTTTTTTTGTGCAATAAAGGATAATAATGTACAATAATGAAAACAAGGCTTATTCTAAATCACGCTGACTTCTCAGAGAGAAATTGAATGAACTAACACTGTTGAAGATAATCACTATTTTCTCTTATTGAATGAAAATGGATATGGTGTGCCGGTACCAAACATGAAGTTATACGTATTGTCATGTTGGTACCAGATAAATGCAAATGAACAAACATTAATAAAGAAACTCATCATTTTTGTGTCATTATGAGAGTGAATAGATTAATATTATACGTTCCTTTTTATTTAGACTTTTTGATGTGCCGGTTTCAAACTCGAAGTTATACAATATCAAAGTTTTGTCATGCTGGTACCAAATAAATGTAAATGAACAATAACTGTCTTTACTAACATATTACATTAAAACATTATGGACAAATTGTAACAATTCTTGGCAGCAACTGAGATAAGATACTAACTGTTGTTGTTATTGTGCACGTCGTGTTGGCGGTGTCTCCGTTTTCCCCAAAGCTAAATAAATGAGTCAGCTCAGCTCGTGGCCAGTTGCAACCGGCGTTGACGTAATAAATACATAACATCTCTCTACGTGAATAATTTAAAACTAAATAAATTACAAACATACTGACGAGCTCGGTGGCTCAGTCGTGAATTACGCGACTTTGACACCAACCGAGCGTTGGTGTCAAAGTCGAGTGTTGGATTCTCACACAAGACAAACGTTTGTGTGCATTAACATGTTTGTTTGTCTTGGTCTGGATGTTTTTAAGAGAGGTAGGGCGCATCAAAGCAGCCCGTCTGGGGAAGTATCTCCACCTCACAGAAAACCGCAGCCAAATAACAACTCCCTAGGGTTGTTGTGTTTCTGCGTGTGTGTGAGGTCACCAGTAAGCTCCCAAGGAGTTGCTGTGTAAGGAGAGAGGAGGAGGCATCGCGCGAGTGCTAATTAATATATCGTAAGCGTTAATAGGCTACGGTACCCGCTTTACATCAGGTGGGCCGTATACTTGTATGCCTCCCGACGTAGTATAAAAAAATACTGTAATATTTTAATAGTACCTAAATTAATTTTTTGTAATCATGTAGATATATCGTTAAAGTCAGTCTAGAATTATATTTTCTATTTCACATTACTTACAAATAATGTAAGAGATCGTTATGGAATAAAATAGGGTTGTATTGTGATAGCTTTCGAATATTCAAGTGCAAATCAAATTTGGTTCCATACGCCCGGCGACCGTACTATATAAGATTCCATACGACCGTACTATGTAACTAACACATTTCTTGTATGGAGCTGCCCTTAATTTTAAATATAATTTTATTTTTATTTGTTGTTATAACGGCCAAAGTTTTACATACCTACTCTGCGAACATTTTAAATGTTAATGTTAAGAGTGTACGGCGATGTTTGCTTGGCAGCCTGGTCGGAACAGTGTGCACATCTTGTAAAAGATGACATTCTTAGCTTTATCCCGTTTCTTAATCCATTGGGACTGACGGGGTCCGACTACCTAAGCCTGAAGATTTGGCGAAGACACTGGTTTTTACATGGAGCGACTGCCATCAGAACGTCACAGCCCAGAGGGAAACATCATACCTTTCTTAGGTTAAGTCCTCGCGGTGTTTTCCTTCATCGGCGAGCAAGTGATAATTACAAATATGTACCTACATGAATCCGGAAACAAGAATTTAGTGGTACATGCCAGGATCCGAACCGGCGACCTGTTGCTCCATAGGCCGGCTCCTTGTCCGCCGGGCTGTCGCTACTCGACATAACATTCAAGTGTCACTTCAATAATGGAGTTGCGCTTTTTGTAAATTAGGTATATTTACATTGTAGTTTCGTTGACAATAATCGCTTATCGAACCTAATTGGCTTAACTTAATATCTCTATTACATTTAAAATATCATCATTACACTTCTAATTATTCTAATCATATGAAGAAATATCTTATTATTAAAAAAAAAAAAAAATTTCTTCGCGCCTACTTCAAGGGACTTCTGTTACTAAACTACGTCATCAACAGAAACAAAAAGAATTTTATGTGTGGCCAAATCTATGATAATATATGAAGCAAAAAATAAAGATAGAATTACTTAATTTTGAAATTGCTTTCAATATGTTTTTATATCCAAAACCGTTAAAAAGGGCTACAATTGTTGGTTAAGTATATTTAAATTATCTTCCTGAAAAATGCAACATCTGATAATTTTAGTTTATATTCAGTTCACAAAACGTGATTCTAATTTCTGAAATTAATTTCCATAACATCATAAAAGAAATGCATATTTATAACCTGTACCGCCATCTATTGGCAAGTAGCACGATGTTCTAAGTTAACATAGATGGCGCTGAGAGTCAAGTATTTGCGATAAGTATACTAAAATACTTTTAATCCTTATCTAAGAAATTGCAATCAGACTACGAGTGTCAGGCAACATTGCTTGACACTATTAAACATACAATTCTTGTTTGATAAATTCTTGTAAACTGAGTGAATATTTGAGTACAAATGAATTTTATACATTTAAGTCAGAAAAGAAAAAGTGTGTGAGACGTCTGTGGCCAGTTTCTCGCGCAGTGTGTGTTGTCTAGATAGCTGATGTGATAAGATAGGTGTCTCGTTATCTGCACGTAGCGGGCGGTTTTAATTGAACTCTGTTTTAGGGCTTTTTTTACAAATGAATAAAACTGCTATATTTGCTTATATGTACAAATGTAAACTTGGTTTATATTGCATATTCCGCCGTGCGACTGTGTACTCTATTGAAATGTCAAATATATTAAGGTAATGTCCATAATCTTTTACATTGTAGTTGTTTAGAACAAAGATTTTGTTTTATTACACGTAATTAATAATATTTTCTAATTATAAACTATCGTATATACGTATATCGGAATATTTCCGTCCGTTGGTATATACGTTCAAATTAATATACTTTACTGGTCGCTGGTTAATCGATTACGACGCTTCTTTAGGGACATGTTCCGTTTGTAGAAAAAAATCTTGCAGAAAAATATACAACGCGAAACTATAAGGACGTAGTAAAATGAAAACTTACTATCACGAACAAACAAGTCGTGTTTAACTAGAAGGTGGTCTCATGAAAAGACCGCCTGCTGTCTTCAGAACGCGGGAATGAGCTAGCAGTATACTTTACAGTACCCCATTATGCAGACTGGTACCAAGTACGGAACCACTTTCAAGTGTATCAAACCCGTATCTGCATCCACGTGAGTTTAGAGTAGGTACATCACACTTTCATGTGTAAATATTATTCCTTCCATCAGTCTGCACTCGGTTTACTATCAGTGGAAGGAAGATGTTTGTCGCAGAGAACAAAAATAATTTAAATTAAATCAATTATGAATACATTTCATAGTAAAGTGAATCAAGAGGACGACGCCTCGAACGCAATGGAGGCTGCGGCCGTATTCGTCGCTTTTGCGATGTCTGGCGTACTGTTTATCTGTATATGCTGTGGTCAGTGTGCGTTGTATTTTTACAGTAAGTGTTTTGAGATTTATTCTTCTTGGAGAGGAATTTGGAAAGGAATAGGTACGTGTATTTAGTGTAAGAGATTGTTTCGTTGTTTGTCTGTCGCTGTCCGTCCCGACTTTGTATGAAAAAACAGGTTTATAGACATACCATTCAGTTTGAGACATACAGTATATGTTACTGAATTCACTTCATCATGACCATACTCCTGCTGTCTTTTCTGTTATTTTCAATGTAGCTTTTGTTACTTCCACCTGTACGTTTGTGAGATAAATTATAAAATAAATATGGCCTTTCATATAGTCTCTAGTTCGGATGTACCACTAAATTCGTGTTTTGTGATTAATGCACATATTTATAATTATCACTCGCTCGGCGGTGAAGGAGAATTTATTTCGAAAGACGTGTTACGTGTTACTATCACAGGGTCGGGTTTTCCTGTTGTAGAGGTCCGCCAGCAGTCGCTCCATGTCAAAAACAGTTTCTTAGTCAAATGTTTTAGTCATGGGTATCGGATCCCGCCAATACTGATGGATCAGCAAACGGGATAACGCTAGGAAGATGACAAAGGGCTCTCTGTTAAGTGTTATTTCAGTATTAGATATATGAATGCGACCTGTTTTAAGAACACTGCGTGGGTGTGCGTAAGCCGCACTCGCCGGCGCTGAACTCAATACGTTATGTCAAGTGGATAATTTGATTCGTGCTCGTACCGTCGATAACAGAACTGCTACGAACACATTATTTATTACCTTATTTTTGTTCTACTCGGTTTCAATAATTCTTTATTACCTTACACCTACAATGACATTTTCATAATTAAACTAGGTTTGCAATGAAATTATATGCATACTCGGAAGTAGAAGGACGTAGGCGCCGAGGAAGGCGTACACTGGACTCACCTGCCAGAAAATAATGAGCCCTAGGAAGCGGCGTGCGTGCATGAAAAGATCTATTGATGTTAAAGAAGCGAGTGATGTGTGTACGGGGCGAATTACGTGGGAGCGCCACCATTAATATAATTAACCAATTCGTTGAGATATTTAGGCGCCATGCTAACCATACTAAATAGATCCCAGGGGGAAACCGCGTTGGCAGCGGGAATGGCCTTCGGATGTGAATGCATATTTTATAAATTTATTTCAAGCTAGCGTCAATAGGCTACTTACTGTCTTTAATTTATATGAAGCGGACTATAATACTAGTATGTCAGTTAAGTGATGTATATGTAGCTACGTTTAAAGGCCGGTTTTTATGGCAAGTAAAGTCGTGTAAAGAATAATTAAGACCTTCTTATCTGCGTGAACGTTGAAGTAGGTATGCAAGTGTACGCTGGTTGTTGTTGTCCAGTGGCCCGCGGCCGTCGCCTGCGACTGTCGACCTCTCCACTCGAGTCCTCGGTGTGAATGTATGTTTGTTCGTGAGATACTGCTGCGTTACTGTGCTGTGAAATACAAAGTTTCCGAAACGGTGCGCCGGAGGCGGTGTGGGTACACGAATTCGTATACGTTGTATGTAATACATTCATTACATACTATTTTAATTAACCTCATAGTGAATATTTCGTTTAAGATTATTAAACTAAATTAAATACTCGTAGGTACTTATATCTAGTGCGTGCTACAACCGTTTAGAAAAGTAAGGTGTTTTGAATAGTGTTTTTCTTTATTGAACACTGCGGAGAAAAATTATATGTATATTAAAGTAATATATCGGGTTTTTGGGGTTGTTAGTGAAGGGAGAAATGGAAGGATTTTTTACTAAAATATATTTTAAATAAATCCAATTTCTAATAGTTATAACAGTGTACATGTAGCTCATTTATTTCTGAAAGTCGGGAATCAAAAGTTAATATTGTTTTCTGTCAAATGTCAACATCGTCCAAACCTCGAGGTCAGAACTTTACCAAAGAATGCATCATTGTTTCCAATTGAAATAGAGCAAATTCTCATGTGCAATAAAACTTCTATTCAACTGTTTATTTTTAAAAAACAGTATTCCAAAATTTTTCATCTTTCATAGAGATCCAGCTAAATGCCTGGCCCTAGTCTTCACAAAGACTAAAAGATTCCTGTCACAGTATAACAGTGATTCACAGGTACGCAAATAAATTGGTTGAAAATCCTAAGTATATGACTTAGGCATCGATACTTATAGCACAAGTTCAAGAAATATGTATACACGCCGGCTAATATATCTTCTGGTGTTGTCTCATAGGCACCAAATCAGCATTAAGTAATATCTCCGCGGCCACAACGGCCGCCAGTTGCGGTTTTTTAGTAGAATTGGCCTAATGATACTGGTCTGATAAGTTTTACAGCCGGCATTATCCTCTTAATATAATTTAATAGTAACCAGTTGAGAATGCGCAAGTTTGCATTGCCAGAGGAACACCGGGCTCGTCAATTATATATGAAGTCAATTTTTTTTAAAATTTTTCGGCCATTTTGACCTATTCTACTTTTTATGCTGAATTCAAATCTAAAGTCAAAATTCGAATACTCGAAAAAAAAGCGACAGACAAACGCACAGACAAACATATAGAATTCATATAGGAACGGTGTTCCTGAAAATGGTAAAAACGTAAACATGAAAAAACGTGACAAGACGTGATTGATGTTTATGAACAATATGCAAATTATTGAAAGTATTAATTGATATAAGACAGCGGTATCTACTGCTAGATACGAGTGTTATCTCTGTGTTCACACAACAAGTCGTTAGTGTAATAAATGGCACAGACCTGTCCTGCTCGCGTTCATTATTTGCATTGTATAAATATTTTTCTACGATGAATGTGGAGTTATTAATTCAAATTTGCGTAGTGACTTTACCTGCTTTGTTGTTGTTGGTAGTATTTGTCGCAGTAGTTCACCTGGCGTCTTGTATATATCTGTTAAGTAAGTAAATATCTTTATTATTTATATAATATAGATATTGAGATTAAGTACAAATAGGAGTATATTGTATTGAGTGCATGGACTTAGTTAATAGTTTATTATATCATTTATGTTTAATTTTCTTTGATTTATGACTATGCAACATCCGGAGACAAGTCTACGGCCAACCCCATGTGAAGTGGTTACCGTAACCTTTGAACCCTTGCTGTACAAAGAGTGCCGCTCGTGCTAACACAGCTCTTAAGATGGTTACTGGTAATACTTACTTGATTAAACATATCAATCGTCCAGGGAGCTGTTATTTTTCTGCGGCTTTTCTGTGGATTTGTGGTACATTTGCTGGAGGCTGCTTTAATGCACTTTACCTCTTTACCTTAGCTTAACCTCTGTGATTTCCATTAAAAACACCGGAAGCACCTTTCGAATGATCCCACGTGTAGGATATATGTTTTGATCCCCGAACAAAAACTGGACAATTAGAAGAAGGCTTTAGTGTGTTTGTTATTTGTAGATTGTAAACGGAGGCACAGCAGGTACTTACATTATCATATTGTCTATGTTTACAAAAAAAATTTGGCCATGCAAAGTGAATTAATACGAATAACATACAAAAGTTTAATATGTTTTTATGACATGTATAGATTACTTCTTGCCATCCAAACGTATATATTATGAATTATAATTATTTATTGACTTGTCTTGTTTGTCGAATCCTTTATAAATACGTCGCAATAACACAGCAGATGATTATATACTGCGGGCCATGTATTTGAATATATTTATACTGATATATAAAGTGGAAGAATTTATTCGAATGCGGCAATCTCTGCAACTACCGATCGGAGTTGATAAATTAGTTTTGCATTTGATATCCCAATTCTTACTCAATCTTAATAACACGAAACGACCCTTAGAAGCCGAGGAAAAGAAGGAAAGTACTCGTAGAAAACGCGGTCACATACGGAACATACTGATACACGGACGAAGTCGCGAGCTCCTGCTAGTATTTAACATAAATTATCTTTCGTTAAGATTACTTGGCGGCTAAAGGATCAAAAGTGTGATGATATGTTATCAAACAATCAGCTACGACGGAGATGTGTTCGGCCGTCGCATACCGGCACTATGAATAGTCAGAGTTACTCAATCGTCTAACTATAGTCAGTCTATCTATCTATAACTTCGCGCCAAATCCTTGCGGGGAAGGCAGAGAGAATCGAGCGCCACATGACTCGATTCTTAGGCATCTCACTCCCGTCTTTAACATTCATTTTGTGTCTGAATGGGGAGGCCAACGTTCCTCGGCAATGCAGCGAGCATTAACGTCATGTAATTTCAGAAACGTTGGGGTTTTCGTATACGGGCTGCTTTGATGGGTGCTCTACCTCTCAACTTTATTTTCCCGACATTCATTTTGATTTTCCTCGTTTATAACGTCGGTAATCACGAGCAGGAATCCCAGTGTTCCAGCTAGAGACGTCTGTAATTGCCTCACGACGTGCATGTTCTCACGTTTGTGACGCATCCTGCGTTGCAAGGTTAATTACTTGCCGATCGGACTGCCTGACTGGCGGTTGATTGGGATTTCAGTGACGCCAGCCCTACATCCATTCTGAGCTGTGGCCAAAACATTACAAGTAATTATGTGTTTTCTAATTTTAGATATCAGAATGGATGTAAGGGGCTTGTATAGTTTTTGGCTTCCGTGATACTACAATTTTTATAGAGCAGGAAAGTTATACAGGTAGTCATAAAACTCGGCAGAGATCCAGCTAGGAGGGCTTGGAACTGCGTTGCCAAAAGGGCATGTGAGCGATGGAACCATTTAAGCCGAAAGTTATGTAATCCGTCCAGACCTGGAGCTTTCCAATTAGGCGCCGAACTAATTGCTCATGTAACGTCCTTAGTAATAATGTTCACAGTCTCCATGGTTCCTATCGATCACACGCCGTTCTGATCACATCAATTCTCTCTCCCATTCTCCCTCGGTGTGACTGGCAGGTACCGAACAAATGCTTCGTTAGAATTCTGACATAATATTCGCACTTGGTAGCTGCATAACAGCCACACAACTAGTGGGTCTCTCCCAATTTCGATACAACTTTCTTTAGTCACTTTGGGAGATGCGGTTCTGATAATATCTGTCTGTTTCGTTCTCTACACCGTCGAATACGATTTGCCCATGCAAAAACTTTCCGCTTCAGTAAGTCTACACGCTCTGTGACCCAGCGCACGCAATCTTAGGACCTAATGTTAGTCCCAGCAAACGCTTGGTGCACAAAGCGCATAACCCTTGGGCGGTTATTACCCGACCTGAAGCAGAACTTACAAATAATTAATTATTTTATTCTTGTTATGAATTTTAAGTGCAGTGACAGCCTGGCGGATAAACAACACGTCCATTAACAACTGATCCCTGGTTCGAAATCTAATGTAGGCTGCCACTTAATTCGTATTTATTACAAGCTTTTATTTAACTTGCAAAGTAAGTATGTACTTATGTAAGTATGTTCGGGTGAAATCTTGCAACTCAATTTTGAAGCAGATATCTTTAATTGATTGAGCTGAAATTTTGTATACACGTTCAGTTTGGATGACAATGCATGATTAACTGTGACGTCAGTCATTCTAAATCCAAAATGGCGGCATACCTAAGATGGCGGACCAACTATTTTTAAAGCACTCCTACAATATGGGTATCAAATAAAAGGGCTTGCTAAGAATAACTCGAAAAATAATGTGACGTCACTCTTAATCCAATATGGAGTTTATTTTTTTCTTTTTAGAGCATTTAAATAAAAGCTTGTTTTTAAAAAGGTTTTTTACTTTTAATTTCGGAATTATGTACATATTTGTAATGATCACTCGCTCGGCGGTGAAGGAAAACATCGTGAGAACATTCGCTCGATCAACAAATTATATATCGGAAGATGTGGGACAGAACTCAAAAGAACAAGTCCGGGTTGTGGAGTTGTGGCAGTCGCTCTGTGTCAAAATCAGAATCTTCCCCACCCTGGGTCCAGGCAGCGGACCCTGCCAATTCTAATTAATTAGGAAACGGGATAACGGTAGGAAGAACAAGTTACAGCAAAAATTCTTTACAGACGTGTACACGGCGCGTCCAATAATATTACGATCGCAGGATCATACGACGTATAATTTTCATATGAAAAGTAAGATGAAATGAAATACCTTGCGTGTATTCACTTGAAGAAATACCTCCAGCTTAAAGAGAAAAGACAAAAACAATCTTAGGCGAGTTAGACATTAGGAGTTAGGCGTCAGCTGCTAGGTATACGCTGCGGTTATCAATTAGCAGTAGGCGCGTCGTATTTACCTTTCGAAGGAAAAAAATAAGTCAACATATTAAGTTAATGCCTACAGCAAATAGTGTGTTACGTGTTTGTGAGGAGTTTTATCAGTTGCAGCGAGATTGTCGCTATCAGTGGTGTCGCCGCCGGCAGGTAGAGTCGTCTCCTCCGGCCGTCGTCCTCCGAGATGAGCTCGTTCCTGGCGGTCGTGATCGCCCTGCAGGTGCCTGTGCTGTGTTTGCTGCTCATTTTGTTTTTTTCGCTGATATATTTGATTTACACTCGCATGAGTAAGTTGTTTTGTGTTTTGTTCATGTTTTTTACTTTCCTCGAGACTGATGAGATTGTACATTGATTTTACTACTTTGAGGTTTTGACAGAAATGCATTTAGAATAGCATAGGTTATGCATCAGTTTGAAGTCGAAGATTGCAGCTACAATAATAAGAGACTTTGTACGAAATATGGGTCTATTAGATTATTTTTGTAATTTAATTTTAATGTATTTATGTATATAAGACGTATAAGTGTTTTGTCAAAAGGGTGACGTTTAGACATTTCCCATCCAGTGTATTATTATATAGATACCTTTAATACTATGTCAAGAGATAAACAAGATAAACATGTACGGAATGCTTATTGTGAAGTGGTTTTCTTTAACCTGTAAACGGTTGCCGCACAATAAGTCTCGCTAGTGTGCTGCCACCTTTAATAAAGCTCAGTCGATCAACAACCCTCCTGATGCTACGAGTAGTTAAAGAGAAAAATAAACGTTTAAAAACGTATTATTGTTTACCTAAACTTGTTTAGCAGAATTTCATTTTTCTTTATCAACGTTGAAATTTTTAAGTGTCCCGACTGATGTTAAGCAGCTACTGTAGCCGGTGAATGCTCACGTTACAAATGAACAAAGTGTCGCTCGTGCTGCTTCCAATACAACAAGTCCTCAGTAGCTCACTGGTGACCTTTCACTCGGAAGAACAAAACAACTCTCTTCCCAGGAAGTTGTTATTTGGGTGCGAGTTTCTGTGAGGTGGAGGTGTTTCCCCAGTTGGGCTGCTTTGATGCACCCTACCTTTCTTAGTTTTTAATTGAATTATACCCATTTTCTGAAAATTTACAACAAAAATGTGGAAGGCGTTAAAAAAGGCAATAGGTGATAATGATGATTGTCACAATATCAAATAAGATTTCATTATTCTGTAACACGGTTCAGATCTCCAATCTCTACATTATATTTAATAGTTACATATATGTATATGTTTACACCAGGCCCCATGCACGGAGCCAGGGAACACCGCGCGCCACAAGACGCGGCCCTTACACGCCTCACTCGCTTCTTTACGTGAGCTCTTTACATACCCGCTCGCCGTAGCCGGTTCGTAGAGCCCCTTCTGATATAACGACTAGTAGTTAGTAGTACTGACTAAATACGTTCGAATGATGATTATTTACCAAAATTAAGACAATAGTATAATTGGCACACCAGAGGAAAACATCCTGGTCTGGACTCGATATGACGTACGAGTGAATATTATATAAAATTGTTTAAATTATCGTAGAGTAAGTACCATTTACGGGATGTTAATAGATTCACAATGGCCGGCGTGGTGCTCGCGAATTATACGTACATCTATTGCCAGGCCGGCGGCGTGTCGTCAACATCCTAGATTTACATTATATTTTATTGACATTTCTTTGTCACAAGTATTGGGTACTTTTCCGAAACTTTTATGTACATTTTCAAGTACTTTAATTATACTGTACATCTTCTTCTTCCTAGCGTTCTCTCGCTTCCTAATCCATTAGGATTGACGGTGTCCGCCACCTAAACCTGATTTAGCGAAGATAGTGATATTTACATGGAGGGACTGCCCTCAGACCTCAACAACCCACAGGGACAACCAGACCTTTCTTAAGTTAGGTCACACGTGTATCGGAACATAATTTGTTGGACGCGCGGGTCTCCTCGCGTCATGTTCTCCATCATCGCCGAGCTACTCGTAGTAATAACTACAAATATGTACCGAAATCCGGAAACACGAATTTAGTGGTACAAGCCAGGATTCAAACCGGGGACCTTTTGTTTAATAACCCGGTTCTTTATCCACTGCCCAATTTTTAATTAAACTGCACATATCCTTATATATTATATCATGGCTTCATAATATACAAGTAACGATAATTACAGATTACGTTATACTACGTAATTGCATCTATATATAGTGTTATTTACCGACTGTGCGAAGGTAAATGAATATTTAAGCCAGTTTGTAAAGCGGCTCAGTCTCGTCATTTGCCCAATTAAAAGATAAAACATATTATAAACCATATCTTGTTCCTAATATCGCGTGCAGCTGATTCCTACACCACTGAACCAAATTTTCCTAGATTCAGGCTACGTGTTGATATGTTCATTAGTCATCAGTCAGTTTCTTCTTATATATTAAAATGATTCACTAAGATATCGCCTGTTTGGTCGCACCTTCAACATGATCTCGTTTAAGTTGTGCGAATGCTGAACTGATACTAGCAAAAGAAACTTCGTCAGCGGCGGCCGCGACTCTGATTATGTGTTCACGTACAATTCAATATTCATATACAAATTCACATGAATATTTACATTATTCTAATTTTTATTATCTTTCTTTAATTTAAATACTTTGACCTCAAAAGGACACGTCACTCCCATCGTAACTTGTGCTTTTAAAAATCTTTTGCTGCGATCGCGTCAATCAAGGAACAATCCTTCGGCCCCCGCTGATGACGGGCCAGCTATTGTTTATAATCTGTAGATTGCCTGAAAATTTCATCAAAATCAGTCCAGCCGTTTTGAAATCCATACGGAACATACGTGTCTTTTTAAAGATATATGAATAAAGAATATTTTATTGCTATTTAAACACAGATAATTATATGCAAATATATGACAGTTGTGGGTGGAAGTGGAAGTGGCTCTCCCCCGTCCCAGCACTCATGGCAATAATTCGGTTATTTTTCTGTAAGGAAATAGAGCAAAACAAATAACATTTTTTAAATTATAAATATTTATTTTGTACAATGTCTGAAGGCATACTTTAGCCTATGAACGCTTGTAACGCCATTCTGCTTGCTCACACAGGAACTCCTTACTCCCACGCAGGAGCACAACTTTACAGGGAGTTGTTATTTAACTGCGGTTTTCTGTGGGGTGGAGTTACTTTCCTGGAAGGGTAGTTTGATCCGTCCTACCTCTCTTAAAAAGACTACTGTTGCAAATAAAAATAATTCACTTTATATTAATTTACTGCATGTAAAACTTTCATTATGGAATTCATACCGTGTTCCATTTTTTTACTTTATTAGCAGACTATTTGTGTCTAGACCCAGTAGTAGTCTCTGTACAAGTTAACATTTAGTTGGAACTACTCGTAGCACACCAGACAGTAGATACTCGTAGGTATTGGCAGAGTAAATAGTTCACTCTAGTTCAATCCACTTCTTAAACACCTGGGACTATAAATAAATATTGTCGGATAAATTACACAGCGCCATCTAGCCCCAAAGTAAGCGAAGCTTATGTTATGGGTACTAGACAACTAATAAACAAAACATACGTAACTACATTTTTTTTTTGTAAATGCATACTTATTATACATAGAAAATACCCAGACCATGACAAACAGACATATTCCTGTACACAAATGTTTGTATTGTGTGGGAATCGAACCCACGAGGGTTAGTGTCAAAGTAGCGTAACAGCGCGTTTCACCACTGCGCCACCGAGCTCGTCAAAGCTACATAAGAAATGTACACGGAGGAACAAGTCATGTCTTTAAATTATTGTAGGCGCCGCCATTCTGGTGTTCAGTGAGTGAGCGAGTGAGCACTTGTCAAACCTTGTTAAAAAAACATAATTTAATTTGGAAAATTATGTTAACAGTACTATAAAAATTATTCGTTTATTCGTTTAAATATTCATTGACAGTGCAATAAGCTTTGCTTACTAAAAACAATTTTAATTTGTTAGTTGAAAAATGTAGCATATAATTAGGGATTTTGTTGTATATCTGCAAGCTCTGACGTATGGAACACTTGTCAACTTACCTTAGCATGTATTTAAAGATACTATATTTTTGTTGCTTGTTGTATAATCGGGCATAATACTAATCTTTTTACATAGACGACGACTTTTTGTGTCAAGTCAAATTATATATTGTCTCTCTCACTCTCGTAGAATAACACGTGAATCTAATTGTCGCAGAATGTTAATTGCTACCTTCATACTTAAAGAAATATATAAGTTTATTTAACGTCGTGTGAGAAAACACACATTTGGTTGTAGGCTCACGCGAGATAATGATCGCGGCGTATAGATATCTGCACTGTATGGAGTTGACACGAGCGCTAAATTAAAAGATTCCAGCGTACTTTTTTCATAGGAATACGGTATTTTTGTAGAGTGGGTTTCTTTAGGGTGATAGGGCTGCCCGAGTATCGGTTTGCTTCATTTTTAATATCTGCGTGCCGTAGCTCTCCTTTCCCAGGGTTCTCGTTCAGTTCTCGGTTTTTAAGGTTCGGTCCTACTATGGTAATTTATACATACTCGTAATTATACATAAGACCAGACAGGTTAATCGTTTTAGTGTTATGAAAGATTTTGGAAACAGTAGAAAAAAGTTAAATCACTTTCGTTTGTATTATATTTTCCTCAAACATGTTATAACACCCGGCCGCTGTCACACTTCCACAGCTGCACAGGGAAGCGCAGTCCCTTGTTAGGTTAAGTCACACGTGTTTCAAAATATGCCTAATTGCTTGGACGCGTCGCACTCGGATATAACACGAGTGTAATGGTACACGCCAGGATTCGAATCAGGTTCAAGTTCGTTAATAGCCCGATTCTTTGTCCACTACGCTAAAACTGCTTTTTCCTTCTCCAAATGAACTTATACAACGTCGGGAGGCATACAAGCATACGGCCCACCTGATGAAAAACAGTTACCATAGCCTATTCATGCTTGTAATATATTAAGTATCACTCGCACGATGCCTCCCCTGCTGCTTACACAGCAACTCCTTAGGAGCTTACTGGTGACCTCACTCACACACAGGAACACAACAACCCCCTAGGTAATTGTTATTTGGCTGCGGTTTTCTGTGAAGTGGAGGTACTTCCCTAGACGGGCTTTGATGCGCTCTACCTCTCTTAAAACATCCAGACCAAGACAAACAGACATGTTTGTCTTGTCTGGGAACCCACGAGCGTTGATGTCAAAATC
Organism: Pyralis farinalis; assembly: GCA_947507595.1. NCBI lineage: Eukaryota > Metazoa > Arthropoda > Insecta > Lepidoptera > Pyralidae > Pyralis > Pyralis farinalis. Next base: position 42,395,598 of record OX382260.1, on the reverse strand, counting down.
GCGTCATTCACGACTGAGCCACCGAGCTCGTCCAAATCTTCCGCTGATGCACGCTATCTATCTATCTATAACTTCACGCCAAATCCCTTACGGGGTAGGCAGAGAGAACGGAGCGCGAGCGCCACGCGACTCGATCCTTACATACCTCACTCGCTTCTTTAACATTAATTGCTCTTCTCATGCACGCTCGCCGATTTCTAGGGCTCCTGACGTCACCTTCTGATAGAACACGACAAATTTGGTCGTGGTAGGTAAGTCTTGGCCTTCCCCGGCTCCTACATCCTTCCACTTTTGCATTGTATATCTGATATTGTGCTGATGCCCACAATGTGCTTAAAAATGTGTACAAAAGTTTTTCTCACGTATCATGTACATAGACTTGCTGTCCATTCATAGTTTCGGTAAGGGATCGGTTCGATCGCAAAACAAACCCGTTTTTAAAGAGCTGGTATCGCCGACCTTGTCTCGTGCGGCACACGGCACACGGCCAACGGCACACGGACACGGCGGCACACGGGACCCCTCGCGGTGCATGTGCTATTACAGAGTACGGCACGACGCACGACGCACGACGCGCCGCTCGTGACTCCACACAAACTAGTCGTCCGCTGCCTCCGCGTCATAGATTAACGACATTGTGGACTAATTTATTACTTTCAATATAGTGTTACAACGAATATGTTCGTACCGGCGATAGGCTGCGGTCGGGCCGATTGTGCAGATAAGATATCGTGTTGGTGTTTATAAGAATAAGTGTTGCACCGGCGAGCTGTCGTGTCTATGTCCGTTCGTCCGGTGTGCGGTGTCTTCGTCATGGATATATTGGCGAGGGCGTTGATGATTGTGTTTCTATTTATGTGCTTGTTTCTCTTCTGGATGTGGTTCTGTTTCGGCGGCTGTGTTAAAAGTAAGTTTTACTTTTCGTCTGTACATTGTAACCATACATAGTTATTAAGTTATGGGTTCTTTGCTAACTAGTTAATTATTGTACGGATTCCAGTGTTGTTTTTAGACCCAAGTACTTTATTCAATGTTGGTTAAATTTAAACGATAATTGTTATTGTTTTTGCATTAAAGTGTTCCATCATTGTCACCAAAAGTACATAAAAAAATAATACATGTCATAAAATATACTTTTCATTGATGTATGATATGACGCATTCTCATTACAGTTGTCATTATAAATAATAGATAAATAAATATTTCCAATCGAAACGCACAGCGCCATCTAGTTCCAAGATTAGTAGTTTGATGACTATACTCCGTTCTAATTAAGAAGTTCTATAACGACTTTCCATGAACGCATTCTAGTTTTCTCATATGTAAATAATTAACCAGTCTTTGATTATGGTAGTAAATCACCGTTTGAGGTCAAATTATATTTAAACCAATATAGACGAGCTCGGTGGCTCAGTCGTGAATGACGCGACTTTGACACCAACGCTCGTGGGTTCGATTCCTACACAAGGCAAACATTTGTGTGCATGAACATGTCTGTTTGTCTTGGTCTGGGTATTTTCTATGTATAATAAGTATATATTTACAGAAAAAAAAAATGTATTTACGTATGTTTATCAGTTGTCTAGTAGCCATAACACAAGCTTCGCTTACTTTGGGCTAGATGGCGCTGTGTAATTTGTCCGACAATATTTATTTATTTATTATATTTATTATTTATTAATATTATGTAAATCAATGAATCAATAAGTTTTTTGGAATGGAATGCAGTTACACATGTGTACATTTTTGTAATCGCGTACATAGAAAACAGCTAGATCAATACAACTATATAAATTCTTGCTTTCTGCGGGAATCGAACCTGTGAATTTTGGTGTTAAATTGATGTAGCTCCCGTTCGCTCCGGTACGTGTGAAAGTTAAAGTCCTCTTAAATTAGACATTGCTTGACATTTGATGTTCTTTGTCGATATTGTGATATATATAGTTTACTCGGTAACTTATAAAAACATAAGTAAGGAAAATAAACACTAATTCAACTTCATGAAGTATAACAGTTTATTTAATAATAAATATAATAAATGTTGTCGGACAAATTGCACAGCGCCGTCCAAAATAAACAAACCTTGCTTTATGGATACTAGACAACTGATAAATATATATAAATAGATTATTTTTGTAAATACATATTTATGATCCACAGAAATCACTCGGACCAAGACAAACAGACATATTCATGCACACAAATGTTTGTCCTGTGTGAGAATGGAACTCCCGAGCGATGGTGTCGAAGTGCCGGTACTAACCCCTGCGCCGCGAGTTCGTCAGTGTTAATTCAATTGGCACGCAGTAATTCTATATATCGATCTATATTGTTGTCTATCCTTGGTTTTTCTAAACGAATATTTGCCTAATAATGTTAATATTTTTTATTTATTTTTTTACGCTACGTCGCGAGGCCGGGAGGCATACAAGCATACAGCCCTTCTGATGAAAAGCGGGCACCGTAGTCATTAACGGTTGCGATGTACAAGTATCACTCGCGCGATGCCTCCTCTGCTGCTTACACTGCAACTCCTTGGGAGCTTACTGGTGACCTCACTGACACGCAGGAATATAACAACCCTATAGGGAGTTCTTATTTGGCTGCGTTTTTCTCTGAGGTGGAGGTACTTCCCCAGACGGGCTGCTTCGATACGCTCTACATCTTTTAAAAACATCCAGACCAAGACAAACAGACATGTTTATGCACACAAATGTTTGCCTTGTGTGAGCATCGAAACCACGAGCGTTGGTGTCAAAGTCGCGTCATTCACGACTGAGCCACCGAGCTCGTCGAATTTAATGACCTTTTAAAACCATAATAGCCCGGTGAATACGGGACCAGCCTTCAACTGACGGTCCCTAGGTCGACTCCGGGCGGAAGCGCCCCGCCAGTACCAGTAAATGCGAGTTTTGGGACACATGTCAATATTTATAATTATCACTGTCCCGGTGAAGGAAAACATTGTGAGGAAACAACAAATTATATTTCGAGTGATGTAACCTAAGAAAGGTCTGGTTTCCCAAGTAAACATCACTACATTCGCCAAATTTAGGTTTCGGTAGCTGACCTCGCGTCATCATTGCGAGCGTTATGTAACAAATTTTGCGCAATGTTCGCATCTAGACTGCATTTATTCTATTTAACTCAAAATATTATAATGTTTTATACGTACAGTTACCAAGGGAACCTCGGTAACTCGTCTGCCCGTTACTCGCGTCGGCAGGAATCAGCGAGTCATTAGTTGCAACATTCTCTATAATACACACTCACGTAATTTTATTACATGTGAGTAAGTGTGTGTGTGTGCGTGGATACATATTCACACTGTATATATGAGTGCGCGCGTGTGTCAATGTACGCATATCGCAAATGAAGACATTATTGAGACAGGTCATGTGTACGAACTGACGTTTCTCAAGTTTATTCATCTGGAATAGTGTGTCAGAGCCAGCCGGCCGCGAACAAAGGTATTCTTTATACAGAATGTTACAGAATGATTAAAATAGGGCGTAAAAGCAAAGTAAAATAACTTATCGGAACGGGTTACTTATCAGACATAATCCTTGCGGCGCGTCGCTCCACATTAATTATTACAGATAATTGGAAAGTGATAATGTCCTAGTGATAATGTCGGAGCACAAACAACTATTTCTCCTAGTGGTCGCCACAAAGCTCTAAATTCAACTAATCATCATTACAAATGTACAATGTACAAATACAAACATGAATTTGCATGCCATTTACTTTAATTTTCTTTTTTTACCTTTTTTTTATTGATAACTCTAAAGCTCGTCATTAGTTACCAAACTTGCGTTTGGAGGAAATTTGCGTTTTTTTATACAACGTCGGAAGGAATATAAGCATACGGATCATCTAATGTAACAAGCAACTCCTTAGGAGCTCACTGGTGCACTCACTCGCACGCAGGAAGTCAACAATCCTCAAGCGAGTTGTCATTTCGCCGCGGTTTTCTGTGAGGTGGAGCTACTTCCCCAGACGGGCTGTTTTGATGTAGCCTACCTCTCTTGAAAACATCCAGACCAATACAAACAGACATGTTCATGCACACAAATGATTGTCCCGTGTGGGAATCGAACCCACGAGCGTTATCATAATCCCGTTTCTTAACTCATTAGGATTTAGGGGGGTCCGCTGCCTAAGACTAAAGAATTGGTGAAGAAACTGTTTTTGACATGGAGCTCCTGCCGTCCGACCTCCTCAACCGACAGAGATAATAAACCTTTCTTCTATAAGGTATAATTTGTTAGACGTGCGAGTTTCCTCTCGATATTGTCCTCCACCACCGGGCAACTGATAATTATAAATATATATATATATATATATATATACATTCGAAAACAAGAGGAATAAGCTGGTTCTTGTACCACTAGGCTGTCACTACGCTGTGCCACGTCTGTGCCTCTCGCGGCGTGACAAGCCGCCGAACACCACGGGCACAGCTCGCCCTCGCTTACGGAACCCTAAAAATCAATGCGTGCGAACGTCCTATAGTAATGAACACCGAGTGCAGTACAGAACCTGTATCTGCGGATGACGTCACTCTGATAACTGTTATCGCCTCGAAAACCTTGCCAGTATCAAATAATCCATAAAGTGTAAAAATATCTGCTTCACTTTCCGGATTTACTTATGTAATATTGTGTTTTGTTTGCCTGTGTTCACTTACCTATCACATTACACTGGCACTCGACTCAGTGCTCGAAATTCGATCGTAATCATTATTATATACCTGAGGAATATATATACTATATTTTGTAGAGCGCGGTGGTGCAGTAGTTATTAACGCTACTTTCATAGCAATGCTTGTGTATTCGATTCCCACACAGGACGAACGTTGGTGTGCATGAACATCTCTTTTTGTCTGGGGCTGGGTGTTTAAGAGAGGTAGGGTGTATCAAAGCCCATCTGGGAAAGTATCACCATCTTACAGAAAACTGCAGCCAAATAACAACGCCCTAGAGTGTTGTTGTGTTCCTACGTATGAGTGAGGTCACAAGTAATCTCCTAAGGAGTTACGTATTGCAAGCGTTCGTAGGCTACGGCAATCCGGTGGGCCGTAGCTTATATGGCTTCCCACGTTGTATATATGAATATGCATGTTTGCTACTTTTTCCAAAAAAAATCACTGAGGGTCGTCAATAGTAGAAACTATTTTTTAGTTTAGAAAAACGAAAGAAAATTAATTACGATTTGTACTGTTTCCTTTACAGAGGTGTGTAAATTATATAACTTGTTATCAGAGGGGGGGGGGGGGGGGGGGGGGGGGGAGTAGTAGCCGTCCACAGGCTCGGTTACTACATCCTTCTACTTTTCTTTCTGCTTTATACCAATAAGGTGGCAAATAAACGTACGCGGCAAATATTCAAGTACGATTACTTATGACCATTTCACCACCCCTTGTCCCATAGGAAAACCTTGGGGTTCAATCTACATCTAAATTTTCACCGAAAAATAACTCTCACTCAATAGAACGGATAATAAGCAGCTATTTCGGTTTTTATATATGAAAACAAATCCCCTGTTAATGGCGAATGGCGCGATTATAAGACGTCGGTATCGTCTCAAACAACTTCTCTAAACATAACCAGAAGTACAATCGGTAAAAAAACAAAGAGATGCAAATCGTAAGCTCGGAATAGAAAAAATCTCTGAGGTAAGGCTGCCTTAGAGAATTTTCGAGAACCAAGTCAGAGAGAAGCTCGTCTAAAGGTGACAATAATACTCTGTGTTCTATAAAAGTCCTTAGATTGTGCTGAAGTGCTGTTTCACTCTGATGTCCCTCTCGTCTGGGGAAGTACCTCCACCTCACAGAAAACCGCATCCAAATAACAACTGCCTAGAGGGTTGTTGGGTTTCTGTTTGTGAGTGAGGTCATCAGTAAGCTTGTTAGGAGTTGCAATTGAATAGACTGTGCATATTATATGTTATAAATCAAATAAATATTGTATGGCCTGTCTATTAGTTATAACACCTGTAATAATATGTAGATTAAGATTATTTGAATAAATACACCCTTCTTCATAGCATTATGCTCGTTTCCTAATCCCATAGGATAGTCGGGGTCCGCCACCTGAGATTATGGATTTGGCGAAGATACTGAAGAAGATAAACCATAACTTTCTTAGGTTAGATTCGTCTTTCGAAATATAATTTCTTGAACGATGTGTTCCTTCACCGCCCGGCGAGTGATCATTACAAATATGTACATCAATTAGAAAACACGAATTTAGCGGTACAGCTAAAAGCAGATCACGGGTGACACACGAAGTGCGATTGTAGCTCTTATCACGAACGGTACAAAGGTCAAAGTGTAAAGCTTGAGGTGTACTTAATTACACATGACCACGTAAGGATTTAAACCAGCGACAGTCGGCTGCTTGTTTATCCGTTGAGCTTTCATTGCTCTACGTGAATAAATAAATAATAAGAAAATAAAAAATGAAAAAAAGAAATTGTCATTAAATAAAAACGTAACAGACATGTATATTTGTCACGTACAACACTAGTTCAGAGATATGTTGGTTATACTGACATACTCGTAGATTTTTTATTGTAACATTAATTAACAAAAAAATCCTGTATTGGCCAGTTTCTTTCGGCACTTAAGAATGAGAAATCAATAAAATAGAATAAGAATTAATTGTTACGTGTCTAAATTCCCGCGAGGGCCCAATCACAAATAAAGAATGTTACATAATTATCTTAATATTATATTAATGTGTGAATGGAGCGTTGAGATAACTTATTGGCAGTGAAAACTTGAGCCAGAAGGCGCAGCTCGCATACACAATGAAGTGTTAGTCCCAACGCTTACGTTACGCTAACGTAGACCGTATTCGCAATGATGATGTTAGAAATAGAGTCGATCTGAAAGAAAGCGTCCGTGTTAAAATAAGAAGAGGCAAGCTCCCTCGGTCGGTAGTAGTAAGAATAGAATATAAAATAGTAATAATAATAAGTAGTAAGATTAAATAGTATTAATAATAAGTAGTAAGAATGCAGGGTGTAAGAATGACGAAGGGATATACGACACAAAAGTGGAAAGATGTAGGAGCCGAGGAAGGCCAAGACCCAATTGGTCGTGTTCTATCAGAAGGTGATGTCGGGAGCCTTAGAAACCGGCGAGCGTGCATGAGAAGAGCTTAATGTTAAAGAAGAATGAGTGAGGTATGTAAGGATCGAGTCGCGTGGCGCTCGGTTCTCTCTGCCTGCCCCGCAAGGGATTTGGTGTGAAGTTATAGATAGATAATTATCTTTATTATATTTTGTATATAAAGCAGCGCACTTTCCCCCTAACGACAGGTAACGCCCGGGCTTCATATTAATTAATCGTTTATCTCCGATAGGTTATCAGACACTCCGATAAGTCACTTATCCAGCAGGAGCCGCCCCGCCTGGTCACCGGACCTGGTGAAAATGAGTGTTAATTTGTTGGGTGCTCTCGTGTTTGTGGGTATCAATATCGTGTTATTTTGGTTGTTCTATATATTGTTGGTCAAGTTGTTCGGAGGTGAGTTTGACTTGAGTTTCTTATGGCGAGAGTTAGTATAGAAGTATTGTTTGCCATTAATCACAGTTTCTGGAAGCATTGGATACAGCTGTTATTTAATCCTTTAGTCTACATACTTAATATTTTATATTTATTTTTTCTTCAATCCTTCATAAAAACAGAGTGATCTATAACTTCACACCAAATCCCTTGCGGGGTAGGCAGGGCGAAACGAGCGCCATAAGATTTGCGCCTTACATATCACTGGCGTCTTCACCGTTGAAAGTTCTTCTCTTGCGCTGAAAATTCTAGAGCTCCTGACTAAACCTTGTGATACTCGTATTTTGCCATAGTAGAGTTTATGAGAGGCATTCCTTGACTCCTGCGTCATTCCATTTTCGTGTAGTATATTTATTTTGTGATTCTTTCCTCGCGAATCCTTTCTCCATGTGCGAACACCTTTTAACACAGTATTGTCTTAGGTTTTCGCGATTGTTACACATTGAATTAAACAATTTTTAACGGAAGTATCGCGTATTTTATTTATTTTGTTGAACCTGACGTTTCGAACGCTTTGCAGCGTCCGTGGTCGCAGGAAGACTAAGGTGGTATTTGTCTTACATTAGTTATTCAATTATTACATCTACCGACATGGATGGATTAATTATATATGTTCCGATTCACACAAAAATCGCTCACAGTGTCCGAACATTTTTTAGATCTTTGGGTTTGGGACTTGATTATTTTTAGGACTGGATCCCAAGCAGGTGGTACTTGCCAACCATCTTCTCTATTGAAATTGGGGTGTTTTCTTATTTCAATAGCCTCGCGCAACATTCTCGGCATGTAGCGATTCTCCTTGGCGAGGATTTGTGGCCAAGGACAAATCCTCTTGTCCTTGCCGAGAATGTTGCGCGAGGCTATTGAAATAAGAAAACACCCCAATTTCAATAGAGAAGATGGTTGGCAAGTACCACCTGCTTGGGATCCAGTCCTAAAAATAATCAAGTCCCAAACCCAAAGATCTAAAAAATGTTCGGACACTGTGAGCGATTTTTGTGTGAATCGGAACATATATAATTAATCCATCCATGTCGGTAGATGTAATAATTGAATAACTAATGTAAGACAAATACCACCTTAGTCTTCCTGCGACCACGGACGCTGCAAAGCGTTCGAAACGTCAGGTTCAACAAAATAAATAAAATACGCGATACTTCCGTTAAAAATTGTTTAATTCAACCTTTTAACACGTATATTTTCATTCAAACGAAATATATTTTTATAGGTTTATTGAAAAAAATAAATGTAATAACTAATGTCTAGTTATTAGGAGATATACGAGTACGTTTGATTCCCACACAGGACTAACGCTTGTGTTCATGAACATGTCTCGGTGTTTACTATGTATGTATGTATTTACAAACAAAGGGTGTACGTATGTTCAACCGTCGTCCAGCGCAAATAGCACGAGCTTCGCTTAAATTGGCGCTAGATAACGACTTATAATTTGTTCCGCAATATTTATTTATTTACAATGCACTTCATAGAGTTATTCTAGATCTGTCTGAAGTTTGTTGTAACTAATGAAAGGCCGGCTCTCTACAGGAGAAACAAATTTTTTTTTGTCAACCGACTTCGTTATAAAAATTATACGCCATAAACAGTAAGTTTCGTGTACGCCATTATATTATATTTTATTACAATATAATGGCGTGCACGCCATTGCTAAACTAGTATACAGTACCTACTAATATTTATATTGTATAACAATGGAGGGTTTCAACATAAAATTTATATAAAAACAAGCGTTCGACCATGTAAATTGATTGCCATTGATACAATGCCATAAATACAAGGAGTAGAGTTAGAGGGAGACTTTGTACAGAAGTCGTCTGCGTGGGTACCTCTGTCTCGCCTATTTCTACCGCCAAGTAGCTATATTTATATAGCTGTGTTGGTTTGAAGGGTGAGATATGGCAGAGAAATTACTGGGTACTGTGATGAAACATCCTTAGGTCACAAGATTGGCAGCGCGCGAGTAACAACGCCGTGGTGTTGCGAGCGTCAATAGGCTGTGGTGACCGCTTACCATCTGATGCCAATCTAGTTGTATAAAAAAAGAGTATAGTCTCACTTCTGCTGTTAACATAGCAGCTCAGTCTCCGTGGCTTATTGGTAACTCCAGTCGCACGTTGAGATGTAATAACCACAAACGGAGTTATTTGTCTACATGGAGGAGGTGTGGACGTTCTTCTCCAGTTGCGCTTCTTCGATACGCCTTATCTCATTTCGCCAAAGCCTCGTTTGTTGATTAGCAACGTCCACCACGTGTAGGCAAGGTTAACTTTGACTCTAAAGTTCAAAGTGAGCCACTTACAGGTCATGATTAAGAGACAAAATATAAAATATTAATATCACAGCCATGATGAGTCTTCACGAATACACATATCAGCACTGTTGCGTGAATAGAATCAGAGCGACCTCTGGCTGGAAAGGGGAATTGGGTTCAATTTAATTCAACACAAGTACAGTCACGAGCAAAATGTATTGGTGAAAACATATTGTCACGATCGTGCCCATGGCAATGGGATTAAAATTATTTGAGTATCCGCGGGTATATTGTAATAGTCTGCAGTTTGGAAGTAAAAATAATAACAATTCTTTGGCATTTTCTTTTGACTAAATGTCTGTAGTTATTGAACTAATGAATGTTTGAGTAGTATTTGGTCGAATTCCATTACTATACCATAACATTCTAGTCTGCAGTTATTATCGTTAACTTTAAGATCAATTAGGGAGTCCTACATATGAATCCATAATCAGGGGGGTTTGGTTTGGTGTTAAAATATTACTAAGTCCAAATACCAGTCAATTACACGTTCGTTTTCCTCACTTACCTGTACTTATTAAAGGGAATAAAAATACTAAGACATGAACTCAAATTTGTTTTTGGCTATGGCTTTGGCTGTTTTGTTTTACAGATTTATGTACAGTTACGTATTACATAAATCTGTATGTAATTTCTTGCCATGCTTACTGATAACTAATGCATAATTTAAACCAGTATGCATGTTAATCAATCTTAGTTCAACAATGCCAAAGCTTTGAATTTAACCGCAAAATATCCACAACGTTGTATCTATTATTCAACATAATGGATGCTAACTGCACTCGTTGACCTTCATTTTTTTTTATATTGGCTCAGCATAGCATAGGCTCCGCTTCGCCTGTTGGTAAGCGAAAAGAGGAGCCCAGAGGAGAAGGCAAACGTTTTTGCCACGTTAGTTCCGCGTCTAAGATGAATTAAAAAAACAATTGAAGTACGAAAATCAAATGTTGCACGTTTTTTAAAAGGAAAACCTCATAAGTATCGTCTGAAATAATTTGACACGAAAATCTCACACCATGAAGGTTTAATGTCAATTGAAAGTATCTATTACTATAAAACGGCAATTTCATTCTTTAACCCCTATTACATATACGCTTTAATTAAACATGAACAAACAATCATTTGCATTATCAGCATGATGGCTGTGTGATAGTTGATGGATAATTTGTGTTTTGTTTATAATGTATTTCTTTAAGGATAACGAAACACTTGTGTCGTCGACGGTTATGATTAAAATTAATCAAAGTTGGAATCATTATACAGGGTATTTCCTTATGTCTGTTATTCAGGAGGTACTCGAATGATTTGATGATTTTGCCAATAAATGAAGTGTATGTTATTTATTTAATAATTTGTTTGTGTTCATTTCAAGTGAAAAAGAAAACTATGATTAATGTATTGGATAGATTACAATTTCAATTTTATCTAGATTAGCATAATTATCACCTTTGACGTGCTTATCACGTCAGCGCGTATCAGCTAATTATTTTTGAACCTCAGTACCGTACAATCAGTGATTGTTTGATCATCGTTTCCTGTATTCGTGTATATTCCTATAATAATGTATTATCCGTCGCCCGCGTTCTTCTTCTGGACCTCCCTTCTCTCAATACTCATCGTAATCACGATCTATCGATCTATCCGTAAGTATCGCTTTGTTTCCTGTTTTGTTTACTTGTTTTCCTTGTGTATTGTATTTTATTTACGTTAAATATAATATAATTAATTTACAATTAATGATTAATCATTGTACTTTATGTAATATTATAGAGTAGCGAAGAGTTCAGTGTGGTCAACCAATTAATTTTATATTAATTTGTGAGATATTGCAACACTAGAGATACAAATTGATCATATATCTTTTTTTACAACGTAGGGATGCAAACAAGCATACGACCTAGGTACTATATATAAAGTAGCTATCGTAACCTGATGGGTTAACATTGAAATTTCTTAATAAACTCACTCGCAGGAAGACCACAATCCTTCAGGAAACTGTAATTTGGTTGAGACAGTCGGGCTACTTTGATGTGTGCTACTTCTTTTATATATTTAATAGTTGATTTTTGATGCGCATTGTCATGTATTTAGGCATACACATATTAAATATATTATATGCATGAGAAGAGCAATGAATGTTAAAGAAGCGAGTGAGGTAAAGTGAGGATCGAGTCCTGTGGCGCTCGGTTCTCTCTGCCTACAACGCAAGGGATTTGGTGTGAAGTTATAGATACATACATTTAATAACCATGACGTAATAATACATTCAATGTTAAGGGCGGTAATAAAGGAATTACAAACCAAAGACTATTTCAAAAGTTTGACACCGGGTGCAGGAAATATCAATTATTTACATATATCTATGTATGGTGCATGTAGGAATATAATGCATGGACACGGAGTGATGCCAAGTTCACGGCCAAGGAGTGTAATTATGTATAGCTAAGTCATTTCGAACACATCAAGATTTTACCAGTAACTTTAAATATGACTGGAACAGTCCTCGTCGCTCAGAAACCAACCACCAGCAACCACTCCGCGGCCACGTCACGCGCTCCGATAACGCTAGGCTCGGTATTCGCGGCAAATACGCATATTTATTACTGATTCTGGCTGTCTTATCAGAATTCTTTCTCTGATTAAATTATAAATATACTTTTCTGGGGTTGGTTGCCTTATTTTATGGGTTCCGTATGAAAATCTTGGAGGGAAGCTTTACCATAAGATTCTCTCTGGCAGTTTGTCTATCTAAAATAATAACATCAAGTCTATGTCAGATCTGGCCTGACGGCTGTGTTAGGCTCGGGTCAGTAATGTGTCAAAGCTGTGTCAGGCAGGCGGGCCAAGTCTGGGTCAGGTTCGAGTCAGGTTCAAATTGTGGGCCAGGTCTGGATCTTATCTCGGTTAGGTTTAGATCAAGAATAGGCCTAGGACAGTTCTGAATTAGATCTGGGTCAGATCTGGGTTAGATATGGATTCGGTCTGGGACTGGTCTGGGTTAGGTCTGGGTCAGGTCGGGGTCAGGTCGGGGTCAGATCTGGGTCAGGTCTGGGTGTCAAGTCCAAGTCAAGTCTTGGTCAGATCTAGCCAAGCCTGGATCCGGTCTGGATCAGGTCTGGCTCAGATTTGGGTTAAGGTATATCATGTTTCTACCAGTTCTGGGTGAGCTCTTGGTCAGGGTCTAGCCGGGTTTGGACAGCTCTAGGTAAGTTTTAGCTCGGGTTTGTAAAAGATGAAACAACTAATACAGTGATAAAATAAAATCAACAAATATTATTCATAAACTTAGGAAAATAAGGAGTCCTACACGCTATTGAAGGTCTTACTGTCACACTACATAATGGTCATTATAATGCCTGTTCTGTGACACAATTCCGCTGCTAACGCAGCAATACAAAGGTCTGGCTTGGCTACTTGGGGAAATATAACACCCTTCCAGGGTATTGTTATTTGGTTGCGTTCTTCTCTATCACGGTAGTAGTGTCCAGTCTGGCTACATTATTAAATGCCACTGTGCCCCACCTCTCTTTAATTCTTCTTAATATATAATTAGCTGAATGACTAGGCTTTGCGCGACACATAATTCATTCGTCAGAAGTCTCTAAATGCCTCTGTCTGTAAATCTGTTGCGTAGTTTAGGAGACAATTATGCGAATGCGACGCCACAAAATCTAACAACGCGATCTTATCACAAAGCGAACTCTTTTAGAGAATCTTAATATAAAGGATATGACTAACGTTACACACATAGAAATAAACACATTTAGATATATAAATACATACATAAATATATATTTTTGGCAGGCTATAAAACAAAAAAGAGAAAGGTAAGAGATATTAAACAGAATTAGGAGAAACATGGCGAACTTTCAGTAGATTCTTTGAAGGTGGACAAAATTCGAGGCCTCTGGCTGGTCAATAGCATAAAATTCCATACCGAAAGTACATACCGAAAAGATTTGGTGTAATAATAATGGTATAGTAGAGTGGTATATCGCAAGATACGACTGTGCACGCCGGTCTGAAATGAGAAGCGCTTCGTGAGATAGGTAGTGGTTGAAGGATTAGATAAGATGAAATCATCTTCCTACTAACGAGCAAGTTATATCGACCAGGAAACGGTGAAGTGACTCCAAAATTCATGGTAGTTTATAGGAGTCCCATTCAAAGCAAGGAAAATTGGTCAGTCAATTTTGAAGGCCCAAACAAACAAGCCGACTTCGTCTTCGACTTTCGTTTGTACTAATTATTCTATCCAACTACATATACCAGTATCTTCGTGCTTGATTCCTTGCGTGGCAGGCAGAGAGAACCGAGGGCCATAACATGCTCTTCTTGCTCATCTCTCTTTAACATTCATGGCTCTCTTCATGCATACTCGCCGGTTCTTACGGTCGATTCTAGGAGACGACTTTTTTTTTTTTTTTTTTTTTTATAGTAGTTCAGCATAGTGGCCCCTCTTTGCCTGATGGTAAGCGAAAGAGGAGCCCAAATCGCAACTGCAACTGACAATATACTACATCCCGTATCCTGTCAGTTGACGCTGCCATGCTGACCCGCAAAATGCTTCTTCACGCTTCGTTTGAAGGATCCCATATTGTAGGAAGGAGGGAACACATGTGCAGGCAAGGCGTTCCACTTTTTAATGGTACGACAAAGATAGGAGTTGCCGAACTTTTTGGTACGCGAAGAGATCTCCTCAACCGTGGAACTATGACATCGCAAGCCCGCACGTGTGGTTCTATGACGGAAGGGTGAGGGTGGGATAAGGGAAAACAGTTCTTCAGAGCACTCGCCGTGGTAAAGGCGGTAAAATACGCTTAGAGAGCCTATGTCCCTACGGAGTTGAAGAGGTTCTAGGTTTTTGGTGACCTCTTCGTCGTCAATTATGCGGATAGCCCGTCGCTGCAACCTATCGAGAGCCTCAAGAAGATACTGTGCGGAGCCGTCCCAGAGATGCGAGCAATACTCCACGCAGGCCCGAACTTGTGTCTTATAAAGCAGACAAAGTTGGTCCGGCGTGAAGAACCGGCGCACCCTGTTCAGGACTCCGAGCTTTCTTGAGGCTGTTGAGATGAGGCTCTCGATGTAATAACGCTGGTTAAGGTCGCAACGAATACCCATACCCAGCATATTCAGGCTATCACGCATACTGAGGGAAGCACCCTGAAGACTGGGAGTGGGAAGGAAGGGGGACATTTTTGTTGTAAACGCGCAAACCTGAGTTTTCTCGGCATTAAACTCAACCAGGTTATTGGAACCCCATTTACTAATGAGATCCAAAACCCGATTCAGTTCAACGACAAGACTCTCACGCCTCTCACCGATTTCTGTCCGACCAGCACCAGGCCGACCGAAATATCGCCCATGGACCGTACTGTCATCTGCATAGCAATGAATATTACCAAGTGGCAGCATGTCATTGATATGCAGAAGAAAGAGGGTGGGCGATAGAACGGAGCCCTGTGGGACACCGGCATTCACTGACATGAACCGCGAAGCGCATCCATCTGCAAGGACGCGGATTCTACGCTCATGCAGGAAGCCAGCAATCCAATTACATAGCTGGAGGGGCAGACCGTATGCCGGAAGTTTGGAGAGAAGTGCTTTGTGCCAGACCCGATCGAACGCCTTGGCGATATCTAGGCTGACTGCCATGGATTCGCCATATTTATCGATTGCCTCCCCCCAGAGGTGCGTCACATACGCTAGAAGATCACCCGTTGATCGTTTCGGTCTAAAACCATACTGACGATCATTAATTATGGAGTGATCTTCTAGGTAACGGATCAATTGATTGTTAAGGATCCGTTCCATGACTTTGCACAACACTGAAGTTACGGCAATGGGGCGGTAATTCGATGGGTCAGAACGGTCTCCCTTTTTGGGGACCGGCTGCACATTGGCCTCTCTCCAAGCATCCGGAACAGAACCGGTCGAGTACGAGAGGCGGAAGAGGCGCGTCAGCACCGGAGACAACTCCGCTGCACATTTTTTAAGAACAATCGCTGGGATACCGTCAGGACCCATGGCTTTTCGGACATCGAGTGACTGTAGTTCAAAACGCACATCGCGCTGCCTGATGTGGATATCAGGCATAACGGATCCACTGGAGGGTATTGTTGGTGGTTGCGTGCTACAGTCATCGATCCGGGAGTTAGCCGCAAAGAGGCTGGCCATAAGATCGGCTTTCTCCTGCGGCTGATGAGCCAGTGAGCCATCAGGGCATCGCAGCGGTGGCAGCGAGGGCTGGCAGAAGTTGGCCTGCACGGCTTTGGCCAGTCGCCAGTAGCTACGCGATCCAGTAGGGTGCGCCACGAGTTCCGTGCCGACACGTGTAACGCGCTGGGCGTCCGCTCTTATGTATGCTCTCTTGCAGATCTTGGTGGCAGTGTTGTAGGCTGATTTCAGTGAGTCAGTATTCGGATCTTTAAGGGCGCGACCCCTGATCCAAGCGCGATACGCCGCCTGTTTGTTACTAACAGCTTCAGCGCATTCGCGATTAAACCAAGGGCGTCTCCGGCTTTTGATGACGACATCGGAGTGGGGAATGTAGTATTCCATGCCAACGCCGATCTCATCAACAATGGCCGCAGCACTCGCCGTTAGATTCTTCTCACTGAAACAGCGCTGCCCCCATGGGACGGAAGCAAAGTAGTCGCGCATACCGTCCCAATCTGCTGACGAGTAGTGCCAGACACGACGCCTAACCTCTGTGGGTTGTGGCGGAATCGCGCTTGGCACTGTGCTGGATACTAGGCAGTGGTCAGATGTGCCCAGGGGCGCCCCGACCTCAACCCGGTAGCCAGCAGGGTGGGTGGTCAGCAGTAGATCTAGCAGAGAGGGCTCCTGACCAGCAACATCAGGTATTCTGGTGGGTTGGTGCACCAGTTGCGTCAGGCTGTGCGAAAGAGCGAACGCGTGGGCAGTCCTTCCTGCATGGTTAGTTGTGGAGGATCCCAACCAGGAGTCGTGGTGAGAGTTAAAGTCCCCCAAACATACCATCTCTGCAGTAGGGTACCGCTCCTGCGCTTCATCTGCCGCCCGACTCATGTACTCAAAGAGCCGAGTTGTCTCCGTGTCCCTAGTATGGGGTCGGTATAGGCACATGTAAATACGGCTCTGAAGGCCCAGGTTTACATGCACCCAGAGGACAGGAAAGGAGGAATCCTCTAGGCAGCGCAGACGGCGACAACATACATCCGAGCGGACAAACAAACAGACCCCGGCTTTCGCGAGGAAATTCTCCTCAAGCACATAACCGGGATACTGGAGGTAGGACGTGTCCGCTGGACGCTGAATCTGTGTCTCCGTCAGGAAGAGCATGGCGGGCCGTGCCGTCTCTAGGTGTTGGTGGACGGCATTAAGGTTAGAGTGGAGTCCGCGGATGTTAGCGAACTCAACCTTGAACAGGGTGGTGGGGGAGTGCACCGCTGTTAGACCATCTTTTCCTATTTGCGCTGTCATGAGTAATGTAAAGAACGGAAGCGTGAAGCGGGAGAGAATTGCCACGACATTGGGGAAGAAACGCGGTGGACTGTTTCTCCATTAGTTTGTCGACAAAGGAGCTGTGCTGATCCGTCGGACGGAAGGGCCCCCGAACCCCCCCGGAAGTAGTCGCCGGGTCCCCACCATCCGGTCACCAATCGGCACGACGATCTACCCCGAGATTATGCGCGGTATGAAAGGGCAGCCTCTCAAGGTGGTTAGTCTTGATTGGGCCCCTGTACTATACCGCGGGCGGCCAGCGGAACAACCGTTTCAACGGGTCTCCCTGGCCGACGGGTCAGCTCAGTCCTTCTGACAATGGATGGACAGAATCCACCACTGTTCCCGCAATATCGCGTCAACAATCCCCCGAGCACTGGTTATACACCAGCTGACCCCGAAACGCGACGTACTCATAGGTACGCCACTTCACGGGTGTTTCGCCGTGTGTACGGTGGTAGCCAACCAGGCGGGTATTTACCCTACCACCGGCTGAGATGCTGGAACGTCAGGAAATCCCATAGTCGCCTCTTACGACACCCAGGGGAAGAGAGGGGGCGGTGATTTTTAATATTCTTTCTCCGTCACCGCACGGATAAAACACGACATCTTCTTTTGATAAAACATGACCGATTAGATGGTAGTAGCTAATTCTTGACATACCTCGATATTACTGCATTGGATTTCTGTTTCGTCATTCTTTCATCCTGCCCGAACCAACGGAGCATATATTTTTTATGTTAACACCGGCATTCTTTAGAATCACTCTCTTCCTTACGTCATCGTTGCGTACACCTATTAATTATAAATTATGAGTAGGCACAGAAAACCAATCATCACAAGACGATGCCAGGTTATTAATTCTCGCTAGAGTCTAGAAGGTTACCAACGTCATCATTACTAGGTGTCCCACCTATCAAATTACCGTTTTATACAGCAAAAGTCAAACATTTTCAACATAAGGAGGATTGTATTCTCCTTATTACTGACGATGCTTATTTGCCAATATGACGATGTGTGACGAACGATGGAGAGTCTCCAGTCGTGGTTTAGAGACAGTCCGCGGAGCAGTCTGCGGTCAAACTTTGTCGTCAAGAAGTGGACTAGAGCAAGTCACGGTTAACTTAACAAACTCACAACCGTATGCTTTTTTTGCATGTATTTAGTTCAATATTTAGGGTTGGCAACGCACTACTGATACCCCTGGTATTGCAAGTGAACCAATAAGCTAATAAATAATAAGGGTTGTAACCCACTATACTTCTTATGTTGCATACGTCTGTGTGTAACAAAAAGTTAACAATTGTAATATGGCACGATATGATACTCGTATAATCAGATAACGAATTTATTAAGATTAGCGACTTGTTTAACAGATAATGACCTCGTTGAAGTATTTCTGAAGAAATCATGAAAACATACGTTGTAATAATTGTCAACATATAAATCCTCATTTCAAAATAAAATGTTTCATTTGTACATGAAACACATGAAGTGAAAAACCGCAATAAACAGATATTTTTTTCTTTATGTGATGACTTTATTTATTACTCAGGTTGTTTACATTTCTTAATATTTGACTAAATACGACAGTAGTCTAATAATGAATAACATTGAATGTAGTGTATCGTAAATATAAAAAGACACTGGTAAATTTAGATATAGTAAAGGGAATGACTTCCTTATCAAATAAAGAATCAATTTACAACAAACAAGAAACAATTTTAAATTGATCGATCGATCAAATGTTAAATCCAGATTGATAAACTATATATGCTCTTGATAAACATTATCAAAGAATTGACAATGAAACAAATCTTAAGACATAGAGTATAAGAGATAAATTGGAGCAGAAAAACAGCAGTAAGGAGATAGTAACCATATCAAATTTGGTCTAAAATTTAGACAATGTATCATACGTTCAGAGAGAGAGAGTACTTGCAATGAAAATGTGATCTAAAATGTAGGAAAAGAAATAGTGAAGATAAAAAGACAAAATAACACAAACTAATAAATTCCTAAATAGCTTGTGAAAATAAGTTATAACTAGTGATTGAAAAGCTTGACAGCTCCGGTTCGTTTTGAAATAAAAGGAATTCGTGACGTATATAGTTTTGTCTATTAAATTAGAAATAGAAAATATCACCGGAAAGATAATTTTGTTGCATTTATTTCTGGCAGTATATTTATTAAAGCTACAGTAACATTTTGTTTAGTAATTTACTTTCCATTGCAGTAGTGTTTGACTTTTTATAAAAATGGTACCTTGGGATGATATTTCAAGAACTACAAGCCAATCTTCGACATCCATCACATCTATAGCATATATTTCTGTATTGGTCACTTTACTGGTCATGAGTTTTCTCATAATGTGCATCAAGTTACATCACATAGGTAACTATATCTTTCTTTCATTTCAGTATTTTTGTTTTCATTGAGTTACGATCACAGTATAATTATTTTTGAATGTCGTCTATTATTTCTGAATATTCCGTCGCTCTAATGCTGCATCTCGACAAGGTGTCACGGAATAACTGCATCTGACTCGAGTCACGGCACTTTTACTGAGAGATGTCCTAATTATCTCTTTTATAAGTTCTGTATTATTATAGGTATATTATTATAGGTACATAGGTACACAAATATGGAGTCATAAATAATACATTTGACCTATCCGTAGCGGTCTGGATTTTGTTCTTTCTTTTTACTTTCTACAGCGTATTATATATAGCTCCTATCTTTAATATATAAATCCACTGTGTTTATAATCCACATTATAATGTCAGTAAAATTAAGATGAAGTTTTGTGTAAGTATTTGAAAATTAACATTGCGTTCGTAGAAATCTAACAACATGGGATTGCTAAACATCCTCATCTCAAGATACAAAGTTTAATCTTAGAGATATGTCAATACATACCTGATAGTGAGATATGAAATATACTTTGATAGTGCACGATACCTCTCATCCTGTGTAAAGTGGTCTGCTATTGTGTCCAATGGAATTAAACAAAATGATTTTTCTAAAATTCATATTTCCTTCTAGTATGGATATATAGGAAAGTGATTAAAAAGTGAAATATACAGTGAGCTACAGTGCAGTGTAACCTAAAACCAGCTTTAATCATTCCAATAATTTGCTCGCGTAAATTATTGAGAGTGTTAAAACTTAAATCACTAAATTTATTTGCTCTGCAAATTTATTTATATGTGAAGATCGTACTAATTCGAAACAATTGTTGCAACAATCGTTTATTGAGAAATATTGGGTCAATTCAAATAACCCAATCGGCTATCATAATCGTAACAGAGAATAAAACAACATCGAAATGGCGCCAATGTATGGGCAACCAAATTACAACTTTATAGAGGAAGGCGGCGAATTATCGAGTGAAGACATTAACTACAAATATGAACAAGAATCGGGAGACAACAGCGTCACCACTATGGCGTTCTGGTACATGATTGTCCTCGTGGGCATGTTACTCGTTTGGCTCATGGTTTACTTCTGTCTTAGGATCGTCACAATGGGTATAACGCACATAACTTAAAACTAAATAATTAAGATTTATTAGTTATTGGATTAGTCTGATAAGATACGCGTCTATTTTTAATTTATTGTTATCAATAATTACGAATAGTTGTTTTTGCAGTTGCAACTTAGTTACTTATATTTTAGTTTTGCCTGGGTATATTATTCTTTTATACCTTAGATAAAATCAAACACGTTAGTTGATGCCAGTTAGTGACTTGATTAATGTCAATAAAATAACAAGACTTTCATTTTTGTAATACTAACGCATGGACTTTTCTTTTATCGAAGTGTTATTTCCTATTCAAACTTATTGTAGTCCGTTATCTGAATAATATTCTAGAATACGAGAATAAAATTTATCAAAATTTCGAGTAACCGTTTAAGTCTTGGGTGATAATTATAGCAGGCACAGTGTGCGTTATGTGTAATAGTAGTGGATATATTTATTCTATCCCTGTATACATCATTATATCGACTTCAACAACAGACGAATTTCCTGGCGCGTATCGTACTATATGCACCTGCTGATAGTAATATAATGAGTTACCCCGGTGGGGGTAATGAGATTGCAGTGCCTTTTTTCTCGGGGTGTGGTATCATTCACGCACAAGGTTCCGTCAATGTTTATAATGCCGTTTATTTTACAATCAGCTATAACTTTTATCAACATTCAAATCCTTCCAAGATATTGCTCTTTATGTGCGTCATATGATAAAATTATGTTTATTGTCTAATATTCAATGTCATAAATCATTTAATATAAATTAATGTTAATCCACTTTTGATAATTGGTTTTGAGGTAACTATTTTCATTCCTAAAGTGTTTTCGCTGAGAGTTGACGTTCGTTCAACATAAATGTTCATTACTTAATTTACCCGTAATAGTAATGTTAAAGAGTATTGACGTACAATCTCTGTCGGTAGATCTAAGTACAGTGGTCGAAGTTTCTAGTGTGAAAGTGTTCTCTATTGCCATGGACGACAGTGTACAATCGAATGAAATGGGCGATGTAGGCTCAGATGCAAGTCCGCCGGCGGTCGTCTCCATATCGGTGTCGTTCATTACCATCGTCATGATGCTGATGTTTGTATTGATATGTCTGCGGGTTGTTGTTATTGGTAAAATATATTGATTTTATTTCGGAACTAGCTTCAATACGCGACTGCGTCTACGTGGAATTCCGTTCGCAATTTACCGCTCAAAATTTATGTTCCGTTTGAATTTCGAAAACCGTTTAGTGTGCTCAACAACGTAAAAGAAAGTACTTTCTAAATGTTGACATATAAAATGCTTAATTTATATGTCAGAATTTTCAGTTATTTGTAGAAAACCAAATAAGGAAATGTTTCTGGGCTGTAAAACGTTCACTATCAACTTTAGAGTCAAAGCTAACTTCACCTGTACGTGATGCACTCAGCTACCTTTTAGCGTTGTGATCCTGCGAGATTTGAATAAATTAATAAAGAATTGCTGTATTAGCGGTATGATGGCAGCACGTGGCTGATACTCGTTGTATTGCAATGGTTCATAATGTACCATAACTGCTTCATTTTACGGTAGGCTTATTGCACCTAAAATAGTCTTCCTTGCATGAAAATATTACCTATGTATTCAAAAACATTATTATGTCTCCCTTAAAAGGCATATTTAAATAAATCTTATTTCCCAAACATATATATATATATATATGTCTCGGCATATGCGATTGATCGAATATTTAATTAACAAAGAAATCTCAAAATGACTGAGCACATTACATGTCGATATTATAAACTGACGTTCAATGGACACTTCTTTTTCACTAATGGTCTTTTCTGATACTACAGTACATCGATTAAAACATAAGCCCAACCCAGCAAAAACCCAAGCGACCACACGGGCATAATAGCAAACCTAAATTACATTTTCTACATGTATTCATTCAAATTATCCGATTACTTTTGACCGAGTACGCGGCTGTTTTATAATATACTTGTAAACAAAAAAAAGCAATTTCGATTCCATCCACCACATCAACCCTTACTCATCCCACTGCAGGGATACGCGTCTCCCTTCAACCGAAGGGGTTTAGAGCATACTTCACCTGGCGGAGGCGAGTGTTTTCAAGCTGCCCGAGGGCCAATGACTTAGCTTAACGACTGTCATCTATCGACAACAGCCGGGACCGACGGCTTAACGTGCCCTCCGAGTGCGGAGGAACTCCAAACACATAAACCCATCCATAGACATGCTGCGGTCGACGTTGCTTAACCTGCATGTTTGGTAAGAATGACATGCGCAACGATGTCATCGAGCTCTCGCTAGTAAAGAGACGACCATTTGGTCGGGTTTGAAATGCCTTCAGCCATCGGTTTTGTGACTGGATCACCTAACTTGATGACGATATAATGTGTTAGCAACAAATGTCATCATCATTACTTAATGAATGTAGTCCCTACACGCGTCAATAACGTGTATTTCTTTGAATTACAGGACAAAAGACGCGGAATCAGCAGCAGAGGCGTGCGTTCGGCGCAGGGCAGCAGGCTCGCTCGGCGTCTGTGGAGGGGGAGCCGACGGTGTTTGTGAGCCCGGCCAACCTGCCGCCGCCGCCCAAATATGGTCAGTACATTTCCATAACATTTAAGCTAATCATCTAACGACAACGATAAGAATTTCACGTTATGGGCCGTTCGCCGAGGCAACTATTATTATTGGATTTTCCATATTTTTTGTTAACGATTGAAGTGGCCAAACTTCCATGTTCAGTCTCTTGAAACGAATAACGCTTTGATGTTTTGATGTTGATGATCATAATGTCATCATCATAACACGAACTATTATGAGGATGACACTAAATGTATGACATTCTACTACAGTTTCTTTACATACAATGAAATTGGGGATTCGACTTCCTTGAAATTCCCGAGCAAACACGATATGGATTTGAGAGAATTTAGTGTTTCAACTGCCCACGGGTGGCGATGGTCACTGCCTGCCATGTGCTCGTTTGCCTCTCCCAAAGATAAATAATAATAAAGAAGACTCATTTGGTTATCCGTACAGTGAACGACCGCTCGTTTAGCTCTAAAGGGGACAGGCACCCATTCACGCTTGTGCTGTAAACCGATTCTCAGGCAAACATTTCGAAGTCACAATATTGGAGCGCATAATCACGTTTAAGGCTCGAAATACTCGTAGAAACCTTGACGCCTAATTGTTCAATACAAAGACAGCGTTATTTCATTTCATCACGGGCGTAAACATTGGACAGAAATATTCATGTTTCTATGATTGCCTTTGTACAGCTGGAACAATAAATGTTCGTTATTAACAAACCGGAACGCATCGGTTCATAAAGGCGTCCTTACTCATCGGTCGCTCGTAAGCCTCGGTCCACGGCCGCCGGAGGCCAGCGATAAGTAGTTGGTATCATTTTTCATACATTTTGCATGAAGTCGTCGCACACTTGTATTGTAGCGACTGCCAGCCACTCGCCACTCAGTGTCCGCGACACGCCACCGGTGGCGGTAAAATCTGTACGAGAGCAGAATTTCTAAAATTGCTTTTCACTACTAATTAAATACCACACCCACTGCCAGTTCATGTAATATACCAATGACCATGGGAATCTTTTGCTGGTTTGCATTTATAATATATATCTATAACGTAGTAAATACTTACTTTCAGACTATTTCCATCCTTGTTTAAAGTCTGAGAGATAGCTAACACCCCCGATTAGGTTAGATTAGACCTTTGAGTTTTTTAAAGCTGCGGGCGTCAAATCGGATGGTGGCTGCTTGAGAAGCCAATTCCCCGGTGTTCGTTTCAACTCCCTGCGCTAAGTGCGGCGGTATTGCTAGCGAACCAATCCAGCACCGATGGGATAGGATTTAGGCGGCCATCGTAGAAGCGGCGAAGGTAGTGCTGGGCGCAACGAAGGGTAGACGCAGGTGTTACAAAGAGACTTAGTAGTGGAACGGCACAGTCCAGAGATGGTGCTCGTATTTTCACCGACTACTGAACAAGCAGCATAAAGAGGTGCAGCCACCGACTCTTCCTCCTAATCAGGGACTAACGCCACCTATAACACATGAAGAAGTCCAATGGCCTCTTCGTCGCATGAAGAATCGGAAGTCAGTCGGAACTGATGGAGTCCCCTTAGAAGCATGGAAAGCGATGGAGACCCGTGGTGTGAGCATCCTGACCGACCGATATTTAACCACATACTCCTTACCAGAAAAATCTCGGACTATTGGAGATTGAGAGTTGAGAACTCCAGTTTTCAATGGAAAGGGATCAGTGCAGGAGTGTGGCAGTTACCGTGTTATAAAAGTGTAGTCTCACACCATGAAGCTTTTCGAGCGGATAACCGACTCCCAGATCCGGCAGGACTGCACTGTCTCGGAGTATGGCTTTCGACCTGGTCACGGGACCATGGAAATGGATATTGCGTCGGCGGATACGGTTCAGAAGCGCCTGGCGCGACGCGTGAATGTGTGGAGAGGGCCGCTTGAGAACGGCGGTCTGAAACTAAATGTGGCGAAGACCGTGTACTTGACCTGCAACACCATAGATCCTACACCCGTCCGCATTGGCGAAGATACGGTAGTGCGCACGGTGTAGATACTTGGGATATATCCTCCACGCGTCCGGGGATATTGATTGCAACGTCAAGGCACGTATTTCTGCGGCCTGGGCCAAGTGGCGTGAGGTGGCTGGTGGTGGCATATACAGAATATGTATATACATTCATTCAACTATGTTTATTATGAGATTTTTGCTATTATGTGGCAAAAATCTCATAATAAACATAATTGAATGTTGATATTGGGGTATTGTGATACTGGAACGAATTCGTTAAGATATACAAATATTAATTGGGCAGTAATAATACGAGAATATGTATATACATATTCTGTATATGAACAGATAGGTGAATTACATTTCAAAATCAACTTTTTTATAGTATATTGGTAATCAGGTGGTGATCACGCTCATCTAATAGTACAGTTCTCACGTTTGTAACTCCACTCCTACTGTTGCACCTACTAAATTTAATTACATAATAATAAATAACTTTATTTCCTCTCAAAAAGTAGTAATAGCCTGAATTTAATAATGCAATAGGACTGTAGTTATGAATAGATATAATAGAGACGTACAAGTAATAAAACGAGTAAATGAGAACGAGACTTAAACACCTGACTCGATTTCAAGTTACAAATTATCAAAGTAATCTCATGTTACAATATCATAATCATAATATATGAATAAGCTATTTCATAAAGTACCTAACCTATTACATTTTACCATTACAGAAGCTCTCGCACCACCGAGTTACGAAGAAGTAATGAGAGTAAACTATCCAGAATTCCAGCCGTCACAAATCCAGCCAATTGAATACCCGATCACTCACGCGATGGCACAATCCTCCAATCAGACAAGAGATGCTACCAATAGCAATAATGAAGCAAGTTCTCCGTCAACTATAATAACGGTCACAGCTGACGAGAGGCGAACATCAGTGGCTGTCGCAGCGACATGATTTAAACGCTGTTATAATGTTATTTAATAAGTTATTTCCAGCTGCGCTGGTTGCATTTAGGTTGTTTGACAGCTAGTCAATGTAGCACCAAAGCAGTATTCATTCAATTATGGTATTTATGAGATTTTTGCTATTATGTGGTATAGATGTATGGTGATACTGGAAGGAATTCGTTAAGATATACAAATACTTGTTTGGTAGTAATAACACGACGCAGTCAATACTGTTTTAATAACGATTGTTTAAGTTTCCTTTGATTTTTATTATGTTTATTCTGGATTTGTTTTTGTTGTTATGGTTTATTCCAATTAGTTATATATTTTACTTGAGCAATTGTATGTCGGTATTGGCTACGAACATGACGAATCTGCAATAAGAGTCATATTAACATTTAATAACAAAACTCTTGTTGTAGATTTTTGTTATCGCCACTAAATTATTATTTGAATTTACCAGTTTCACTATTGTTTCCAAATAGTACACATTTGGAACCAAATATTTTATATCAATATATATGATTATTTGCAATAAGATTCAAAATATCATATCATATTATTGTGCCTTGAGCGATTTACAATAATAACGCCCAGAACATTCCCGCGACTGTCTAGTTTATAATAACATCGTTATAACGTTATGAAACGCTTTTAAATTGTAGCAATTTCGTATTACTATCTTTATAAAGGATAGAATTATAGGAAACAAAGTGATAATTTACATTATTGACAACTACCTCATATTATATTATTGAGCTGTCATTAATCTAAAAATAAGTGTCTTGTTAGTTGTTTAAACTATTTAGGTCATGGTTTGTCTATGGTCTCGACCTTATTTTGCTACAGTAATAATTTAATAAGAAAATAACAATATATGCTCAATGACAATAGTTTATGAACATAGATATGTTATAGTACTATTGCTCAGGAAAGGCGTTCGCAGCTGCGTCCGGTGAAAGCCTCGTGAAGTGCAAATAAACTGTTATTATTAATTGTAGTTTGATAAACATCTTGCATATTTAAAACGAACATGTTCAACGAACAGTTCTCATACTGTCAGTACACAAGACTCACTTTTCTCTCGTTTTGTTTTTAAGATGAAACACCAGAAATATATAAAGGAAAATACAATTCAGTTGTGGTTTACGAGGTTTTAACTGGACAATCTGCTTACTGGGGTTACATACCGTCATAGAGTGAAGCATATGACTTAAGTGAATCCATACTTTCATATTAGTTAGTTACTAAAGCACAAATATTTTCTACAAATATACAATATAAAAGATTTTGGGATGTCAGGATCGACTGACGGGAGAAGTTTCTGCAGATACCAGAAAACCGCAGTCTAATAACAATTCCCTGAATGGCTGTCGTGTTCCTAAGTCAGAGTACGGTCACCAGGAAGCTGGTGATTTCAGAGGAGTTAAATTGTAGTGTATATGAATGGGAGGCTGTTGGAGCATGTGTATTCAATTCACGCAAGTACATAAAGTGTTAGAGGCCTGCTTCAAGTCTCGGTGGTTTCATCCAAACAAATTTATATTCTCTGTCATCGAGCCTTGGATTAAATAAAATACACACAATATCCATCGTCTGTAGACTACACATAACCAGAAAGTAACTTGTATTTACAATTTTTTAGGTGTAGTTTGTTGTAGAGTTTAAAGCTATTTAGTTACAGGCGTAACTTCATAGAACCCTGTTATGCATTCATGAGGCATTTGATATTTATGATCCTATAGTGATGAGAGTAATAGGTTCATGAGTATCAGTTATCGGAGTTGAGAGCGAGCACTCTGTACCACTTGTAATTTAACAGTTCCTTGTATTGTCAAAGATAAATGCAACCATTTTTGCCTATTGTAATCTGTCTTCAGAGAGGACGCAAGACTGATTATTTCTGGTAAAAGTTCTAGTACTTGGTAGTATTATGAAATGTCGAGTTAATATATTTTAGATGTAATTTTAAGTTGAATGTGTATATATTGTGTACAAAATATGTTTATTATAATTGTTAAGACAAAGCCGTGTTCTTTTATTTAGAGTTTCCCTCCCTCTTGTTCTGGTTCCTGGTAAAAAATCAATCACGGTATCCCTTGAGGTGTACCCAAGGATTTTACTTAGTTTCATATGTTAAATCTTGAACTTTTTGGTGTGAAACTGTGAGAAAAATGGCATGACGCTCTCTCATGCCGTCACGTCACTCTCGACTCCCTTGCGCGTGTGCGTGTGCAAACTAATCACTCCGTCGCGTCTCTACATGAGCTGTTTACTATATCTATCCGATGGTTCTTGATTGTTCAAAGTCAAAGTCAAAATCTTTTTATTCCGTAAAAATGGCTACATTTGTTTGGAATCGTCACAATTTTTTTCCCTACCGTGCAGTTCATGACTAGGTGAGCACTGATAAAAATACTGCCAAAAAACTCAGGCATCCCTCTTTTGGTATCCAAACAAATTTACATAATTTATTAATTACATTATAATTGGATCGACTCAATCCCAGGCATTTTTATCATTAATATAGTCAGATACTTTATAATATGCCCTGCTACACAATTTGGCTTTAATAGTAGTTTTAAACTTGTTTATTGACAATTCTCTTATATTGCTGGGAAGTTTGTTATAGAACCGTATACATTGCCCCATAAAAGAATTACTTATTTTGTGGAGACGGCTTGCATGTAACACAAGATTATGCTTATATCTAGTATTTACGTTATGAGTATCACTCTTTTTACAAAATGAGTCTATGTTTTTATGCACATACAAAAGATTTTCATAGATATATTGCGATGCGACTGTTAGAATATTTATTTCTTTGAATTTTTCTCTAAGGCTCTCACGGGGACCAAGTTTGTAGATAGCTCTTATGGCTCTCTTTTGCAATAAAAAGATGGTGTTAATGTCCGCGGAGTTACCCCAAAGAAGAATTCCGTATGACATAATACTATGAAAGTAGCTGAAATAAACTATTATAGCCGTATCAACATCAGTGAGCCGTCTAATAGTTTTCACTGCATAGGCTGCAGAACTTAGTTTTCCTGATAATTTTTCAATTTGTGGGCCCCATTGTAGTTTGGAGTCAATTGTTATACCCAAGAACACAGTTGTCTCCACAGGGGCTAAATTAGTTCCATTAACATGTACATTGGTAGTCACCTGTCTTACATTAGGTGTTGAGAACTTAATTACTTTAGTCTTTTTATCATTTAAAAGCAGATTATTAACATTAAACCAATGCATAACTTTAGAGAGAGCATCGTTAACTTCGTCATAATTACCTAACTGTCTATTAATTTTGAATGTCAAAGAGGTATCATCCGCAAACAATACAATCTCATGTTTATCCTTTACATATCCTTTACATACATCCTTTGTTGTTTATTAAAAAAATGTATATTCACTAAGATGTTCCAAATCTGCCGGGTGGCCGCCACGGGACGATTAATCTGAAACATCAATAAGATAGATAAAAGATACAAATCTGTTATTGCCACTGTCACCTCGCGTGCACTTACGAGTGAACACCTCTTTCCATGTATCAAATGAAATTTTATTGTATTATTGTCATCATTTCCAAAATGACCAATTCAATTAATGTAATAGTATTAACTATAACATTAATCGAATTGGTCATTTTATTATGTCAGTACAGCCAGTAGAACAGTAACAATGATATCAAATGATAACATAAAATAAAAATATTATGCATGTACTGAATTATTTCCGGACCCGTCTTTTTCGGTATGATTTTCATCAATTCTCTAACAAGCCTTCTTACAGAATTCGTGAATATTGTGTAAAGAGTATTTTTGATATACCTTTTGAAGATACTGTTGGAAAAGGAGGGAACTGTTTCAGGCAACTTATTATAGAATTGAATACAATTCTAAAAAAGCGGGCGATGTGCCTTCTTGGTGCCATTATACTCGTATATAAATATTGTAACCCAAAGAAACCAACGACGACTTCATACAGTAACCGGACCTTATGTTCGTGTCTCACCTGAGTGGTGTATTATAAATTTGTAGCTTGATATAGTTTTTCATATAGATTGCGGCTGCAATACCTCGTTACGTACCTCGTTTTAACTGAACTAAATTCACGATGTACAACGAAAATCAAAACAAATGATCATGTAGATACGTACGTAGCAGGCAACTAAATCATCATCATATTCGTCCTCTGCTGAACATATACCTCCCCTGTCGAGTGCCATTCGCCGATTCTCTGCCACCTGCATCCATCGTCTCCTTATAAACCTCATGAGGTCGTGGCTCCATCTAGTGAAGGCTCGTCCCACACTGCAGTACATGTACCAGTGCGGGGACGCTATTCGTGCACCCTCTTCTCCAGCGGTTGTCGGTTCGACGAATTATGTGGCCGGCTCACCGCCACTTCAGCTTGCTTATTCTTTTGAGCTGTGCCAGTTACCTCAGTACTACTGCAGATATCCTCATTTCTGATTCTATCACGCAGAGAAAACAGCCCGATTGAAAAACTACCTCCAACTCCCAAAAAACTGCAGTTAAATGACAACTCCCTGGCGGGCGTTGTGTTCCTACGATTGACCGAGTGCAAACCTCATACGAAGAATTTTGCTGTAAGCAGGGGTGGTAATAATTCTTATACTGCAAGCAAGCATAGGTAACTGTAACCACTTTCCGTTAGTTAGGGTATAAGCCTTCTGATGATGTATAAAAAATTCTCTTGCAGTGATTTTTCAATTAAAAATGAACTCCTAAATTTTTTTAGCAACAGCAGAGCACACGTGAACGAGGCTGAACAACTCCCTGGTGGGTTGTGAGGCACAACGGCAGTCGAACTGCTAATATATGCCAAAAGCATTGCGCGTGTCATTCTAATCGAATACGCAAGCTAAGCAACAGCGACCGCAGTCTGTCAATGGACGAATTTATCTATCTCAAGCGTTTCCGGCGGAGGGCACATTGCGTCGTCGGTCCCGGCTGTTGTCGATGGATGGCAGTCGTTAAGCTAAGCCAAGTCAAGTCGTCAAGTAAAATATTGCCTCCGCCAATCTGCAGTTGAGCAGCATGGTGGAGTATACTCTAAACCCCTTCGGTTGAAGGGAGACCGTATCCCTGCAGTGGGATGAGTTAGGGTTGGTGTGGTAGTAGTACCATAAGTGTGTCTGTACGAAGGGCTTTGGCTTCGAAGACAATCATGACTTGAGTGTTTATCTTTTTTATCTATATCTGCTTAGAATCGTATTGACTATCGAGAAGAGTGTTGGGATTCTTCTTATCCATTTCAGAGACAAATATTAGCCATATTCAACCTATTTAATGGTAAACTACTGACATTTATTGTGCCTGAATCACGGTATACAGAACAGCATTCATATGCCTGACGTATCACCACCGTTGTCAGCACAGCACAGCAGTTTAGGAACTGTGTTGGTCTGACGTATATACGCCTCCTGATGCAAGTATCTTGTAACTGCGTGCTTAAATATGAGAATTAGTGCGTGTGAGTGATGTCACCAGTATGCTACTAAGTAGTAGTTGTGTTAGCAACAGATGTGGCATCGCGCGAGTTATACTTAATGTATTGCAGTCATAGGTTATGGTTACTGCTTTACATGAGATGGGCCGTAAGCTTGTATGGCTTCCAACGTATAAAAAAATAAAAATATTTGCCATTACAGCATCATTGCAGACAAGTAACGCCATCTACTTATTACTTCGAAAACGTACTACATCAAACAGCATGCTTTTATCTGAAGCACATGAATTTGTTTGTATTTAATTGGGTGAATATTTTACGAAATATATTGCGACAAATAATAGATGGCGTTACTTACTATACTGCCTCATCTGTACAAATTGTTTCGGCCTTCGAGACAAGAGAGTTCCACTTCTTCCGAATCTACGCGATCTCTTGCCAATCGCTGGTTACAAGATTGCGTAGGTCCTCCTCCGCTGCACCCTCGCAGGGACTCTGGGCAGCGGCAGACTGTGGTCGACTGGGCGCCACTGTCCAGTGGACCCCGCTATGCTTTCTTTACACTTCTGTCGGCACACTTCCGACCGTGACGTATGTGCAGAAGTTTTATTTTAGATGCAAGTTAAAAGTTATATAGAACGTAATATTTATAGTTTCCATAAACCAACATATACGAGTAGGTATTCAAATATATATATATTTGATAATCTAATTTTAAACCCTTAGAAGCCGAGGAAAAGGAAGAAAGTAAAAAAAGTGTTACCACGGAATACCGTGATACGAACGAATATAATGTTCCTAAGTATAACCATATATAACTTAACACAAACCAATAATTTCCTTCAAGTATAGTCGCCATATTGACGTGTTCAGTTTACTTTTACAAACAATGTTTACTGTTATTTTTGATACACTTATCATGTCCAAACATCCGTGGCCGTCATCGGCCGTAATGACTGCAATAAACATTCCTCGTTGTGCCGCTGGTAATGGCAGACCAATAACAAATCAATTTGCGGGGTAACCTCGCGGCTCTGCTCTCGTGACCGTAATGGCGTCGCATGTCCATTATCCGCGGACGTTGTCGCCACTTCCAGCGGATTGTCCTTCTTATGTAATACTAACCGTACATAGTTCTGCTTTTTTTTAATATAAGCTCAGCATAGTGGACACTCTTCGCCTGACGGTAAGCGAAAGAGGAGTCCAAATTGCAACGGCAACTGACAAAAGACTACAGTGTCCTTTTAGTTGACGTATCCCTAGTATAGGGTCGGTATAGGCACTTGTAAATACGGCTCTGAAGGCCCAGATTTACATGCACCCAGTGGACGGGAAAGGAAGAATCCTCTAGACAATGCAGTCGGCGACAACATACCTCCGAGCGGACAAACAAACAGACACCGCCTTTCGCGGGGAAATTCTCCTCAAGCACGGAACGGGAGTACTGCAGATAGGACGTGTTCGCTGGACGCTGGATCTGTGTCACGACGATCTACCCCGAAGATTATGCGCGGTATGAAAGGGCAGTCCCTAAAAGTGGTTAGGCTTGATTGGGTCCCTGAACTATACCGCGGGCGGCCAATGGACCAACCTTTCAACGGGTCTCTCTAGCCAACGACGGGTCAATTCAGTCTTTCTGATAATGGATTTTTTTTCTTTTTATACAACGTCGGGAGCCATACAAGCTTACGGCTCACCTGATGTAAAGCAGTAACTATAACCTATGACTGCAATACATTAAGTATAACTCGCGCGATGCCACCTCTGTTGCTAACACAACTACTACTTAGGAGCTCACTGGTGACATCACTCGCACGCACTAATTCCCATATTAAGCACGCAGTTACAAGATACTTGCATCACGAGGCGTATACACGTCAGATCAACACGGTTCCTAAACTGCTGTGCTGTGCTGACAATGCTGGTGATACATCAGGCATATTTATGCTGGCCAATCTTTAAGAAACAGGTAGCTTGGAAGAAGAATAATGGCAGAAGAGTGTGTATGGCGGTATCTTCGGACGTATCTTATTAGTGAGTGAGGATGAATCTCCCGACTTTGTCCGTCCAAGACGGTTCATTTGTGTTCACCATGTCGAAAAAATATTTAAAAAATACTTCGAAAGATATACGGTGAGGTCGGCAATGTCTCCGATGAGTGATTGTGTGTTAACAAATGTATGTGGTTCTGGTTGCCGTTTACACCGGCTGTATTCCCAAATACTACTAATAAAAAAAAAATTGCATTAAATATTTTAAAGGATTTAAAACAATTTCGGAAGGCCCATCTGCTGTAGTGTATTTTTTTTATACTTGACAGTCTGTCTGATGTGAAGCGGTTACTTTAGCCTATGAACGCTAGCAACAAAAATGTCATTAGCGCGTTTCCAGCCCCGCTGTCAACATAGCAACTCTACTGGTTACTTAACGCTTGCAATACATGAAGTATCACCCCCCCACCCCAACTACTTGGCTGTAGTATTCTGCGAGATGAAAGTACTTCTTCAATCAGTCTGCTTTGATACGCCCTAGTTGTCATGAAAACATCCAGTTTAAGATAAACAGGCATGTTCATGCACACAAATGTTTGTCTTGTGTGGGAATCAAACCCACGAACGTTGGTATAAAGAACGTTGGTATAACCACTCGGCCGGTGAGCTCGTCAAACTAACTGCGCTGAAAAGCATGAAAGATCGTCTGGAGCCGGGCCGACGGTGTCTGTAACAAATGAGGTGTACTCGTCGGCCACGGCTGTTCGTTAATGTCGGTGAAGTCCGGTCTCCGTGAAGACACGTTCTCCGCGGTACTGTTGTCATGGTCATCCTCGCGGAGCCGCCGCGGCGCCGCCCGTGAAGGCCGCGCTCGGTGCACCGACCCATGCTATACATCATATTAGGTTTTCTATAACGTTGGGAGGCAAACATTACGTTTTTTTTTGTACTACGTCGGAAGGTGTACAAGCGTACGGCCCACCTGATGTAAAGCGGTTACTGTAACCTATCAACGCTTGCAATACATTAAGTAATAC
Source organism: Pyralis farinalis (assembly GCA_947507595.1). Classification (NCBI taxonomy): domain Eukaryota; kingdom Metazoa; phylum Arthropoda; class Insecta; order Lepidoptera; family Pyralidae; genus Pyralis; species Pyralis farinalis. The sequence continues at coordinate 42,360,650 of OX382260.1, read as the reverse complement.
TCGCGACATGCCACCTCTGCTGCTAACACTTCTTAGAAGATGTTTACTGGTGACCTCACTCACACGCAGGAACACAACATCCCTGCAGAGAGCTCTCGCTTAAAATAAAATGGTATACGAATATTTTTGTACTTAGTTTACTATCTACATCTTCACGCCAAGTCCCTTGCAGCGTAGAGAGAGGGTACCGAGCGCCGCATGACTCGACACCTTGACCTTACACGTCGCACTCGCTAGGCTTTCTAGGGCTTCTGCATCCTGCATTCATTCTATGTATCCGAACAAACGGAGCATGCCTCTTCTCGGTTACTTAGTTTACTACTTACTTTAATAGATTACGATGACCTAACGTAACGCTTCCAATACACGGAGTAGATCGCTCGTCGCCACCAAAGCAGTAACACTACAACTCTCCAGAAGCTTATGTCACTCACTCGCAGGAACACGTCAACCATACAAGGAATTTAGCCGTGGACTTCTGTGATATTTCCCCAGTTGACGCGCCCACCACTCTTTCCGTTCACCTTGTTAAATATTGTCGGACAAATTGCACAGCGCCATCTAGCTACAAAGTAAGCGAAGTTTGTGTTATGGGTACCTAGTTAACTGACAAACATACATTTAAATACATTTTTTTTCTAAATCCACTCTTATGATACATAGAAAACACCCAAACCAAGGCAAACATACATGTACAAGCCCATAAATGTTTGTCCTGTGTGAGAATCGAACCCACGAGTGATGGTGTCAAAGTTGCGTTAGTAACGTTGACCCTGATCATGATCGTTAATTTAATACACCCGAAAATGTGGTATTTAACCTTTGCAATAATCGACATCGACTCGACGGATGCGTGCGGCACAGGATCGAGACCAGTGGCGCTCTAGAGAGGAGGCCTATGTTCAGCGGTGGACGAATACACGCTGAGATGATGATGTATAATCGACATGTCAAGCGGAATCCTAATAAAGTAAAACTACAGTGTAATTAATTTCTCACAATTTATTTCTTTGTTTCCCTTCCCAATGTTGGTCTTTATAAAATGGTCAGTCAGTATTTTTTATCTGTGTATAAATAACAGGTTCAACAGACATTGTTCTGCCACAATAAAAAGAAAATATCCTTGAATCCCATAGCGGCGCTACCTACCGGGTCTTTATGTGAATCTAAATCATCTAGGAATCCACTATGAATATTAGAGAAGCGAGTGAAGTATGAACGGACCGCGTCTTATGGCGCTCGATTCCCTCTGCTTACCCCGCAAGGGACCTGGCACGAAGTGCCTTGCGGGTGACTTTTTCTCCTCTGTTTGTCACCCTATTTTCTTTTTTCTCTGTTTACAATAGCTATTAACGAGCTTCAGAGTCATAAAAATTTTGAAACTGTATCAAAAAATAATTGAAAGCTTGTAAATTTGTATAGTTTTCCTCAAATAGTCGATAATTATGGTCGCATGTCGACCGTTGGGACGAACAGGAGTTACAATCAGCATGTTGGTACAATAACAATGTGATGGTGACAAGACATAAAAATAAAGACATGTGTCTGTCGGCAATTAATATAACTAGACAGCTGTATCTGTCGGTTACACATTTATCATCTCCATCATTAGCCGTATTTTTGATATTCCATTTAAAGTAAACGTAATCATAACTAACCACTCCGCCACCGGGCTCGTCATTGGGCACAGGGTCTCTACCACGAGTGACAGTAGGTCCTCGCGATCACTGCACTCGTGGACTCCGTCAGCCATACGTGTTCTGGTTTTAACTGGCTATTTAATGTTATCATCATTATAGTAATTCGTGTGTGATTACAGCGCTGTGTCGCGGCGGTGGCCGCTTAACTCGCTGTATTGTCATTGTTTCGAAATTCAAGGCGTATTTAATGATATGTAAATGCAATGACTTCCTGATATTTTGCGGGTGTGATGCCAGTGATGCCGTGAATATGTAGTAAGGTTACTGAATTAGAAAGGGCCTTCCAAATAAAAATCATATGATAACAAATGTTGATATAAAAATGACAGGTTGGAATATAATAAGTTCGGGCTCGCGAGGATGACTCTAACCAATGTTCAGGAAGATTGGAGATGGCCGGCAGTTCCCGGACGTGACAGGAGGTCTGGACGGAGATGCAGGCCGTAGACGGGTAGTTCGCCCGGCGAACCACCGCCAGCTCGCCACTCGCAAGTTGCCACCATCGTGTCATGTATTTTTTTTGCTACGTCGGATTGAAATTAAGTATACTCATAGTACCCGTGAAGTACTTGCGTAGACCTTGGACACTTGCAATACAAGGACGGTCGCTTACATCTTTCTATCAGGGAAATGTTTTTTGACCTTAGAGAGTTTCTGTAATACAGAGATACTTCACTACTCATCATCAGCTCGATGCAATGCATGTTGATGAGTTTGGCTTTGATGTTAATGATGAAGAACCATTTATACACCGAAAAGAACTTGATACAAGTAGAGTAGACTGTGAAGTTACCTGTGAAGGGTGAGTGAAAAGACAATGTAACGATCCAGTGTCAATTATCATCACCATCACTTCAGCCGGCGACATAGGCCGCAACTCTAGAGAGCCACTTGCCTCGATCCTGAGTAGGGTTTCTGGTTTCTCGACCTTGTTTATTTCTCGAGGCATGAGAATTCTAAACCAAGATTTCTCGAGTATCTTGAGAATTTTTTAATAAAACGCGATGTTATTTTCAATTTTGCTTTATCACAAATTAGACTGATGGATGAGATCAATTAAGTCAAATGGTAAATTATTAGTTACCATAAATTGCACTTATTAATTGACAAATCAACAACAAACAATTAATTAAATATACTATACTCCGCTGGTCTGTATAAAAAGTAAAGAGTAGGGTAGTGCTTAACTTCTTTTTATAATTATTGGGTCTACCAGTTCCCAAATGTACAACAGCCTTTAATTAAATATAAAATAATTAGTAAAATACAGTCAACAAAATTATTAGTACATATTTAGATAACTATTAAAACTTGTGTAACAAAACAAACATTTTGCTACCAAATTCAATTTAAAATGCCTTTTATATTTAGGAACTATTATGTTACTACACAATATTCGATAACAAATCATAATTAACTTTCACAATTTTTGTAATTTGAGCACAGTATGCCAACTAAAAAATAATCAAGAAAGAAATCAAATTTTAATTCAACGCTTTTTCCTTATAAAGTAGGCTTTCAAAAATTATTTGTTAGGCTATTTAGTTACCTAGAGCATGGAATTGATTTCTCGAGTTCTCGAAGCGGTGAGTTTTTTTTCCCGTCTCGACTAAAGACAAATTTCTCGAGAATTCTTGCCTCGAGAAAATATTTGTCAATTACGAAAGAGAGCCATCAGCTCTATATCAACTCCCTACAGGTACATCGTTCGTCGGTACATCTACTAAGGGGTCGTCCCAGACTGTGTGTAGGTAGGCATTCGAAAACATTTGACAACCAACAACCATTAAATATGGTTCTCGAAGTGAACGTTTGGTGCGCTGTAGACTGGACCGGACTGGAGATAATCTGAGTGATATAGAAAGCTCAACTTCGAAAGGCATACGCTACGTCAGGACGTCAAGTGATGACCGTAGCCCATGAACGCTTGCAATAAAAATATTCCCCGGCCACGGTCGCCCTGGCGCCTTCTCCGACCCACTCGCCGCCGCCGGCAGGAACACAAACACCAGACAATTGTTATATAACTGCAGTTTTGAGTGTGATGAATAATACTGAGTTCTTAAAATTCGAAGAATAGACCGTGTTCATGCAAATATTTGTAATCTCTGGTAAGTGCACACCGCAGGCTGTGGACTCAGATAACAGCGATAACGATAAACCTCGACACGCGGCCGGCCTGTCTGGCCGTCACCGACGGCTGCGCGCAGATTTAATCTCGATTATATGAAGTTCACGTCTCAAATTAAGTTTTAATCTCCTGTCACAGTGACTGATTATATACTAAAATATATTGGTGTAATTGAGAAAGATTTTAAGAGATCTTTTAAATCCGACAGATTTGCAAATGAACGGATTGATCAATTGCAACTCTATTTTAAGACCAAGACATTTGTCATGCACAATACAGATTTACAGCCAGTAAATCAACTACAGATACAGGGGTAGCATTTGTCAAGCATGTTCTTGGTACATGAGACAGATTGCAGGATACTATTGGGGTTTTCTATATTCTCTCTGAAGTTCTTGTTTGTGTCGACCATCGGATAATGTTGCTAAGCTGTGCGCTTATGGAGTTAGAGGTGAAGCTCATAATATGATTTTACATAAATGGGTTCAGATCTAACGGCAGTCATTTTAATATTAGGGTGCCGCAGGGCTCTTCATCAAGCCCCGTTTTATTTTTAGTATATATGAACGATCTGTTCTACGTGATGTGGCAAATATACTACATTTTGCTGATAATACTTATTATACAAACATTTGTGTGCATGAACATGTCTGTTTGTCCGTCTGGAGAAGTACCACCTCACAGAAAACCGTAGCCAAATAATAACTCCCTAGAGGATTGTTCTGTTCCTACGTGTGAGTGAGGTCACCAGTAAGCTCCCAAGAAGCTGCTGTGTAAGCCAGCAGAAGAGGTACGCGAGTAGTGAATAGTGTTCTGTTTGCTCTAAATCGGTTCACATATAATATTAAACTCAACTAAAATTTAATTTTGGTAATAAATTTAATCTACCAAATATGTCTTCTGCCGACATAAATAAACTAACCAATAAGCTCAGCTCCGCCGCGTATGAAGGTAAGAGAATCAGACAATTGACGAATGTGGCTACTGCGCATTCAGTGTATATCGGCTACTTTCACAGCATTATGTCGTATGGTGTACTGTTGTAGGGGAAAGCGGTTGATATTGAAAATATTTGTCTATTACAAAAGAAAGCCATGAGCGCCAGGGAATCACTTACAGAACTATTCAAAGATATAACGCTTACCCCTCAGTATGTTTATGAAAACATAATGTATATTCGTAAAATGGAAGGTCATTTTCAAAATATATTAAAAATCTTAAATTTTGGTAATAACTAACTTCACAGGATCACCCGCTGAGCTAATCTGAAGATTCATTGAAAATTTCATCAAAATCTGCCCAGCCTTTTTCGAGTCCATAGAGGACATACAGACAAACATTCATTATATATATATATATATATATATATATATATATATCGGAAGGCTTACAAGTGTACGACGAACGCCTGCAATACATTAAGTATCACTCACACGATGTCGCAGCATATCCTTACGATCTTATAGGTAAATCACTCATTCGCAGTAACACAACAACCCTCCGGGATGTTATTTGCGGTTATCTGTGAGGTGGAGGTGTTCCCCAGATGGACTGGTTTGATGCGCCGTACCTCTCTTAAAAAGATCCACATCAACACAAACAGATACGTTCGTGCACACAAATGTTTATCATATCTAGGAATCGAACCCAAAGGCATTGGTGTCAAAGTAGCGTTACTAACCATTGCGTCACCGAGCTCATGAAATATTTCTTTTTGAAGATTGAGAATTCTTGAGAATTTTAAGTCTTGCAGGTTAATTTTGTTTAACCTAAACATAAACATTATAATACAGTCATGTATAGACCAACTCCGGAGTAGGACAGGTGTGGACACGGGGGAGCCGAGCGGCTTGTACCGCGCGCTTCCCGCTGCGACGTAACTCTGCCGCCCGCGCTGGCCTGCCGCTACTTCTTTATCATTCGCGGGCGCTGCCAGCGAGCTCAGCCTTGGGAACGTCATTAGGAGACCACATCGACTCGTTCTTTATATACATATTCATGTTGAGAGCCCTGCGGGGTAGGCAGAGAGAGCTCATCCCCACGCAGCTCGCTCCGTAGACACTTTACCGGCTTTGCGTTGCGTTGTAACCTTTTTTATGCCTCTACTATTACCGCATCCTCTGAATGCTTCGAACATAAAGACTATCGCCCGCACGTTGCCAATTCACTGCTAACAGCAACTCCTCCGGAGCTTACTGGTAATTTTACTCATTCGCAACCACACAACCACTTTTCAGGAAATTGTTATTTGGTGTCGGGTTTTTGTGAAGGAGATACTTCCCTGGTGACTTCTTCTTCGTATTCCAGTTTCTGGTTTGTGGATCTGCTGATTCCAAGGCTTTTAATACATCCAACCTCTCTTTCGTAAAGTGCTGGTAAGGATGACTAATGATGACTATGTGCCACATACACTTTCTTACAGGTGATTATTTTCCTTTTAACAGTAAATCAGTTTGTTTGGGGAAGTATTATATAAATCCATTGCGAAATAAGAACTCCCCGGAAGATAGTTGTGTTCCTGCGATTGAGTGAGGTCATCAACGACAATAGTCCTCTCAGTGATATTAGACCGCTCCCAGTAGAGTGTGACTTTACAGTTCTAGAGAACTGGCGCTGGCGCATACTTGTAGTACGGTACCTCAGAGTTCACAAAACCATATCCAAGTGCAAACTGCCGGTGGATAATCCTAGCTACTTGATTATGTATGTGCAAGTACTCGCCGTTAGCAAGACGAGAACAACCGGAAATTATATGCCTGAGTGAGTCCCCGGGGCGGCGGCATGCTCGACAAATGTCGACCGCACCGTCCTTCAGGATATATCTTCGGTAGTTATTCTATATTAATTCTTGATAACTTCATCCATCCTGGTAGAACCACCCATATAGCTGCTTGCTATTCCATACATCCTTGTGGCTCTGGGTAGTTAGCACCGATGGCTAGCGCCACTTCTCGTTCGCTAAGGATAGCGGCGTAAAGCCCTTGTCGACCGTCACAATGTCTCGATGAATTCTACATTCATAGCAGAGGAAATATTCCCTGAGTATGAGCATACTCAGTGTGTACCTCACAGTTGTGCAGATTCATGGCATTTAAAAAGCCACGACCGCCACACGACCAATCGGCAATCTAATCTCAGATGACCGTGGGTGATGCATGCGATATATTGTAAGTATATTTCGGACCTTTATATCCAGGGCGTCCAACTCAGTCTGAGTTCACCTTTGATTCGTATTGTTTTTATTGTCGTAACCAGACATAACATATATAGCTCATTTCACATGATATGTTAGGCCACAGGTAGTGTTTGTTGGTCACAGCAAAGAGGCCCCTTCCCTCTGGGGCTCAAGAGATCGTGGGCTGTACTCCGTCACACTGCGAACTAGCCACATTCCGCTGCGTGCATCGTTAAACTGCCGCGCAATATCCATCCATCATCATAATAATTAGACAAGTATGCTCTCGAGTTTCGCAAAACATCGTCCATCACGTGTGTGTAGCAACTGGTGACAGACTGATAGCTTATATCTCTGTATACGTATATATCATTTATATTTAAATATCTTTTAAATTTAATATACTGAAGGATGAGTCCGGGAGCGCTAAATACCAGCGAGCTACGAATGTCAAAGCAGCTAGTGTAAGCGAAAAGGACGTGAGTATATAGAAGAACCTTGTAGGTTTCCTACGATCTCATAGAACTGCAACGCTTCATCATCAACCCTAATCCTTAAATTGGTTCTAGTTTCTTCTCTTTCATATACCATTATCTTTGTCTTCTTCGCATTCAATAGCAAGCCTTTCCTCATAAAATCGTTTTTCATTATTGCGACCAGTGTTTGCAGTCAGATGGTGTTTCTGCTAAGAGGACGGTATCGTCTGCATAAAGCAGACAGTTCAACACTAGGTCACCCATGCGTGCATCATACATTCGTCAATCTTATTCTCTGTAGACAACTATCGAGATACAGAATAAACAGCCTATCAGACAATATGCAACCCTGTTTGATACCAATTTCGACATCAAACCAGGGTGATATGTTGCCATCTATTGGCACACATGCTGAGCAATTCTTCTAGGTGGACTGCACAGCACGGAACAGTGCACTATCAATCCGATATCTCAGCAATATGCCCCACAGTTCCTTTCGCAGAACCGTATCAAATGCTTTCTCAAGATCCACAAAACCGCAGAAAACCTTCTGGTTTATGGCCAGATACTTCTCCACGATATTGCGGAGCTAGAAAACTTGATCAGCATATCCACTTCCATTTCAGAATCCTTCATGTGCCTGCTACAGCATTTTATCAGATTTCACCCTCATTCTCCTTTCAATTACTTTTTCATATACTTTTGCTTAAGTACCAAAAGGTATCCCGGATGCAAGTGCCACCTAGTTTGATCATCTCAGCTGTGATCATATCAATTCCCGCAGACTTTCCATTTTTCAAACTTCGTATATACCATTCAATCTCATCCATAGTTATACCTTCATCGGACGCCGTCAACGTGGAGTGAGCATCAGACCCACTCTCATTGTCAGCGTCCGAGGCATATTCATACATTGACGGCCCCCATCACAGCATGCAACGTTCGCACTAACGGGGGCGGATCGGTGCGCGTCGCCTCCGGAGATGGCCTAACCCGCACATCAGTGTGTTTTCGGGCCAGAATTGCAATGTAATTGATTGGCAGGGGTCGCGAATGAGCACGCTTCTGGCACATGACCCCCAACTTATATTTAAACTGTACATATAGCGAAAACAAGACATAGCAGCGGACAGGCGCCCGCCCGTGACATTGGTCTCTCGACGCCAGCGAGCGACGCCGCACTGCCCTTCTTGTACGCCGTGCGTGAATAATACAGTTTGTACGAAACGGCATTGTTTTCAATTATACATGCTCTATTATCGTGTTTACATTATTTCGAGCGTGTGCGTACATTTTCATCTCTCGTTGGTTACGAATGTCGGGTGGTCGCGTGGTACAATATCTGAGAAATGTAGTATACAATATATGCCGAAACATATACTACTTGCGTATACACACTACCCTGTACATTCACCAGCACTCAGGAAATATGCTCCGATTGTATTATCACAAATACAAATAGATAAAGTGGAAATGTCTGTTTTAGTCAAATTAACAGCTTTTTACTAAATGCATATACGTATATGTACCTAGTCTTGCCATAAATACTGAAACAAAAAAAAAGAAATTTTTCTATTGCAAATAACATTTATTACTTTTACAGTGTGTTAGTTTAATACATAAATATAAAACAATTTAAAAATAAAAAGCTTTTTATTTTTATTTTTTAGCCAATGGTGGCTGCCATACAGTCCTTTAAACGTTGAGGCCAGTTATCAATAGAAGCACGCACTCTTTCCGTGGGAAAATTCTTCACAGCCAATCGTACGGATTGTTTTAGGGGCTCCAAATTATCATGGCATTTAGAGCAAGCCGTACTCTCTAAAACTGACCATCAATCATAATCCAGCGGATTAAGATCGGGACTAGACGACGGCCAGTCTTCAGCTCTGATGAAGTCCGAAACGTTCGTTTCCAACCAAGACTGCGTAGACCGAGCTTTATGACCCGGCGCCGAGTCTTGCTGGAAGGACCATTCTTGGTTATTGAACATGGTGTTGTTAAGGGGCTTCACTACTTTCTCAAGAATGGTATCTTGATACACTTGGGCCGATGTTTTGATACCTTTTTCACAAAAGTATGGCTCAGTCACTCCTTCATAGCTAATACCCCACCAAACCATCACTGAAGCCGGTTAGTGCCCACATTGCACTCTGTCGACTAATTGGGAAGCTCCCTTAGACCTTTGAGCATAAATACGGTCGTTTGGTTTGTTTAAATGTTGCTCAATTGTAAAAATTTTCTCATCCGTAAACAAAATTTTTCTGTGACCTCCCTTTGCGTACCGCTTCAGTAGTTGTTTCGATTTTACCATCCTATTCTTGTTTAAATTAACAGTTAAGAAATGACCAGTACCTACGTCTCTTATAGGCTGCAAGTCCTAAATCACCAGTCAGTTGAAATTTTCACAGATGATGTATTTCTGTTACCGCTATAACAACAAATACTAAAAAATAGAATAAAATAATAATTTAAGGGGGGCTCCCATACAACAAACGTCATATTTTTGCTCAATATTGATAACGGCAACAGGTAGACGCTTGAAATATTCACAAAATATTTAGTTATACATTCACTTTAAAAATAAATAATGAAATTAAAATAAAACAAATATTTAAGGAGGGCTCCCATACAACAAACGTGATTTTTTTTGCCGTTTTTATATGCGATAATGGTGCGGAACCCTTCATGCGCGTGTCCGATTTGCACTTGGCCGGTTTTTTATACATGATTGATTAATGAACTCGTCGTCTAGTCTACGTATTGTCGAGGACGGTAGTGATTTAAGTGGTAGATGAGGATGTCATGTATTGGTTGGGCATCTCAGAGCACCCCGACTGCGTAAGTACCTCCACCACACAGAAGACCGCAGCCAAATAATAACTCCCTGTAAAGTTATTGTGTGTCTGCGACTGAATAAGGTTAATAATGAGCTCTCGGGGAGTTGTCAGGTTAACAGCTGGGATGACAATACAAAAATTATTCTACGAACGTTGTATAAAAAACATAAAATTAAAGTTCAACGGTTATTGCCTTTAGAGTCGGGCTTGGCGGGGGAGGGTGGCAACTGGTCACTAAGACTCCTTCTATTGCAAGTGTGGATAGGCTACGGTAGCTATTTTACATCTGGTATGTATTGCCTCTTGATATAGTATAAAATGAATGTCTCCCTCGGACAAGCGCCAGGCCGGGGTAACTTCAACAGCCGATGGATCTCCCGCTTCGCACAATTTTCACAAAATTATCGACATTAACTAATGCTGTTAACAAGCTGACGCAGCACCGTATGCGCTCGTAGCACTCGGTAGTATATAGTACTTGGGGCCCCTACTCTACAGGCCGACGACTTCGCAGGAGGCTCCCATGGTGTATAACATTAGGAAAGCCCCAACAGCGGGTAGTTACAGTGCCTGATGGTGATGATACACCAGTAGTACGTGTATAAGCATCCCAAGCCTCACGACATGACATAAATCACATGACATGATATAATTTTGTGACCGTATTACGCACGTTTTTTTATACAACGTCAGGAGTCATACAAGCATACGGCCCACCTGATGAAAATTTTTACCGATTACCGTAGCCTATGAACGCTTGTAATACATTACGTATCACACGCGCGATGCCTCCTCTGCTGCTAACCCAGCAACTCCTTAGGAGCTCACTGGTAACCTCACTCACACGCAGGAACACAAGAACCCTCTAGGGAGTTGTTATTTTGCTTCGGTTTTCTGTGAGGTGGAGGTACTTCCCCGGACGAGCTGCTTTGATGCGCCCCACCTCTCTTGATGATGAAGAGCAGTGTTAGATCAGTGAATAAAGAACCCTCCATTACCAAAGTGGTTGTGGTTCGAATCCAGGTGTGTGTATGTCTCACTAAACTCGTGTGTTCGTATTAATGTACATATTTGTAATGATCACTCGCACGGCGGTGAACGAAAACATCGCGAGGCCGCACGTCCAAGAAATTATATTTCGAAAGTCGTGTGACCTGACCTAAGAAAGGTCTGGATTTCTCTCTGTGTTGTGGAGTCTGACGGCAGATTACGTGCTTGATAACAGACTACATTGTTGTTTTTTTTTAATTCAACGTCAGATATACAAGCATACAGCCCACCTGTTTTAAAGCGCTTATTGTAGTCTATGAACACTTGTAATATACTAAGTATTACTCGCGCGATGCCTCCTCTGCTGCTTACACAGCAACTCCTTGGGAGCTTACTGGTGACCTCACTCACACGCAGTAACAAAACAACCCTCCGGGAGAGTTATTATTTGACTGCGGTTTTCTGTCAGGTGGAGGTACTTCCCCAGAGGGCCTGCTGTTTATGCTCCCTAATTCTTTAAAAACACCCTGACTAAAACCCATGAGCGTAGGTGTCACTTTTTTTATATAGAACGTCCTGAGGCGTACAAGCATACGACCCGCCTGATGTGAAGCGGTTGTTGTAGCCTATGAATGCTTGCAATATATTAAGTATCACTCACGCCATGCCATCTCTGCTTCTAACACAGCAACTCCTTAGGTAGTAAGGAGCGTTACTAACCTCTGCGTTACTGAGCTCGTTACATTTTTCACTAGTTTAATACTCTATGGTTGCAAGCGTCCATGTAGCTAATGTAATCACTTCAAATCGGGTTGTTTGTCGCCCAACATAGTACAACGTATATTTATTCACCAGCGGTACCACAATAACTTCTAGAGCAATACTTACATGGATTAAAAAAGGCATGTATCTCGCCCTCAATAGGCCGTGTGTCCTCTATTATGTAAGTATTCGCTTCGATTCCATATAATATCAATCGAGATGTTTTCTTAACGACCACAGCTCGACATCGAGCTGGCTGTTCAATAATTTATGATATCCTTTAATTATCTGCGATGTGTAACATACATAGGCTTAAGATCTAGTCAGGGCGATACGAGTTAAGCTGGGGCCTGACATCGCGAGTCGAGGCAGGAAAATATTTAGCTTAATATTCACCAATAATATGTAAAAGAGCAGTGTTAGCCTGGTGGATAAAAGATCAGCCTAAAACCGTGTGGTCTCTGGTTCCAATCCTGGTGTGGGCATATACCACTAAATTCGTGTTTTCTGATTTATGTACACACAAATATATACATAAATCCGAAACTAACTGCTCGGCGGTGAACGAAGCCATCGTGAGGATACCCTCACGTCCTGGAAGTTACATTTTGAAAGAACTATGATCCAACTTAAGAAGGGTGGTTACCCTCTTGGTTGTGGAGATCTGATGACAGTTCCTCCATATGACGTATATGACCTCCAGACGGACGAGCTCGATACCAACGCTCGTGGGTTCGATCTCCACACATGACAAACATTTATGCTCATGAACATGTCTTCTTGGTCTGGGTGTTTTTACGAGAGGTAGGGCGCATCAAAGCTGCCCGTCTGGGGATATACCTCCAACTCACAGAAAACCGCAGCTGCGTAACAACTGTCTGCAGGGTTGCTGTATTCCCGCGGGTGAGTGAGGTTACCTGTAAACTCCTAAGTTGTTGTTAGTAGCAGAGATTACATCGCGCGGGTGATACTCAAGGTATTACAGCGTTAATAGGCTACTGTAATCGCTTTACAACAGGTGGGCCGTATGCTGGTTTGCCTCCCAACGTAGTATAAAAAAATATCAAAATTATTATTCTCATCAAATTCTTAAGTTAAGGTAGTGAACTCTGGACTCCAAACCGAAAACTTAGGTCCGGTATTAACACTCAGATGATGATGATGATTTAGTGTAACAAACTATACGCTCATAAATAAACAGTGTCTTTGTTTTAAATTTGAATTCGTATATATATATATATATATATATATGGGTTTCGGTTTTAATTTGTTGTTTTTTTTATTATTTAAAAGTAGTGGAACTGACATATTTCTTGTTGCGTTTAAATATACAAAATAGTCGATTTAGTTAGTGCGTTGTCGTAAGTCAGCAGAACTTTGGTCGAAATGCTGCATCAGGCATGCAAGGATGCACATTAATATGTTTTATTCGAACTTTGAAATCATAGCTTCCTAATTTCCAGACATAATGCAGTTATCATAGTATACAGACATTATCAAGTCAAATATTTTCATCGTTGGCGTTGTGCCCCAGCTACCAATGCAGTAGCTCATTACGAGTATTAATGCCAGGAGCACGACCTTGATTACCTGGAAATCGGTCTATATTCTCATTTGTCGTCCGAACAGTACCAAATGTCAATGGGACATCCACATACCACGTATTGCAATGTGTGTACGCAGCATTACATAAATCGGCCTACATTGCAAGCGCGACTTGAAATTACTGATTACCATATCATATGGAAATGTTAATCTACATAAAATCAGACGTAATTTTCTTGTCAAAGTCAATCGGCAGTAATGTACAAAGTTATCCTTGCTTTCACATCAAGCGATAATAAATCTTTATAGGCATAATCATAAGCAATAAAATCTGTTTATGAATGACAATAACTTGTGGTCAAGTTTAATAACCATGAGCGAGGTCTCGTGTACATATTTATTAATGTACATATCAATGTACAAGAAAATAAATTACTTCGTCGTACATCATTATATCGGGTTTTTTTATGTTTCATGAAACTGAATCAGGAAATAGATCCTGAGATAAATTCTTATTAATCGCATTGTATGCGGGTCTATCTTCAACCGCAGCAGTTAATAGCATGCTGCGCCACACTGCTCAACAGTGGATTTGCGGCAGTGTTTTCAAATCGCCCGAAAGCTACTGACTTATTTTTTTTTTATACTACGTCGGGAGGCGTACAAGCATACGGCCCACCTGATGTAAAGCGGGTACCGTAACCTATTAACACTTGCGATATATTAAGTATCACTCGCGCGATGCCTCCTCTGCTGCTTACACAGCAACTCCTTGGGAGCTTCCTGGTGACCTCACTCTCACGCATGAATACAACAACCCTCTAGGGAGTTGTTTTTTGACTGCGGTTTTCTGTGAGGTGGAGGTACTTCCCCAGACGGGCTGCTTTGATGCGCCCTACCTCTCTTTAAATGCGCAATGAAAGCAGCCGGGACCGGCTTAACGTGCGTAGATCTCGAGACGAGTAAACCCATCCATTGTCAGGCTGCGCTCGCAGGTTATTTTGTTGGCGCACACAATTCACATAGTGAAAATTCCTTTTTAATTTGTCTGGACCTTGCTCGGCTCCTATTTCTATTCTAATTTTGAGTGTTATTTTTATTTCGTCATTATTTCATTGGGACCAACATTGCGTTGTGATGGCGTCGCGTGCCTTCTGGCTCACGACCAAAAAGTTTACACAGCGCTCCATTCACACTATTCCCAGCACTAACTCGTCTCTCCACATCAGAGGTGTACCTACCATCCCTGCTGAAAGCGTGGGATGTTATAAGCAAATATACAATCTCATCCACGTAATCCAACTCTACGTCACAAAAGATAATCTTTGCGTTCGTTCTGGTTTTCTTACTTACAAATGCCGTTATCTTTATGTATATGATTGCACTAAGTTCCCTGCGGGGTTGATAGTGAGGACCGAGAGAAAGAAATTTATTAATTGAACTAGGACGGGAAAGATGTTTTCCGGGATTGCAAGGATCATGGTTTGACTCACGTTGTCACAGCCCACGGCTTTAGGTTTAAATGGAGAGATTAATTGGTATACGAGTACCTCAAACTCTGAAGAAAACTGAAATATATCGTGGTGCAGTTGGTTCATAGAAGAGATATTGGAGATAGTGTTAGATTTTAAAGAATAATCTCGAAGGAATGCCGAGGAAAAATGATTATTGAAACCGTTTAGGGATAAGTAGGACAAAAGTGGGAACGTTAGACCGCATGTGACATTTCTTTTAACCAAGAAATTATAAGATAACCTGCGGCAGCTGGCAGTTGCAGTAGCATAGTATAGCCTAGTGGATAAAGCAGTCTATTCAACGACTGACCACTGGTTCAAATTTTGATGAGCTCCGGTTTGCTATGTTACTTCAACACTAAGCTCGTGGGTTCCATTCCCATACAGAATAAACATTTGTGTGCATGAATATGTCTGTTTGTCTTGATTTTTAGGAGAAACAGGGCGAGAGAGGAGAAATATACCTCCACGTCACAGAAAACGGCGGCCCAGTGGCAACTAGCTGGAGGATTGTTCTGTTCCTGCGTGTAAGTGAGGTTGTCAGTGGTACTGAGGAGTTGCTGCGCGAGCAATCACTCCAGATAAACTAATAAAATATAATTTTATTAAAAAAAATATTGTATTTTAGTAGTTTTGGTATTTAGTTTCTTAAAGATACGCGAAAATGTATAAATTACATTCGAAAAAGGAATATGAAATAAGATATTTAGTGGCCCGTATGTTTGCACATAACTAGACAACAAAAAAGGATTTGCATAGTACTCAGCTGAACGTTTCTTTTGTTTCATTCAAATTACAGTCTATTGTTTTGCTTTGTTTATTTATTCTATTTGGTTTGTTTTAGACATGCCATTTTACAATACGGAACCGTCACTAGGTTACGATTACCTAC
The DNA here is from genome assembly GCA_947507595.1 of Pyralis farinalis. Classification (NCBI taxonomy): domain Eukaryota; kingdom Metazoa; phylum Arthropoda; class Insecta; order Lepidoptera; family Pyralidae; genus Pyralis; species Pyralis farinalis. The sequence goes on along the minus strand of OX382260.1, from coordinate 42,344,625 downwards.
TCATTATTTCCGAAATACCTCAGTCTTTGAAAATGTGTTGTCAGTGATGACTTGCGGCGCAGAAACGTAGTCCCCGGCTGTGGGTACGGAAGTTCAAGGACGCGCGCCATGGAGAGAGCCGTATTCGGAGTTTCTCTGCGAGCTAGATACACAAATAACCACATTCGTAGTAGAACTAGAGCTACAGATGTGTCTCTAAGGATCTGTGAGCTGAAGTGGTAGTGGACTGGTTACATAGCTCGAGGAACCGATGACGATTGGGGCACAAAGTTTCTCGATCGCCGATCGCGATTCGGAAAATGAAGCGTACGATGCCGTCCCACAAGGGCTCTGGTGAAGGTAAGTCAATAGATGTAAGTAGTAGACGGAGGCCTATATTCAGCGGTAGACATGCATCTGAAATGATGATGACATGCGGCTGTTCAGTGGATGTGCGTGCGTGTAGGCGACTTCACCCATTGAATCTTGATCGATACACGTCTTTCGTCACTCTTTACCCATTATTTCCAAATATTTAATCCGTCTCAGCGACATAGCGGAAAAATGAAAAGGAAAGAAATAGCGTGGAGTAACATATGATATACAGGTGGGCACGCGTCACGACGTCTGCTGTAGGTCAGGGAGGGTAATAAAAAATGTAACACAGCGGGCGTGCTGCGTCGATACGTGCACTGTAGGCTGTAGGTGACTGCCTGCCACTGACGTACGGCGCGGCGGCGTGGAAACAAGGCAAGCGGGAGTAGCGATCTGAAATAGGGGTTTTTATTGCAATTGAAAGGATAATATTTTTTGTGCCGATACTGTCATACGGATTTTTGTATATGTATTTTTAAAAGACATTCATTAGCTAATGTAAATACGAAGGTTGTCATGAAAAAAATAATAGAGCGATAAGATGTTTGAAAATTGCGTAAAGAAAATAGTAATGAGAATGTATATATGGGGATAAAATTAATTACTCTTCGGTTCGGGAGTTCATTGATATAAGCACGGTTCATTAATACAGGTATGGTTGTAGCGGTTATTAAAAAGTAAATATTTTTGAAGTATTAATTTACAGGTGTATTTAGAAGCAGGCAGTCTGTGGAAGTACTTACGGAAGACTGGAGTACAATAATATCGCCCTGATGGTTTGTTACTTCTGCCAGTGAACAAAGAAGCTAATAAAGAGATCTATTTTCAATGAGTGTCGCCATGTACGGAAAGTTTATTGGTTTAAAATCTGTCTTGGTAGTTGATAGATAGAGACCACGATGCCATAAGCCAATCTATTATACCGATGCCGAGTTAAAGAGGTGAAAGGAATTGACATATAGTTATAGTTTTGCTGAATAATTAACATGTAAGTGATACAACACAATAAAGTAATTATATAAATATACATAAATAAATAGACAATCATATATATACATATGTTATATTTTACACATAGTAAATGCAACTAATGAGACTGAGAGGAAAGCCAAGTAGAATTAAGATGATTACGTATTATCAAGAGAAAGAAAGTGAAGTTTCACAAGATGTTTGAAGGAATGAAGTGATTGAGCATTCCTTATATCAAATAGCATTCCATAGGCGTACTGCCTCGACCGACAATGAGTTAGTATGCAAGTCAGTAGAGCGGTATGGTGTGATATTTTTAAATGGAGTAAAAGCCGCGAGACTTACTCCAGACACATATACGCGAGAGATCTTCGTTAATAGCGGAAATGGCATTCGGAACTTCAAATTAGGGTGCCTGTGCGTAAATCTGCAAATCATCTTCATGAAGATGGCGAAGGAGCGAAGTTCGGATGTGATGGAATTGGTGAATAATCCAAATAAAAGAGGAGACAACACATCACCCTTAGGCACGCCAGCAGCACTCGCGCACCAAGAAGAGTACGTATCCTCAATATGCACTCGCTGCTGTCGACTAAATGATACTAACATAATATTCTCAATCGACAGTTAGTTTTGATCGTAGAGACTAACACGCAGGTGTCTGTCCGCGCACGTTACCTTCGCTGCAGCTTACGGACTCCTAATTAGGTGTGTACAGAGACATTGATGACAATTTATAGGTGTAACCGGGGTGAACTAGAGCACCGGACGGCCGACACAATGAAGGCGTAACAAACTTCGCAGTGACGTGAGACCGGTGAGCTCCAGAGTGCGAGCGCCTTCTCGGCATTTGTCGACTCACAACATGGACTATAGTAACCATTTCAAACACTCGACTTTGTATAAAAAAATTAAATTAAACTGTAAGGTCTGTTCAGTTTTTAAAGTCCAGGCTGGTCCGTCAGGGAGGCGTGGTTTCCCTGCACACATAAATGTTTAAGAATTGTGATCACTGCAGAGGCCCCATATATTGCGCAGGTCGACATTTACTCTCGAAGAAATAATGCTGAGACCTCACCTCGGAAAATTATGTATACTAGATAAGTCAGTCGTGTCGGAGATTGAAAATATACATATAGGTATATTGGACAGATAGAGAAATGAATTATAATATTCAATTCAATTTATTTATTTTGTGAACATAGGTGATTATCAAGATGTACATACAATATATAGACGTGTAGCTCTATGTCCCGCCAAAGGGCATTCAAAATTCATTAAAGTAATGTCTATCTATCTATCTATAACTTCACGCCAAATCCCTTACGGGGTAGGCAGAGAGAACCGAGCGCCACGCGACTCGATCCTTACATACCTCACTCGCTTCTTTCACATTCATTGCTCTTTTCATGCACGCTCGCCGGTTTCTAGGGCTCCTGACATCACCTTCTGATAGAACACGACCAATCTGATCATGATAGGTAAGTCTTGGCCTTCCTCGGCTCCTACATCCTTCCACTTTTGCATTGTATATCTGCTTCGTCATTCTTTCATCCTGCATTCTTTCTACATGTCCGAACCAACGGAGCATGCCTCTTCTTATTTTAACACCGACGCTCTCTTTCAGACCAACTCTGCTTCTAACCTCATCACTGCGGATACGGTCTGCAAGCGTTACACCACAGATTTTGCGCAACGCTCGCATTTCAACCGCGTTTATCCTACTTTCATGCTCTCTCTGCCATACCCAGCTCTCGCTTCCATAAGTAAGCGTTGGGACCAGCACTGCATTGTGTATAGCCAGCTGCGCCTTCTGGCTCAGGTTTTTACTGCCAAGAAGTTTTCCCAACGCTCCATTCACACTATTCCCAGCACTCACTCGCCTTTCCACATCTGCGGTGTACCTTCCATCCCTGCTGAAAGCGCATCCAAGATATACAAACTCATTCACTTGTTCCAACACTTCATCATCTACCGTAATTCTTACATTGGTTCTGGTTTCTTCTCTTTCAAATACCATAATCTTTGTTTTCTTCGCATTCAATAGTAAGCCTTCCTTCATACATTCGTCTTTCATCATTGTGACTAGTGTTTGCAGCTCAGATGGTGTTTCTGCTAACAGGACGGCATCGTCTGCATACAGCAGACAGTTCACCACTAGGTCATCCATGCGTAATCCTACATTCGTCGATCTTATTCTCTGTAGACAACTATCGAGATACAGAATAAACAGCCTAGCAGACAACATGCAACCCTGTTTGACACCAATTTTGACATCAAACCAAATAAACTAAACTAAATAGAACTAAAATAAATAGTAATAATGATGATTATTTCTCCATTATACATTATCACTTAGATATTCATTAACTGAGTAGTATGCTTTGTCATTAAGTAATCTAAATACATTTCGCCTGAATATATGTAAATTTTTAATATTCCTAATTTGTTCTGGCAGTTTGTTATTTAATTTAGGCGCCATTACATAGACACTTTTATATAAAAAAGTAGTTTTGCATTGAGTTAGGTGTAGTTTACCATAGCGATGTCTACTTTTCACATTTTGAAACAAGTGAATATTATTTCTCACAAATATTACAACCTCATACAGCGAGGGTAGAGTGAATAGTTTCAGTTCCTGAAAGTGTGGTTTGCATGAATCAGACGGTTTTAATTTGCACATAGCTCGTAAACATTTCTTCTGTGCTAAGAATGCTTCATGAATTTTTGTGGCATTACCCCAAAATATATTGCCATACCGTAGAGTCGAGGCGACGTACCCAGGATAGGCTGTTAAAAGGGCAGTATGATTAGCCACCTTGCATAACATGTATAAGGCATATGAAAACTGATTCAGTTTTATACAAACATGGTCAAGTTGAGTTCTCCATGACATGTCACTATCAATGTAAAGTCCTAAGAATTTTGTAACTTTTGTTTCTTTTACATTTTTGTCTTCATTGTTTATATTTAGTTATTATCTGCCTATTATATGTGTTGGGTACTTATGTGTACAGGTGACCCTAAAAAGCCAGAATTCCTGCATTTGCAAAGCTATAAATATGAAAGTCTTATTTTTTATTCCAGTATACGACCACCTGATGTAAAGTGGTTATCGTAGCCTATGAACACTAGCAGAACAGGTATATAGTTGGCGTATTGGTATCCCTGCTGCTAACACGGCACATTCTTAGGGGCTTACTGGTAACCCCACTCACTGGTATTACGTATTGACTCCAGCGATGTGTCTGGAGTGTTTACCTTGAACTGCTTATAAGTAATAGTCGTAACGCTCCTGTTACCTTCTTTGACTTCTCGTTTTGATTTCTACAATATTTTCTATAAAAATACCTTCTTCTAGCGTGATGCGTTTCCTAATCTATCAGCATTGGCGAAATCCGCTGCCTTAGCTGACACCGACTTTGGCAAGGAGCGACTGCCGTCAGACCATCACAACCAGAGGGAACTCCAGTCCTTTGTTAGACTAAGCCACAGGACTGTCGCAATGTATTTTGTAGTATGTGCGAGTTTCCTCACGACGTATTCCTTCACGGTCGAGCGAGTGATACTAATATACATACATGTAACCGGTAACACGACTCATGTGGTACACACACACACCTACAATTCGGCTAACACGCCGGTTTTCTATACACTGGAATACCACAGCACTATTTTCTTTAAAAAAAGCGTCATCTCTCTATCTATCTATAACTTCACGCCAAATCCCTTACGGGGTAAGCAGAGAGAACCGAGCGCCACGCGACTCGATCCTTACATACCTCACTCGCTTCTTTCACATTCATTGCTCTTTTCATGCACGCTCGCCGGTTTCTAGGGCTCCTGACATCACCTTCTGATAGAACACGACCAATCTGATCATGATAAGTAATTCTTGGCCTTCCTCGGCTATCCTATATCCTTCCACTTTTGCATTGTATATCTGCTTCGTCATTCTTTCATCCTGCATTATTTCTACATGTCCGAACCAACGGAGCATGCCTCTTCTTATTTTAACACCGACGCTCACTTTCAGGCCAACTCGAACTAGAAGCATCTAACCTCATCATTGCGGATACGGTCTGCAAGCGTTACACCACAGATTTTGCGCAACGCTCGCTTTTCAACCGCGTTTATCCTACTTTCATGCTCTCTCTGCCATACCCAGCTCTCGCTTCCATAAGTAAGCGTTGGGACCAGCAATGCATTGTGTATAGGCAGCTGCGCCTTCTGGCTCAGGTTTTTACTGCCAAGAAGTTTTCCCAACGCTCCATTCACACTATTCCCAGCACTCACTCGCCTTTCCACATCTGCGGTGTACTTTCCATCCCTGCTGAAAGTGCATCCAAGATATACAAACTCATCCACTTGTTATAACACTTCATCATCTACCGTAATTCTTACATTGGTTCTGGTTTCTTCTCTTTCAAATACCATAATCTTTGTTTTCTTCGCATTCAATAGTAAGCCTTCCTTCATACATTCGTCTTTCATCATTGTGACTAGTGTTTGCAGCTCAGATGGTGTTTCTGCTAACAGGACGGCATCGTCTGCATACAGCAGACAGTTCACCACTAGGTCATCCATGCGTAATCCTACATTCGTCGATCTTATTATCTGTAGACAACTATCGAGATACAGAATAAACAGCCTAGCAGACAACATGCAACCCTGTTTGACACCAATTTTGACATCAAACCAGGGTGACATGTTGCCATCTATTCGCACACATGCTGAGCAATCCTTGTAAGTGGACTGCAATCCCATGTCTCGGCAATATGCACCACAGTTCCTTTCGCACAGCCCTATCAAATGCCTTCTCAAGATCCACAAAACCGCAGAAAACCTTCTGGTCTGTGGCCAGATGCTTCTCTACGATATTGCGGAGCGAGAAAACTTGATCCGTACATCCCCTTCCATTTCGGAATCCTCCTTGTGCCTCCCACAGCATTTCGTCAGATTTCACCCTCATTCTCCTTTCAATTATCTTTCCATATACTTCTGCTGCTAAGCTGATCAAACTAATGGCCCTACAGTTGGCGCAGTCCATATGTGATCCCTTGCCTTTATACAAAGGTACGAAAAAAAACGTCGTCAGTTTGAAATAGTACGAGTATGGCAAACACAATACATTACTACGCTTTGTTCTATTCTACGAACACAAATATAATATAAATATTAGGTTGACGAGCTGGTTTGCGAAGAGTTGTTCCCTATGACAGGAGCCTCGCTTTACAATGACACTGATCATCGCCGACGGCTGAGAATTCATACTCATCATTCACTATGGTCGCGTACTGTACGGTTCCAGGGAAGTTTTCTACCGAGAACTCTTAAGTTGTATAAACTCCCAGATGAGTTTTTCCCAACGGACTTCAGCATGAGGCTCTTCAAAAAAAGCGTATAGAAGTTTTTGTAGTATCGATAATTGGTGTTGCAAATATCCATACGGTAACTACTTACCATTAGGTAATAAAATAAATAGAACGATCTTTACCTTAGTGTGAGTAAGCAATTTACTCAGCTGGCCGACACGAACATGATTGTTTAACAAAACAGTAAGTAGACAAATTAAACTTGAATACATCTGCCTCAATCCGTCTCGCTCTAATTAACGCAAATTTACTCGAGTCCGCGCTAGCTGTCCCGTTCTAGATACTCCCCTCAGGTTCATAAATAAAAATGTATTTGTCTAGGTATTTATCATCTAGGTAATATACAAAATACAAATTATAATTAATCATGAATGTAGTTTTGTCTGTGCCTATTCTAAGGTTAAACTGATGGTAATGAGATTCGAGGAAGAGGGGTTCAAAGACCTGGAAACATACCTTAATTGATTCCTAAACTTGATGAAATTTATGAACATTACAGACCCTATTCTGTCAGTTCTGAATAAAATATTCGAAAGGAATCCTAATCAATTGCAACCTTTCTTTAAGATCAATTGATTTTTGTCATTTAATTGATTTAACAGATTGTAGACATCAATGAGGTTAAATCTGAAGGAAGTAATGTGAGTATCGGGGTGCCCCAGGGTTCTATTTTGGGACCCTTTTTATTTTTAGTGTATGTGAACTACCTGCCCTACATGGTGCAGAAAAATCGTGGATATGTGATTATTTGCTCCTGGCTCATTTACTGCCAAGGTAAATGCTGTTCCATGTGCCATCCTAATCTAGTTCATATTCAACATTATTTTATTAAAGTCCACTAAAATCAAATTAATTAAATTTAGTCTACCAAATATCACTTCTGCCAATATATAATTTCTCATTGGCAATAATAAATTACAACTAGTTAATGATACAGTTTTTCTTGGAATTAAAGTAGAATAAAAATTGCAGTAAAACCCCTACATAAAAACTTGCAAGTAAGCACAACTCTACCGTAAATGGCTTTAGGAAAATTAGATTATTTAGATCGTGGTAACTGCGCGCTTAATCATAGGCCTCTTGAAGAAGGACACAGTTACGAAAGAGCTGGTCGAACAAATTACCTTTTTTATACAACGTCGGGAGGCAAATCAAATAAGTATATGTACGGCCCATCTCATGTAGCCTGGCTATCGTAGCCTATGAACAATATGCTATCCCAACAACTCCTGTGGTGCGCTAATAACATCAATTACTCGTAGGAATATAACAATCCCCCAGTATTCTGTGAGGTGTAGGTACTTCCCCAGTCAGGATGCTTTGTTGTACCCTACCCCTACTTACTCTTAACCTATTTTTTTTTATAAGTTGAAATGTTATTTGTTTTTAAGGTCGTGAGGCATGCCAGTATACGACTCCCCTAATGTAATGTCGTTACTGCTGTCTACTAACCCTTCACGCTCGAGCTGTTACCACTCCTGCTACACAGTAACTACTTAGGACCTCACTGGTAAACTCACTCGCACGCTCAAACACAACAATCTCCGCCGAGTTCAGACCAAGACAAACAGCCATATTCATGCAAACAAACTTAACCCGCTACCGTTTGGGTTAAAGCAGTATTACTAATTACTCCGCCACCGGATTTACCACAGTAAGCAATTGTGTTAAATATTTTTTATTTATAATCAATTTCAAAAAACGAGAAGGTTCTCAATTCGTCACTATATATTTTTTGTTTATTCGTGTATATTCTTATAAACGACAAGCTCGTGGAATCCGTTCATGAGATAGAAGATAAATTCCTAAAGCCTCGCACAAAAAGAACCTACCAACCAAAGGTTCCGAATCCGAAGCCAAACATCTGTCTTTTGGGCAAAGTCAACTGACGAAGCAGAACACCGCCACTCGCGTCATTATCTCTATGAAGAGAGTTCTACGCACAGCTGTTACGTCGTTACAGTCGGGTAACAAGACAGTATTATTATTTTAATAGTGTTTCCAACCAGGTAGGTTTCAAGATGAACATGGATAAGACTAAGATCATTGAAAATAAAAACAGTAGATTTCAATTAACCGTTTCAATTAGTCGCCATAATTTTCATTGTAGCAGCGTTCAATAACCTAACCTAAGTCAACCCATCTCTATAAATTGTAAAATAATTAACTTTAAACAAAAAATGATCCTGCTTCAAAAAACACAAAAGTAGCTAGTAGAAGCTCGTGGGAGTGGGAGAGATCGAGAATGTTGTGATAATTTTTCCGTTGTATCTAGATCGTTATCGAAACTTGCTAGATACCTTGCTAAGGCACGTAGATAAATTATTATATTTTGTTTGCCGTTAACTTCGAAATTATATAATAATGAATGTTTAAATAAAATGCAATAATTTCCTAATTATGATAAACGAACAATAAACAATTTTTTTTTTTATATTAGTTCAGCATAGTGGCCCCTCTTTGCCTGATGGTAAGCGAAAGAGGAGCCCAAATCGCAACTGCAACTGACAACATACTACATCCCGCATCCTGTCAGTTGACGCTGCCATGCTGACCCGCAAAATGTTTCTTCACGCTTCGTTTGAAGGATCACATATTGTAGGAAGGAGGGAACACATGTGCAGGCAAGGCGTTCCACTTTTTGATGGTACGACAAAGATAGGAGTTGCCGAACTTTTTGGTACGCGAAGAGATATTCTCAACCGTGGAACTATGACATCGCAAGCCCGCACGTGTGGTTCTATGACAGAAAGGTGAGGGTGGGATAAGGGGTAAAACAGTTCTTCAGAACACTCGCCATGGTGAAGGCGGTAAAATACGCTTAGAGAGCCTATGTCCCTACGGAGTTGAAGAGGTTCTAGGCTTTTGGTGACCTCTTCGTCGTCAATTATGCGGATAGCCCGTCGCTGCAACCTATCGAGAGCCTCAAGAAGATACTGTGCGGAGCCGTCCCAGAGATGCGAGCAATACTCCACGCAGGCCCGAACTTGTGTCGTATAAAGCAGACAAAGTTGGTCCGGCGTGAAGAACCGGCGCACCCTGTTCAGGACTCCGAGCTTTCTTGAGGCTGTTGAGATGAGGCTCTCGATGTAATAACGCTGGTTAAGGTCGCAATGAATACCCATACCCAGCATGTTCAGGCTATCATGCATACTGAGAGAAGCACCCTGAAGACTGGGAGTGGGAAGGAAGGGGGACATTTTTGTTGTAAACGCGCAAACCTGAGTTTTCTCGGTACTAATTTATTTATTTATTACAATTGCTCACTACACTTACAGTAAAAAAACCAAAGCGTGTAGTAAGCTACAATACAAATACAATTGAATACATAAACATATTAAATAGACATTATTAAATTGTATTGATAATATTCCACAAATAAAAATAGCACTTCTGTGTGAATTCTGTGATATTACAGTTAAAAATATCGACGTCCGAGTGCTGGGCAATCAAAGCATTGAGCAAGTTCATAGCCCGATTCGTTGGTGCAAACTGCGCCGTACACGTGCGTACAAACGGAACCGCTAGCAGACGGCGCGATCGCAGTCTCGAATACTGCTCCGGGGCGAATAAATGACAGCTGCAGGATTGTCAAGCTTGCCATTTAGGAGTTGCTCATAATACATGGTCAAAGCCAGTTTACGCCTCAATTCCAGTGTATCCATGCCTACCATACTCAAGACAAACAGAGACAGATATTAGTAGGGATAATAACCGTACATTTTATATATAATTGTCTGGCAAATTTCCGTTGAACGCGCTCTAGCATAAGTTTATATTTTGTTTCGTGCGGGTCCCAAATTATGTGATTAAATTCAAGTTTACTCCGAACAAAGGCAAAGTACAAGAGAATAAGTGCATCCCTGTTCCTGAAGTTAGTACACTGTCTCATAAGAAAGCCGAGAGCCTTGTACGCGCGCCCACATAAGCTAATAATATGCGGATTAAAAGTGAGTTCGCTATCAACTATTACGCCCAAGTCGCGAGTTTGGGTTACCCGATCCAACAAATTTCCAGCAACTGTGTAATTATACTGATTTGGAGTGCGTGACCGTGTCAGTGTTATGGTTTTGCACTTAGAGATGTTGAACTCTAGATCGTTGCGCACTCCCCATGCCACCACGCTGTCAATATCACTCTGAAGTGTTTGGCAATCTTCAAGGGTATTAATACCCAAGAACAACTTTACATCGTCAGCTAACATTAGACACTGGGCCGCGTTAACAGACTCTGGCAAGTCATTAATCATGATCAAGAACAGGGTTGGACCCAGGGTACTACCTTGACTTACACCAGAACAGATCTCATATGACTTAGATCTGTAATTAGAGAGTTGTACATATTGTGTGCGACTAGAAAAGTAACTCGCAAAAAGCTTAAGAAGATTAGGTGTGAATCCTATTGTGGATAGTTTTTTTAACAACACATCATTGTGGACTCGGTCGAATGCTTTTTTAAAGTCAAAATACGCTACGTCGACTTGTTTGCCCTGGTCCATTTTCGTAGCAGCATAGTCCACAAAGTCGACGAGGTTAGTTACAGTTGACCTACTAGCTCGGAATCCATGCTGACAGTCACTGAGCTGTGTACGAACCTGTATGGTTATGTACCGATTTAAGATGGACTCGAATAACTTTCCAAAAGCTGAAAGAACGGCAATAGGTCTGTAGTTGTGAATTTGGGACTTAGAGCCTTCCTTATGTCTCGGCGTTACTTGTGACTCATTCCATAGAACTGGGTAGATAGCTGTTTAAATTACAAATACTGAATTGTTGTGTAAAACATTTATCTTTTGCTTTTTGGTGACTTGGATTTAAACTTTTTTGGTGTTTACTCGTTAAGAAACGACTTTGTGTTATGCGGCCCGGTAAGAACATTTTATGAGGAGTAAAATCAAGTGAACGTGTTAACAAAAAACGTTACGCTCGTCCGCTTGAAAAGTAACGAACATATACATGTGTGGGATTTAACTGAGATTTTTTTTATATAACGTCGGAAGGTGTACAAACATACGGCCCACCTGATGTAAAGCGGTCACCGTAGCCTTTGAACGCTGTAATACATTAAGCATCACTCGCGCGATGCCTTCTCTGTTGCTAATACTAACTCCTTATGATATTTTGTTATTTTAGAAGATGCGCTCATGTACCCTCTTTTTCTATTCGATATATATCATAATTATCGTTCGTAACGAGTAAACATCAGTCGTGCGTCGGAGATGACACACACACACTTTTTTAAAGTACTTTGTAGTGCAATATGGATTTTACGAACAAAAGATAAACACCAATCACATCCACGGAGAGGCTCTCGAAATGAGGAAGGAAGTTACCGTCCATTTCATGAGCTTTCACTGTAGACATTGAACTTTACGAGGAGGTTCACGGTCCGGCGCGTCTTCACTTCCGGTGCCACTACGAGTGCGCACGTCGTATCGAAATGGTTACTGTTACTCAAATAACAATCAACTATATTAAAGCACACGCATGGTACACGTTGCCTCTACTTCAGAGTCCTGATGATCGCAGCTAACACGCTCGAGTAAACTCCTGTTGTTAGGCCAGAACCAAGGTCTATACGTCCACAGGACAATCAGATCAAACGCCATGTTATAACCATCGATTAAGAGGGTTCTCGTCACTTACAGAAACTTGAAAGACTACATTAGACTGGTGAATTCGATTTCCGCACAAGGCAAAGATGCATGCATTGTACATGTCTGTTCTGTCTGTCGTGCATAGACAGACTGCGGTCGACGTTGCTTAACCTGCGTGTTCGGTTAGAATGACACGCGCAAGCTCGCTTAAAACCAGGCATATCCCGCTAAATTTGTGTTTTCGGAATTATGTAATTACTACTCGGTCGGCGGTGAAGGAAATCATCGCGAGGAAACAAGCTCCTCCAAGAAAATATATTTCGAAAGACGTGTAACCTGACCTAACAAAGGGCTGGTGTTGACTCTGGGCTGGGAAGTTTGACGGCAGCTGCTCCATGTAAATATTTGTGCCTTCGCCAAATCATTAGGCTTAGGAAATAAGACAACACTAAAAAGACCAATACGTATTTTAAAAAAAGTGATATTCATGAATGTTGATCAGTTGCCTGATGTAAGCAAAGCTTGCTTGCTTAGTTTGGAACTAGATGGTGCTGTATAATTTGTCCGACGATATTTATTTATTTATTCATATATCTTGAATGAGTTAATAGCGGCACGTATTCACCCAAAGTCACCATTCGTTCACTTTGGTAACATGTGACGAGACGCGCCTCTTGAAAGACCAAAATGATATTCATTATCGGGTCCATTTCCACCCCGAGAAGGAAGAAGAAAGAAGGATCGGTAAAGGCTGTGGTCGAGTAGCGGAATCTCGAGGCCATGCTATCCATGAATCACAGAGCACCTCCGGTGGAATGTAGTTGTTGTGAGTGCAGAGAAGAAAAAGTCGATGCTGTACGAGAGTTTCCTCCGTGCAGTCATGGTGATCTCGCGGCGCACTGGCAGCTGTGTATATTACACTGCATGTTGAGAAGATAATGTGACGGTACAACTCATCCTGAGGACCCTATCTATCATGATGCCCTAAATGGAAGATTAAAAACGAGCAATAAAATGAAAGATTAAAATAGAAAAATAAAAATAAGAGAATTGTAAGATACATTAAGATTATAATTAAAAAATGTAACAAGCGTATAATATATATACCGCGAGGGTCCAATGTCAAGTAAACTATTTTTATTATTTTTTTAAATAAAGGACTATAATTGTTAGCCTGCCGCCGTATTTGTCTATCTTTCGTATCGCTCGCTTCTATATTTTTCTTATGGCCCAGTGGGCTGAGCGCTGGTTGTTCAGAGAGGTCCTGACGATATCCGTAGACGTGTATTTGATTACTTCTTCGTCAACTTCAGTCGGTTATTAACCGGTAAGTTCCTGGGACATGGATGTGCTCCTGCGAGTGAGTGAGCTTAACAATAAAAATGTAAACTGTTGCTGCGCTAGCAATTAAGGTGATACTGTTGATTCCAAGCACTAGCATGCTATTAAAATACATATCATAAGGCACAGTTTGCTTGCGACTAACGTAGCTAATTCTCCGCCATAATACTAATAGGTTTTGTGTTTTTAATGTTTAATGTGATAGTTTAAATTTAAAAACGAGTGTGCTTTAGACCACACGACTGAAGTAAATGTTCTTTAGCACCATAGTGTGATACAGACAATAGGCCTGCATTGTATCTTACATATACGAAACTTAACTCGCTATGAGAGAAAGAGAGAAAGTAAATGTGTGAAACGTACCTCTCTCTCTTTCTATCTTCACTAACTTATATCTCCCTCTCAACTTCCGTTCGTCTCGCCCGATCACACTTTTCGTAACGCTCTCGTCACGCATTCACCAGCTTACTCCCAAAGTCAAGCGTGCGTAAAGAAGTTTTACTTCAAAAATGTAAGGGCAGCGTAATACTACGTTGTGTGCTTCCTCTACCAGGTAGTTCACGGGAGACAGAGGATGTGATCAGCAACTGTAACAGGAAACACGAGCCCTCGCCAAGGTGACCCATCTAATGTACATTTAACTATATAAGAATTACAATATCTCACCAGATTTCGATGATCAATAGTCGTGTGGTTGGCAATGGCTATATTATTCTTCCATTAGTGATAATAAAAATAATATAATAATATTTTGTTTATTTATCTATGTAAACTAATAACTAAATAAGTGTTTGGAGAGCTCGATGGCGTTGTTGCGTGTCATTCTAAATAACCGACCGCATCCTGTCTATGGATGGCTATATCTATCTCGAGTTTCTCCGTGCTCGGAGGGCACGTCGGTCCCGGCTGTTGACGATAGATGATAGTCGTTAAGCTAAGTCAGTGGCCTTGAAAACACTGGCCTCCGCCGATCCGCGTTTGAGCAACGTGGTGGAGTATGCTCTAAAGCCCTTCCTTCGGCTGAAGGGAGACCCGTGTCCCTGCAGTGGGATGAGTAAGGGGTAATGTGGTTGAGAATTACTTAAAGAAATCTAATTACATATTTACGAATATAGTCAGGTGTGTTATTATTGTAATATATTTTTATAAAGTAATCATAAAAATTACACACCTGACCTCGGCGGTCGGTTTCCCCGCAGCCGATGGTGCGGGCAGCGCCTCGGACCGTCTCGCGTCGCGGTTGCGATACGTCCAGGGTTTACGCAACGTCCTTGACGAGGTACCACTGCGGTGACGAATCGACCGCGGCGGCCGCACTCACAGAGGCAAACATCCATGGTCACTTGACCAAAAATAAAACAATGAAGTCCGCCTGTCTACCGCCTGTTCGAAACAACCACCGGGAATTATGGAAGGCATCCGTCCCTCTGTTGTAATAGCCCAATACCATGTCATTTCTTACATATTTCCTATTGTTTATTATAGTTCCAATGCCTACTAAGACTCGTTCATAGTTACGTTGTTTTGGTAACATCTCCCGGCGCGAGTCGCTCCTGGCCCCGCCTTGTGTCAACACCTAATAAATTTGGTCGTGGTGGATGAGTCTTGGCCTTCCTCAGGATCTACATCCCTCGCGTTTCGCGTTATATATCGCTCCGGTCATTCTTACTTCTTGAAATCTCTCTCTCTTTTTTATTCTCTCCTTAACACTCATATTCTCTTTCAGAGCTACTTTTTTCTTATATCTATATTGCGAACTACAGAAATTAAATTAAGCAAGTTGTCCAAAATAGAATTGCAAGAGATTACGGTGTACTTGCCGCTGTAAACGCTGTCTCTCATCATAACGTTGTGTTCGTATCAGTTTCGAGTGACACATATCGAGTAACACGAGCTCAATAATCATCAAGAGTACATTGTTTTACATACATTAAGAAGCTACTCGTATTCGACTCGATTTATATAAATACACTGGCGCTGTTTCCGCAATTAGTACCGCTGACGGGCCGCCGGCCGCGGCGCCGCGGGCGTATTTAAAATTCGATTAACATAACAACGGATATTATTTTATATACACGCATGCGCACCTGATGTAAAGTGGAAGAAAGTTAACATTCATGTGTTATTGTGAACACATACATTCATTGATACAAAGCAGAAGCATGTAAGAGCAGAGGAAGTCAAGCAAGACTCGCCTACCGCGATCAAATTGACGTGTGTTATCTGATATTATGATAATATGAAGGTAGTGTTATTGGCCCTAGAAAACGGCGAGAGTGCATGAATAGAGCTATGAATGTTAAAGAAGCGAGTGAGTCGTGTAAGTACCGAATGATGTGGTGCGTCAAGTGCCTAACTCGCAGAGTATGGTATGAAGATCTAGATAAAGTGCAATAATGAATAAGGTACCAAAATGGCCATCCCTATAAGTTTTTGAGGCAGCTAATTTTAAAAAAGTCCATACAAATGCCGCTGGTAAAAGTCACATTATCATTTCGATCGCAGCGTGGGGCGGCGCGCGTGCCGCGAGTCTAAGTCTAATAATAAAAAAAAAACTCCTGTAGATGTCACGTCTCAATTTTGTTACAATTTACATTTATTTTTTATGTTTCACATTATTTGGACATATCTTTAGACCAAGAGTATAAATTGTGTAGATAAAATGACTCAAATAATAGAATATGCAAAATACCCGTATACTTTCTAAAGCAGAAAGTCTATACAGCGGGTTGTTCATCAGAATCGTTTATTCCGTTGTGACTAAAGGAATGTTTACCGAAATTAAGAGAGGCCTAGTACCCATTATGTGGTCGATAAGCAACTACCGAATGATGATGCCGTAGCAGAATTCTGGCGAAGCATTTGGTCGGTACCTGTCAACCACACCGAGGGAGAGTGGATTGATGTGCTCGGGAGGGCATGTGAGTCGATAGGAAACATAGATAACAACAGTATGATGGATGGCAGTTGTGCAATACGATCGGCACATAACTGGAAAGACGCCAGACGGTCTGTTTTTCTTTTTTTGATGCGCTCTACTTCTTTTAAAACATCCAGACCAAGACAAGCAGACACATTCATACACACAAATATTTGCTTTGTGTGGGAATCGAATCCACGTGCGTTGGTGTCAATGTCGCGTCATTCACGACTGAGCCACCTAGCTCGTCAAAAGTTTGGACAGGACATGAGTCTCACAAAGTATTATTCTACGTTCTTCGCGAAGGTAAGGTATATCATAAAGCAGTTTCAGACGATAGATACAGTTACGAACAGCTTCATATTCATGCTTCTCAAACATAATATGTGAGTCCACAGTCAATTCACACTAAAGATAGAAAATACAAGTAAAATGATCTTTGATTAAAGACTTTTATTTTATACCACTAAGGTGGCAAACAAGCGTACGGCCTGCCTGATGGTAAGCAGTTACCGTAGCCTATGGGCATTTGCAACACCAGGGGTGTCACTCTTGCGTTGCCGACCCTGTAAGAACCTCTTCACGCCTTTCTTGAAGAACAACTCCTCAGAACACAACCCATTATACAGCCGGTAGAACACGCAACTGATTGCCAAAACTATCGAAAGAAAAAAAACATCGATCGATTATCTGAAATTTACTTTAAAATTGTATGTATAAGTGCTATTGAACTTATACAGTAATGAAAAAACTCAAATATTACACGTTTATGCACTTTTTGGAAGACGTGATTAAGGTCATGAAGAAAACCTTGTAAAAATCATTATCGTTTTACTGGTGGTATTAAATTACAGGATTGGGTCTGGGCACCCTTCCCAAGTATTTTTCAGTACAGTTCCTGAAGCTGGAACATCTAGAATTAAGATTTTGAATTGGTTCTGAACTGTGAAGGCTTGGCTGTAAGGGCTAGATTCCTTTGCCTTTCCCGTCGGGGATTACGAGAATCAAAAAAGTAATCGTATGTGCCAATACACAGTGTATGTGACAGTGATATGTCGGTATGCTGCTCGATCGTCAGCTCCTGGCAAGTGACAAATGGGTCGCATTTAGCATTCAGCGCTATGGCTATTGATAAACATCTGAAGGCTATCATTTAATTAATTTAGCAACTATGTCTAAGTTTTACGTGCTAGTTTGTTGTAGTAACTTCGCGGTGGTCTAGTTAACTAGATTAACTTTTAGCTCGCCTGTAACATCTTGGAATAGGTTCGAGCCGGTCGAGTTGCCATATAAAATATTTTTTAAGGAGTGATGTAGCGGCGC
Source organism: Pyralis farinalis (assembly GCA_947507595.1). NCBI lineage: Eukaryota > Metazoa > Arthropoda > Insecta > Lepidoptera > Pyralidae > Pyralis > Pyralis farinalis. The sequence goes on along the minus strand of OX382260.1, from coordinate 42,326,747 downwards.
TGTGTTGTCGACACAGAAGCCCAAATAATTATCTTATTGTATTATATATTTTTTTACCAAGACTAACCTACCATGACCAAATTGGTCGTGTTTTATCAGACGGTGATGTCAGGAGCCTTAGGAACCGGCGTGCGTGCATGAAAAGAGCTATGAAAGCGAGTGAAGTGTGTAAGGACCGCGTCTTATGGCGCTCGGTTCTCTCTGCTTACCCCGCAAGGGACCTGGCGTGAAGATATACATACATACGAGTACATTATATTTTTTTTTTGTATCAGTGTGTCTGTCGTTTGCGCTCATCTCTCATCTGGAGAAAACTGCCTGCATTTGATGATGATCAATATTTAGGTTACTTTTAATTTAGATGTACCTAATTTAGGGTTCTTACCTACGTTGAATTTGAAAAACTAAACTCGATGTGATTGTAACAACGGACAGCAATTTGTGTTTATTTATATACCGGACTGAGGAACTCGACACTCAGAAACTGTATCCAAGAAGTAGCAACCCTAAGTGGTTATTTCTTAGTGTGTGGTTAGGCTTCCCAGATGTTGCGTAGACAATGAGTACGCAGTCGCGCAAGTTAAGAGGGCGTATAAAGCTAAGTGGCGCCCTCATTTTTTTTACGCTTAACGCAGAATTTAAGACCAACTCCAAAGAAACGCTCAATACGGCCACTATAGAGCTTAAGGTGCTCGCGTTGCAACGGTAATAATAATAAACTTAGTCGAACAATACGCGAGGTACAAGGAATTTGCCATCAAATTCTTTAGAGTGAACGCTCTAAAGACTAATTACGAGTCAATTAATTGTTTCTAACAACATATAAATAACCGGATGTGACTGTGTGGTGACCACGGCAGGAGTTTCACGTGAATACGTCTTCATAACGGTAAACGGAAGTAAGTTATACTAAAAGTAAATTATATCATGCAGCGAAATGACCTCAAAATAGCAGCATATTTCACCCCGCCGCGCGTGGTGCTTCACTGTCCTCACTCAAGAAATTCATTAATTCTTCAGCTATCAAGTGACGTAATAAATTTCAATATAAACGATAGATATGTAGCTACAACGCCAAACTATATTCCCCGATTTTGTTATTATCAGCTTTTTGAATTGGCTCCCACTATGGAAGGAAATTTAAAAACACCAAAAAGCAATCAAGGACCCTACCAATAAAAGCTTTACTACGTCTTTACAATAGTATGTAACTGTTATGACGTTACGGACCTTGAGGGAATACCAGAAATAGATGTATAGCTATTAACATTCATGGTATGTCCGCCGCGGCCGTCAATATGATAATTGTCCATATTTATGCAAAATGGGACCTCACCACTAATTTTGTTTTTTACTTTTTTATGAAGAATACTAAATTTAGAAGCGGACTAACTTTTTATACAAAAAAAAGAAACATGTGATTTTTAACTTCGAAACTAGATATACTAAAAGCAGAACAGACCCAACTGCAACAACAAACATTATATATAAAGCAAAACCAAACCACAGTACAATGGGATTCGATTATTCAAACAAATAAACGATATCACTACCAGGTAATTTTATAATAAAACAGATCCACGCGCACTTGGTACCATTATACATAACACATATTTCTTTAATTATCAATTATTTTTAATGCACCAAAATGGAACCAAGTTTCTGTGGTATCGTTACGCGTAAAGTAAATTCTTTAATTGCTAATTATAATTTTTTTGTAAAATGGTACCACAAGTATTCGATGGCTAAGATCCATACTGGTATTATTTACTATAAATGTCAGCTTTGGCTGTACAATATAGGAATTTATTCTGCAAAGCTAAACTTGAAGGGATTACCAGCCGTAAAGGTGTCCAGGAAGTCGGTTCTTGTCATTAAAATATTTAGGCGAGCATATTTGTGAAGATGTCTAGGAACTAATTTAATGTAGTGGTTCATGGAGGACGGAATCGTAACGTAAAGATACATTTCATGTTAAAAGCATTTTTGCATTCTAATCCCACCTTGAAAAAATAACACAAAAAATTTCGATACCCGGAGATAGTTAGGTAATGACAAAGATTTTTTCCACATTAAAACGGCAATGAAGAAATATCCGAGACTATACTCCTCCGACGACTACGTGCAGGTGAAAGATTGCAAGAAGAACCGCTTACAGTTACAGTTATGGCAAAAACTGATTTTCTGGGAACTTCTAAAGTTGAAAAAATCGGCCAAGTGCGAGTCGGACTCGCGCACGAAGGGTTCCGTACCATTGTCTATAAAAGCGGCAAAAAAAAACACGTTTGTTGTATGGGAGCCCCCATTAAATATTTGTTTTATTTTAATTTAATTATTTATTCTTAAAGTGAATATATAACTAAATATTTTGTGAATATTTCAAGTGTCTACCTGTTGCCGTTATCAATATCGAGCAAAAATGAGCAAAAAATCGGCCAAGTGCGAGTCGGACTCGCGCACGAAGGGTTTCGTACCATTATCTATAAAAACGGCAAAAAAATCACGTTTGTTGTATGGGAGCCCCCCTTAAATATTTATTTTATTTTGATTTAATTATTTGTTCTTAAAGTGAATATATAACTAAATATTCTGTGAATATTTCAAGCGTCTACCTGTTGCCGTTATCAAAATCGAGCAAAAATGAGCAAAAAAATCACGTTTGTTGTATGGAAGCCCCCTTAAATATTTATTTTATTCTATTTTTTAGTATTTGTTGTTATAGCGGCAATAGAAATACATCATCTGTGAAAATTTCAACTGTCTAACTATCACCGTTCATGAGATACAGCCTGGTGACAGATGGACGGACGGACGGACGGACGGACGGATGGACGGACAGCGGAGCCTCAGTAATAGGGTTCCGTTTTACCCTTTGGGTACGGAACCATAAAAATCACGTTTGTTGTATAGGAGCCCCCTTAAATATTTATTATATTCTATTTTTTAGTATTTGTTGTTATAGCGGCAACAGAAATACATCATCTGTGAAAATTTCAACTATCTAACTATCACGATTCATGAGAAACGGACGGACGGACGGACAGCGGAGCCTCAGTAATAGGGTTCCGTTTTACCCTTTGGGTATGGAACCCTAAAAATGGTTATTAACAGAAAAGGTGGTATTACTCGTAGTAAAGTTAATATTTTCCGAATTTGTAGCCAAATAATACATTCTTTATTACATACATATATAAGTATATTATTTTCCTGGAACTAATCGACTGCTGGAAGCTTCACAACAAAAACAGATTTATACTTTTTTTAGGCCTGACGTGAACAAAGACCTACAAAAGAAGTACTAAGCTACTAAAACTACGTACCTTAGTCATTCCTCTGAGGAGGCGCGCTCCGGAGACTAATAGGAGAGGTGGTCAACTCTCACGAGTATCCTTACGGTCGCCGCACTGGTTATGTCTAAATACCAACTAGATATTTTTGTCTTTAGCCGGGAAGGTTTCTGACGTAAACTCCTCAGGGGTACGGTACGCAAAAAAGAATCTCTCGGAAATTCCGGTCTCCTGCGTGACTGCCGGAGGTACTTAGCACTATTAATTTTTATCATTAAAAATCATTGAAATTTGTTGACATCGTAACTTCACCAAATTCATGTGGAACCAATCGGGCTCTCGGAGCTGAGAAAAACAAGGTCAGCCAACGAGGCACGGACTCGATTCAATTCAGTAGTTATTGCAGACTACAATATACATAGAGGTGGTAATTCGAAAGAACGGCGTATCGTGGATCATGTACGAATTGTACGATATTGCAAGTATGGGGGGATGGGGGACGTCGCATTCATCTACAATAGCTGGGCGATCGGTGGTTGTATTTGAAAACAAAATTTGATCTAAATCGTTAGACCCGTTTCAGAGATATACGAATTGCTCAATTAATGTAAAACAAATCCATAAGTTACTGTTGGAGACTGAAATAGCGTTCTTTCAAATTTCTTTTTTCATATTGTTGAAAATATTTTATGAATGAATCAAATTCTGTCCTTGGGCAGCATGACTAAGTTAGTGTTCATAGTTAAAAAAATACGCTAGTTAGCAAGATCATTGTATTTTATCCAACTTTGTTATTCCAACGTGTCACATCATGCCCAAATCTAACTCAAATATGACCTTATTCTGACAAACCACCAGAAAACCTAGGCGCACCTAGCATATACCATACTCAAATATGATCGTAAAATGTCACAAACCAAACTTGAAGGTCAAGGGCGCATCCACTTAGTCATATGATTTTCCTTCACAAACAAACTAAATTATGCGGTTATAAATATTAACGATTTCTAAACAAATTAGTAACATTCACCATTATTTTTATCTGTAATATGTAATTAATTATTATCTCTTTATTTATTTTAATATATTTACTTACATGCTAATATTAAAGACATAACGTGATGGAGTAGCTTTTAAAACAACGGATAACGTATATAAAAAATGTTCTAGAACATCTACAGACATCTAGTTTACATTTTATAATATAAATATCTTTGTGAATTGTACAATGTTTTAATGATGTTTGTTGATTTCTAATTTAATAATAAACTATGCTGGTTAGACACAAGTATATTATTTACCATATATGTTTACTAAATGCAATTATTTCTGATTTTTCGCTTTCAAACTTCGAAGACGACTTTTTAAACAAACGGATCGGCTTTATATGATTCATTTTAACCTCGGACTGGTGGACGTCACGCTCGCTGAGGGCAGGGGTCGTTATGTAGTATACGTACGAAGTTTTAAATACCTTCACCTAATTTATAGGTTGAATGGATTTCATTAATAGTTTTAATTACGTTTTCTATAATTACGTGCATCACCGACATACCTGTTACTAAAATTACAATCTATTAATTAACGACCGCCGCCCCAGTTTTTTTACTACAAGTTACAAGCGGCCGGCGAGTTGCGCGCTGAGATATACAAATCGTAACCGGTTGTTGTATTTGATTGATGTCGTCTTTATGGTAATCAAACATAAAACAGTGATAGTCCAGTGGGTAACGAAACAGTCTAATGACCGACGATCTTGGTTCGATTTGAATTCGGATTTATGTGTAGGTATGTTTGTAATTATCACTGGCTCGGCGGTGAAGGAAAACATTGTTAGGAAACCATTATTAATTATAATTTATTATTGATCGTAATGTGGAATAATTAATGAAACATAAATGTAGTACTTCCTATTGGCCTCCACGAGACTGGCTTGACCTAGTGTGGAGACCACCAGATGAAAGCCTAGGCATAATGTAAAGGAAACTGTACTTCGGTATTGGTAATAATTGATTTGTATTTCTATTCTATTTTCTAAACCCGCAAGTTCAAGAAATTATATTACAAAATACGTTTTCCCTCTGGGCTGTGGGAGGAAGAAAAAGGCTGTCAAGCATATTGCCTACCTAATGATAAGCAGCTATCCTAGCCAAAGTACTTTTGCGACACCAGGAGCAACACCTACGCGTTTTGAGTCAGTAAAAAAGTTTTATATAACCTTAAGTTCTGTTTTGAAGAATCGCATAATCGCATACTGTATCATCAGAAAACCTCGGCAGAGAATTCATTTCGCAGAATTTTAAGATCACAAAGGATAAATAAGCATACTTGGACACTATGGACACTTTCAACACCGGGGGCATCGTTCGTACGTTATGCATGTAAAAACCTCTTTAAATCATATTTACAAAATCTTATGCTGTAGTCTCTTGGAAAGACCTCGGCAGTAACTTCATTCCTCAGTATTACCGCGAGTTTATGCTTGCGGAAGTAAACATAGTATGCGACCATTTTGATTGTCATGTGCGAATATAAATGCTATATTGAAAGCGAGCGGTGTGATTAGGGAAGGAGGCGCCAGGCATCATATTTAACAACTGCTCTGGATACCACCTATTGTAATAGACAAAGCACACACGTAATGGCAAAATCTATTATTCTAAAGTCGTCTTACTAACTTCTTTTGAAAATGATTTCTTAGCTAAAGTATAAAATACTTCGCCGTTCCTTCCGAGGCCTAAAGAGGTCAGTAGCGTTTGTAAGCTTGGGATCGTCAACAACTCTCATAGGATCGACTATCATTTTTGAATTATCTGAATTATTTCCATAAGGTTTCGTCATGGCCAATGTTTTACCTTGACTGTCAATCAGTAAAACTGAATGATGTGAAAGCTACTAGAAGTTCACTAGTCAAAAGACCGTCGCGGAAGCCATATAGCCCTTATAAATGATGAAGATTGAAGATAAAAGATAAAAAAATCTTTATTTGCCTTTAGACCCTCACGTGCACTTAGACACGTCTTACATTTTCAATATTATATCTTATTTTATATTTTTTTTATTTTTCTCTTTTTTAATCTACCAGCATTTCAAATGACCATTAGCGAAGAAGAAATGCCAACAGAAACTTGCCAATATAGGTCTTTTTTTTTCAAATACATATTACAATAAATATAATGATATGAGTGTACGTATAGTGATATCAAGTGGTACAATTAAAGTTACATTAATTCATGAGCTGAATCATTTCCATACATCTCTGACAGTTAGATATTCATCGATTCTATAATAGCCCTTCTTACATAGAGTATTTTTGATGTATCTTTTGAACATATTGTCAGGCAAGGCAGAACTGTTTCAGGTAATTTATTATAGAATCGAATACCATTTACAATAAAAGATCTATTAGTCTTAGCAAGCCAATGTACTGGCATACGCAATCTATTCCTGCTTCAAAGTTTTCAGTACATTTTGAAAACGAATTTATATTTTTACGAGCATACATTATGTTCTCATAAATATACTGAGAGGTAACCGTGAGGATATTTATGTTTTTGAATAGTTCTCTAAGTGATTACCTGGAGCCTATATTATAAAATAGAGCGGATGGCTCTCTTTTGTAATATAAAAATAATTTCAATATCTGCAGAAGCGTGTATATCATACGCTCAATGGTTTTAGAGACAAGCGAAGTTATAATAGGCCTTTATCTCTGATATTACAATAAAACCGCATCCGCATTTTTGGTAATTTGGTGGCATATATTTTTTTTTTTATTGGCGCTATGTCTAAGCTTACAAATATAAATATTGCCTTACCAGCAGCGCCAGCGGCGAGCGCCGGCCGCACACGCTCCCGCCATTCGCTTATGTTTTGTTTCCGTAAAACCCGTCGATTTCTGAATGAATCACATCATACTCGGCTCAGTCACGTACATACTACCAGCAGTTTCACTACGCCAGCCGCGCGGCCGACTCGCCGCGCGATTCTCACTGTGGAGTCGGTGTGCTCGTGTGCTCGTGTTTCACTAGTGACTGCGACTGGTTTCTATTGTGGTTGTGGTTTTTGGAATTTTATTGGCGGGTGCGCAGTGCCGGGTTTATTTTTATTTAGAAGGTAATTGTTATACATTGTCTGTGATACTTATTGGAAATTTGTTGATATCGAATTCTTTATTTACCCTTTGGAATAAATTTTTGGATAGTATAACATTCTTAAAGAAATTATGAACTTATTAAGATGTATATAAATTAAATGTTTTCATTTAACTGTCAAACATTATGCGTGAAATTAAAATAAATAGATTTTTTTAATTTCACGCAAATCTATACCGGTACTATATTATTCGGCTATAAGTAAATATATAACAATCTTATTTTCGGATACTTTACTAAGATGTAAAGATTATACATTTTAAAATTAACTTTCCCTGTGTGGAGAAACTATTCTAATGCGTCATATTTCGTTCGAATAGTTTACAGTTGTGTTGTGATTCTGATTCTGGATGTAAATCGTAATCGTGAACTATTTACTCTTCTGATGATAAAAATTCATATTCAAGATTTTCTTGCTTGTAACTGCACGCGGGCGAAGCCGAGGACAGTCGCTAATTTCATGAATTGAATATCAGGAAGAAGTTTTTTTATTATAGTTTTTAAGTGCTCCGGAAATATAATACAAGTAGCAATTCAAATTCTTTTCATAACTTCCAGCAATGCGGTGTTTTGTCTTGTTTTTTTATCTAAGTACATACAATTGTGTAAATTCCAACTCTTTATTAAATTTCGGATGATATCGAGATTGGTCAAGATCTCGATACTAATTTAACGCAATAATTGAAAAGAAATCCTAGTCAAGTCCACGTCGGAGTCGGACGCTAAGGTTTCGTAACAATAAAGTCTTTTCAGATTTTTCTCTTTTACCACTGTATCTTCATACAAAGTAAGTATTGTATCGTAAACATTGTATCGTATCTACTGTAGGTAACATGTATATTAGGTGTTATGTTTAAAAATGACAAAATATTAGAATTACAAAATTCGTTATTCCAGTAAATATGTATTTACAGGAATAAAACTTCTTAGATCATTCAGTATCGTTATATTTTGAGCATAACTCGATAATGTAACAAAATGTTATTAAAATTAATAGATCGGAATCAATGAGCTGTTATTAAACTCCTGGAATGAAGAAAGGCAGATACCCAAGGAAATCATCGAAACTATGGGATTATTTGGAGTAGGTACAGATAACACGTCCAAGAAATTATATTTCGAAAGTTCCGTGATCTAACCTATGAAAGGTCTGGTTGTCCCTCTGGGTCGTGGAGGTCGGACGACAGTCGCTCCATGTCAAAATCAGTATCTTCGCCAAATCCTTAGGTTTAGGTATCGGACCCCGCTTATCCTAATGGGTTAGGAAACGGGACAACGCGAAGAAGAAGGAATGAATTTAGAAAAAGTCAAGTGTTTCTAGACATACCTGTTTAGTTTTTAAACAATTTATGCACAACATATTATTCATCAAGTCATTGCTAATCGTTCCCACAATTGTTAGTCATTAGTAAATTTCCATTTAATTTAACAAAATAAAAAAAACAACTAAGTTAATTTCCATTAAAACGACCAAAACCACGTGACTGAGTTTTCTAATAGGTTCAATCTGATTTATAAGCATTACTATCACACCAAATCCTCGGTGTTGGTTATTGTGCAACAGTACTTGCGAGAACATCGCTTACCTTGCAAGGTATATGCAAGATATTCATCATATAATGCCTGTGTGTAAAGACCGAGTCATGTGGTGCTCGATTCTCTCTGTCTACCTCACAAAGGACTCGACGTGAACGCATAGTAGTAGGAGAAGAATTAATACGGTAACAGTTTAAGGTATTATTATAGGGGGCGCGAGACACGTGCGTGTTGTGGTATTGTCCGGGTTGTTTATAGGTAACAAGCTATTGCACACGACCACTGGCGCGTAGTTTCTGTATTCCGGCGGATGTAATGTGCCATCCTTGGAATTAACAAAGTATTCAATCAGAAGAATTTAGGAAGAGTGGGAAGTTTTGACATTTGCCTCTCCTCATGTTCTGTATGATACCGATTAATATAGTATGCGAGTCCAGTGACTCGAACATGGCTAATTTATTCACGCCCGCCATTAGCACACACCTTACAATAATCAGTCAATCTTATCCTTTCACAACTAATGAATCGATACATTATGTCTTTCCTGCTATGAGTCAACAGGAAATTTCCAAATAGGTAATATATATTAGTAAAGTATTGTTATAATTGTAGACAATATACATTTAGTGGGAGCTATAAGCAGTATCAGATGTTTCCTATCTTAATATACTATTATTTTCGGGAATAGACAAGAATCTGTCAAAAATTAAAATTATCGGAATTTAGAGAGCCGGTCTATAAACTGAATATAAGATGTTTATCGATAACTGTTCTAAATACTAGTTCAGAAACCAGTAATAACTACATGAATGTGAAATAACATTATTTTTTGTAGAAATAAATGGAGAGTTGATATCTATATTTTAGTCAAAAGATATTTATAACAAGAAATTCGAAACAAAATATGAACGTGTATTAAAAGTGCAATGAAAGATAAAGTACTGAATCAAATAGCACTCCATTCACTCTGTCTACACCGCAAGGGATTTGGCGTGAAGATATTCTATAGTATCGTAAATTTTGATTTTTGTGTAAGGTTACTGCCCCGTTGACTGCGTAAATGTGTAGAACGTATAAGTAGTGCGCGGGTCCAGTGGCCGGTGCGAGCGTGCTCGACTCGATCCTGCTAATTAACTCATGCCCGCTGTTAGCATCGTGTACACACACCTTTAAATAATTAGTCAATGGTTAGTTAACGGCGCATAGAATACCGATCGTTACTTATCCTTTCACAACAAATGTACCGATTCATTTTGTCTGCTGTTGTGAATCAGACAGGAAATTTCCAAATAAGTTTTTATTAACATGTTGCTATATCCATTTCCTTATGAATACCGACAACCGATGAATAATAGGTTGCAAGTTATAATAAGCAGCGGGTAGCTGGTTGTAATAGCCTGACGATGACAATGCGATAATTTCATTATTCTCAGGTTGCAGGAGACTACTCTGACTCAGGTGCTAAACCAAACCAGCACCCGTCGATCTCGTGAGAAGCGGTTATCGTAGTCTGTGGACATTGTTAATATAACGAGCGTCACTTATTGTTTGTTACCCCTGCTGCTAACGCAGGTACTCCTCTCCGGCTTCCTTCGTGAACTTACTCGAAAGCAATACAATAATCCTACAGCGAATGTTTATTTGGCTACAGTGTTATGTAAAGTGGTACTTCAATGAGTCAGATGCTTCTCATTCCTACCATTGTAGACAGTTCAGTACAATTATTGCATTCATATATTTCTTTTGTATAGGAGGCATATAAGCTTACCGGCCGGCCTGATGACTACTGTAGCCTATGAACGCTTGCAATACAGGAAGAATCACTCGGGTCGCCGTTCCCGCTGCTAACTATGGCTAAGCTATGATCTCGATCACTCGCAGGAACATCCTCCGGGTAGTTGTTGTTTCCCTAACATTTTCTGTGAAGTGGAGGTATTTCGACAGTCGGATTACTTTGATGCCTCTTGCCTCTCTTAAACAAAATCATATTGATTACATATTACAAGCTCTGTAGACTTTAATCATTGAAAATCCAATTAACATGTATAGGAGCTTCTTCTGGGGAAGGGTACACCACGTGTAGATGAGATTAGCTTCCGTTTCACAGGTAGACCATACAATTTTACATACCCTTTAATTTTACAATGCATTTAAAATTGTTTTTTAATTAACTAAAGGATATCAGTCATATTCCGACTTTCTTGCGATATGTAAACAACCCGTTGAACTCTTTTCCAAACGTAACCTTTTATCAGTAAAGGTCAAGATTGAATTCATTATTTACTTTTAAAATGAGTCACCGATTACTGAATCATTTACACTACCGGTTCCGTGCGCTATCTGGGAGTGTACATATGTGGTCTAAGGATCGATTCCCGCTCAAAACATTACAGCGTCAGTGGACATATACCAGTGAATATATGCATACCTATATCTTACTTACAACTATGCATGAAATGCGCGTGTCATTCTAACCGAACACGCAAATTAAGCAACGACGACCGCAGCCTGTCTGTGGATGGGTTTATCTATCTCGAGTTGCTCCGTGCTTCGGAGGGCACGTTAACCCATCGGTCCCGGCTGTTGTCGATAGATAACAGTTGTTAGCTAAGTCATTGACCCTCGGGCGACTTGAAAACACTGGCCTCCGCCAATCTGCATTTGAGCAGCGTGACGGGTGTATGCTCCAACCCCCTTCGGTTGAAGGGGGACCCGTGTCCCTGGAGCGGGATGAGCAAGGGTCGATGTGGTGTGATGACGATGAATTATGCATGGCCATGATTTAGCGGTTGTGCATTGTAGAAGTCTTTAAAATCAATCAATTAACACACAAGCGTACATACATCTCGGGACGCTTACTAAAAAGGAGTATCAATTACGCATTGCTCTCGTAGTAATTTCTTAACAGCTTCTGCTTACTCGCGGGATTCAATACCCTTTCAGAATACACATATTTTATCGCACCTGTGTAAGGTGATGGCACTTAAGTTTAGCAGTTTGGTTTTTTTATATACAAGTTGGTTGTAAAGTGGATACCGTGGCCTATGAACGCTTGCAATACCTAAAGTATCACTGCCGCGGTGTCATTTTTCTCCTCTCTCCTTAGAAGCATACTAATAACCTCATTCACACGGTATTCCGGTGACACGTGGGAATAGCTTGTTTAATTTTTGTTTTTTCCTTGGTTTCTAAGGGTTGTATCATGACAGTGAATAAATAATAAATAAAATGTTGTCGGACAAATTACACAGCGCCATCTAGCCCCAAAGTAAGCGAAGCTTGTGTTATGGGTACTAGACAACTGATAAACATACGTAAATACAATTTTTTTTGTAAATATATACTTATTATACATAGAAAATACCCAGACCAAGACAGACAGACATGATCATGCACACAAATGTTTGTACTGTGTGGGAATCAAACCCACGAGCGTTGGTGTCAAAGTAGAGTAACAGCGTGTTCCACCACTGCGCCACCGAGCTCGTCAAATAGCCTAACTTTCTTCAAGAATCGATTCTTGAAGAAAGTTATAGGCTCAAAAACAAACTCAAAAAGTATTTTAGTTATTCGACAGGCAGTTCCAAAGATTAGCGCGTTTACACGGGAACTACATAATTATACTCTAGTTGTATGCTAAGCTTTATGTAAATCCTTTCAGCCATTTTGCTTTTAAGAATAACAAACATCCATACGTCCTCCCAAACTACGAGTATGTTTATGATATCGGTGCTTCTACTACTATGTCTTCACGCTACGACCCTTTCGCGGCAGACAGAGAGAACCGAGTGCCGCCACCACCAACCAATGCATTTAAAAACACTTTAAAATGATATCGAAAGTACGTTAGTAGTAGTAAGTACGAAAGTACCTATAGGACAGTAACAACTTATGAAAAAATACCAGAGGGAGACTGTACAAAAGTGGTCTGCGTGGGTCTATTTCACCTATTTCTACCGCCAAGCAGCTATATTTATATAGCCGTGTTCCGGTTTGAAAGGTGAGATATGGCAGAGAAATTACTGGGTAATACTGTGACGAAACAGCCTTAGATCACAGATGGGCAGCGCGCGAGTAACATATATGATCATTGTAACTGGAGATCTAGTACGATTACAGTTGAAGTTTTGAGATTAGAAGTTTGCGATTATATCAGTGACTGATGTTAAAATTTTAGATCATTTTACTTCAAAATGACCACTAATTTCATTTTTCTCATTTGTACTTTCCACGTCGGTTTATTGATAATATTACAGTAAACTATATATTTTTTTGATAATATTACAATTACTAAATACTTATTCCTAAACCCTCCTCGCAAATCAGATTTTTTAATTAATGGAAGCTGATTCCAAAACTCTGCAGCTTTTTGTCAGTAAGCGAGGTAAAAGGAAACATTTATGTATACCAAGTGACGTAGGAGGGGAGATACACCTTGTACTGTTTGCCTCGCGAGGAGAAAAGATACAACAAGAACAAATCCTCCTTTGAGACACATACATTTATGAACGCGCTGCTCGCAGGCGCGTTCACACGCTGACACGACGACGTCGAACTCTTCAATAACAAACAACAAGAAAATTCCTTCGTCCCAATCTATAGATATAAAATTGCATTATAAGCACGGCACTCGAGATAAATTTCAATGCTGGTAGATTGATTACTGAGCTGAAGTGAGCCATTGTAACTGATAACGTATTTATAGACGCTTATCGTGACATATTACGCGATAGTGAGTAAGATCATTCGACGAGATCCTCGGCCGTGTTATTATAATATGAGGTACATCATAGTGCACGTAAAGATATAATGTATCGAATATTATAATATGAAAATACTCTTCAGGTTTATTACAGTGCTGATAAATATTTTTAACTGACAACGAAGATGACAAGCAAAGAAATGATTCAGCGCAAAGGAGTCTTATATGTTTGGTGTAACCACGTGACATCATTGTTATTGTACCTGTTCTACGACATTCTGAAACAATTTGTATTAAAATTACCAGATACTTAAAATTAGGTGTTGTTTACAAAAGCTGATCCAATATTTTTTTATTAAATTGAGATATATGTAGTAATATGTTTATTTTCATGGTTATTAATATAAAATATTAAGTCCACGATTTTAATGCAGTGCATTTTACTAACAAACAAAAATATTACATCAGTATGTTTGTTTCGTAAATGTATATATTCCCAGTCGCGTTCGCTGTGCGTTGTTTGCGAGTCAGTTCGCCAATAGGGAATATTTTAATCGAAATATTCCTTGAAATTGAATTCTGATATTTCGACGTCTCTTTGATGCATTATTTCTAAAGAAATAAACTGCGAACTCAAATCAATTGAGATTATACAACGAACCTAATTTCCATGAACTATCATCAATTGCCTGCTTAATGCAGACGACGCGGCATTAATAGCAGAGTCACCATCCGAACTGCAAACACTAGTTACAACAATAAAAGATGATTGTACGAAGAAAGGCTTACAATTGAATGCGAAGAAAACAAATATAATGGTATTTGAAAGAGAGACAACCAGAACGAACACTAAGATTATGGTTGATGATGTAGTGTTGGAGCAAGTGAAGAAGATTGTATATTTTGGTAGTGCTTTTAGCAGCAATGGAAGGCACACCGCTGATGTGGAGAGACGAGTGAGTGCCGGGAATAGGGTGAATGGAGCGTTGGGTAAACTTCTAGGCAGCCGAAATCTAAGCCAGCTCGCTGTACACAACGCGGTGCTAATCCCAACGCTAACTTATGGAAGTGAGAGCTGGGTATGGCAAAGAGAGCATGAAAGCAGAATAAATGCGGTCGAGATGAGAGCATTGCGCAAAATTTGTGGCATAATGCTTGCTGACCGCGTTCGTAATGAAGACGTGAGGGAAAGAGTTGGTCTGACAGAGAGTGTCGGTGTTAAGATAAAAAAGGGCATGCTCCGTTGATTCGGACATGTAGAAAGAATGCGGGACGAAAGAATGACGAAACAGATATACAATGCAAAAGTGGAAGGATGTAGGAGCCGAGGAAGACCGAGACTAACCTGCCATGACCAAATTGGTCGTGTTTTATCAGTAGGTGATGTCAGGAGCCCCAGGAACCGGCGAGCGTGCATGAAAAGAGCTACGAATTTCACAAAAGCGAGTGAAGTATGTAAGGACCGCGTCTTATGGCGCTCGGTTCTCTCTGCCTACCCCGCAAGGGGCTTGGCATGAAGATATACGTACATACATACATTATCGAAGTATAACATTTGACGTTAAACCCATTTCCGAAATACACTGAACATGTTTATGACAAGAATTTCTCGTTTAAAGTAACAGAAAAACCAACTAACTAACTATAACTTCACGCCAAATCCGAAAGAGAACCGAGCGCCACGTGACTCGATCTTTACACACTTCACCTCAGAAACAGGAAAATATGTGCAAAAATATAGTGGGGTTCGAAACGGGGATCTTTGACGGCATTAGAGAGACGTACATACTATGGAACTAAATATGTAATAATATTATTACGAAGGGCTTATTTTTTTTGGTGTAAAATCTCATTTTTCCATTACCTAAAGTTAATATAGTTCTACTTAAATTGCAAACCTAAGTTAAATACAAAAAAATCTCGTATAGTAATAGTTTACTTTAAAAATAAGTTGTAAATCCAAGGTACAGGTGAGCCTTTAATGTTGATGACGGAGTACACATTATTGACCAGCGAAAAGTTCGACTGAGGAAGACCAGTGATCTTGATGATATTACAATGTACTTGAGGCAACATCATCATTTCACCCGGAGCCAATCTTACCTGCACGTGGATTAACATCTCGCACACTTACCAGGTAACTAATAAGTTCATGGATATATAGAGGCAGGTGGTGCAATTACAATATTCCTATGATTTGGGGCAGTTTGACTTTCTAGTCAGCCTGCCACGTCGTGTCGTGATAACTTCCTGGTTATCAACTTACCGCTGATGTCAAAGTGTCCTCTGGTATCTTGTCGTATCCGCCGGGTAAGTAACATCATCAGAAGCTCACAGCAAGTGATAGTATTTATGTTGCAAGTATCACAGGACCTTCAAGTTTGTTTCCTTGTCATTCGGTTTAATATCAAATATTGTTACAAATGTATACACGTGATGATTATAATACAAATGCTAGATGCACCCCGCGATGTTAACGCGTATCCCGAGCGGAACGCTTTTTCTTACTTTCTTTCTTTTACCTCGACTATAAGAGTCGCATCGTGATGTTAAAATGTAATGTAAATGTTCCTTTCTCAAAAGTTCTCAAAAATGAGCAATAGCCCAATTTTTGAGAACGGATTTGAGAAAACCTTTTGCATTTAATAAAATGCAAAAGGTTTTCTCAAATCCGTTCGGTTGTTATAGAGATTAATGCATTCAAACAAAAAATCCAAAGAAACTATTCCGCTTTATATGTTAGTATAGACAAGTAATTTAACGTATCGTTTAAATAAAATAGTATACCTATACTTTACATGTTATTATGTATGGTAAATTTGATAACATATATCAAATTGGACGTTAACTTGTTACTTATTATAACGCTTTTGAACGAAAACTACGCGGACGGAGGAGTATGAAATTTGACACAGTTGAAGTTTATACGTAGAATAAGTGCAAAAAGCTAATTTTTTTTATAAGTATGCTTGGAAAATTGGAAGTCTACCATGGCTTGACACACAGACACATATGAATGATCCCAAATACTTCTATACCTACTCTATTGTTTATGGTTATAGTATGTGGTGAATCTGAGAAGAGATTTATATTATTTGTGTATAGCCTTACTGAATGTCAAATATACTTTTGTTTATGTTTGAAGTCTGTGGTCAATCTGAGGAGAGATTACTATTGTTGGTCTTTAGTACTATTTGTTTATAGTCTTACTGAATGTCAAAAATAATTGCAATTATGATAATGTCATAGTCATAGCTTGTGTAACAGATATTTGTGCTTTATATATTAGTTATTCAAACTTAAGAAAGTAATGAATAATGGTCGAATTTCTACCACCAGGCGACCACTAGTAAAGTATATTCATATATTATTTTAATGAAGTTGATAGTTGAAATTATACTATAACTATTTAGTATTACAACAATTGTATGTGATTGGATCTTCCGTGGTGGATGAAAGGACATTCATTTATTTTCTTCCTATATATAAATTTATTTTTGACGCTTTACATAGAAGGCAATGTGAGAAATAACTTGTGGATAATAGTACATTAAACATCAGAAGTTCCACTTCACATAAACATTCGATTTAACGAGAACGTTAGGTTTATACTGTGAAGTAACTTGTTGACATACTTCAATCGCTGAAAAAATGTATTGTTTTGCCAGTGTTAGCTATACCAAATTGCTCTGATCGAGACTTTGTTACTTTCACCTATAGGTATATATACACACGGCATTTTCTTTATTATGTACTTTATATGATTTTTATACATTTAGTCGGATGGGATGCAAACCTACGGCATATGCAAAGACGTTTAACATATGAGCGTTTATAACACAAGAGGTATAAGCGCTTGCGCAAACAATTTATAGAAATTATTCAAGCTATTTTGAATAATAGATACCCATTAATAAATTCAATGTGCATGAAAAGAGTTGTGAATGTTAAAGAAGTCAGTGAAGGGTGTAAGGACCGCGTCTTATGGCGTTCCGGTCTCACTGCCTACCCCGCAAGGGATTTGGCGTGAAGTTATATATATCTATATATAATAAATTCAACAAAATTTAAATTAGTATAGTAGTATTTAAAGTAGTATTATATGTCAATTTTACAATTAAAGTACACTTAATGGAGTAGAAACAGTCTCGACGAGCCATGCAAACACAAAAATAGTGTCAATGATTTTAACTACAGTTCCAATACTTTTTGAGATAATTTGTTACACATTTTGATGCAATTGGAGTACGTTTATTGGGGAAATCCAACATTTTAGGATATCTGGTTAGAATTTTATTTAGGATATCCTAAATAAAATGTCCTTTAAATTAATAAAGTGCCCTTTCGAGTAAATAAGTCGGGTTAAGTCTTGGAAAGAAACCAGCATTCAAAAATGTATATTCATGGTTCACTAAGCATATTTAATTTACGAAATATCGATGCACAAGAAGTTGTGACGGTACGTCAAATATCGCCGGTGTAAAAAACTGTGCATGTTTTTGAAATGTAAAAATAACGGATCAGCTCCCAAATAACATTGACCCACTGGCCACTATATATTGTGGCATTTATTTCGTTTTAGTATTAGTTTCTACAAATGCGTGCGAGATCACCTTCAGTCGTATAAGCATATTACATGTTATCTCGTGTCATTATTCACGCCTGTCTCCGCGGTTCTATTGTTGGAAGTACTTCCTTAAACAGTTATAGCACATGTCGTTATCGCGGCCAGATACTATGCAAATGATGCAATCTGTATATTAATAGCTGCATATATAATATATATGAGATAGTGAACACAGCTAAATTGAATAAGTAGACATAGTCAGGCAGACCGGTTCACAGGAGAATGCAGCCAAGTAATGACTCCTTGATAGTTGTTGTGTGCCTGCAAGTGAGTGCGGTTACCAAAAAGTTCTTAAGTTGTTGTGTTAACAGGAGTGGCAGTACGCGAGCTATACTTCCTGTATTGCAAGCGTTGATAGTAGCGGTAACCACATTAACTTCAGGCGGCTCATATAGCTGTGTCTCACGACATAGTATAAAGTAAATTCTAAGTTATATCAGTAACAGGTACAATGATCCTCTCAATCATTATTTTAACTGTAATTATAATAGGTAATTCTCGTTAATTAAGTGCATAAACCTATTAACAAAATAAATTACAAATTATATAGTCAAGTCTAGACATGGTAACTGCTGGAGCTCCATGACGGTGCGTTACCGGTCTTGGGGCTCCAGTAGCCGCATAATATTTAAATTAAATTTGGATGAGGAGTCGTAGAGAACGTCTGCATTAGTAGCATTATTTTTATTCTTCTAGTGTATCTTACACACCGCTGGGCTCCGGCGACTGAGAGTCAAGGTGAGGCATTGACAGTCAGCCTAGATATGGCGATGGTGTTCGATGGGGTCTGGCACCGGAGTCTTCTATCGAAGTTATCATCACAAGGGTTACCCGAGGGTTTGTGTAAATGGGTCGCCAGATTTTTATACAACAGATGCATAAAAGCCGTGGTTGATGGTGGATGCTCCGATAGTATGAATCAATGCCGTATGCCTGCCCGAGGCAGACGTAGTCTTTAACCACTTCAATAGTTGCATTCTCATCAACAACCGGGCTGGGAATGACTAAGTCGTTACACATGCTTATCCTAGCCCCACGGATCGAGAAGCAGCATTGAGGTCGATTAACATTCTACTGAGATCCTCCAGCGATCCCGACATTATGACCATGTCATCGGTAAATTGGAGATGTGAGATGTACTTGCCATTGACGTCTATGCCCCGTGTCCTTCAGTCCAGCGTTTTGAATAAGGCTTCCATTGAACAGTTTCGGAGACATAACGTTCAACTGGAACTTGCTTACACTGTTTATCTTGAACACGGACAGTCATTGTTGCAGCGTTATATAGGTATCTCAGCACATCGTTTTTTTTTTATATTGGCTCATCACCTCGATATAGCGGTGGTACACTAGACATCGCTGTAAGGACTCCAGAACAGATCAAGTTTCGATGGAATCGAAGGCATTCCGTAGTCCACGAAAGCCACACAGAACCGCAGACTGTACTCTGTTGTTTTCTGCATAATCTGACGCAACGTATGTATGTGGCCCATCGTAATAGCCGTTATGAAACCCAGCCTGCTCCGGTGGCTGGTAATCATAGAGCCTTCGAACGAAACTGTTCGTGATAACCCTTGAGAATAGCTTGTACACGTGAGGCGGAAGCGAGATCAGTATATTGTTCTTCAATAAGGTTTTTGACCTTTTTTGAAGAACAAAACAACCAAAATCGTTGTCCAGGCGACCGGTGTGGTCCCGTTGTGAATGACGGAATTAAACAGATGTTGTAGTTCCTTTAGAACCGGAGTTCCTCCAGCTTTCAACAGTTCCGTCCTCACCAGGCGCCTTACCAGTTTTCAGCTGTTCAAGGGCTATCCTAATCTCACTCATGCTGACGTCGGGAATGTCATCGGTGTAGTGCAATGTCAGGCATGGGCATGGCGCATGAGAAGTATAAAGCTTACCATAAAATCACACTTTTATTTATGACGTGTGTACGCGCGTAATCACATGCGCGTGCACACACATTCATACAAGTACGTGTGTGTACATTGATATATGTATGCACATAATTATATAAAACGAATGACATATACATTACATACAATTGTATAATAATGTTCTTTAACAGCGAATTCTCATATAACATGGAAAGTTCACTAAGCTTGGGTATTATGAATATATTCAGCGTTTATCCGAGTGGGCAATAAGCCTTATGATCATGAGAAGTGACAATGAATAGGCAGTTAACCCTTCAAACCTCGCCATCAGATTGAAATTAACGGAGGCCGGGATTTGCATACAATGAATATAAACTCGGCACAGTACTCTAGTTTAAGAGATATTCAAATTAAAACCTTCGGGTATGTATATATACAGTATATTTTAGTTTGACGACTTCGTCGTAAGATTTAGATAATGCTTTCTTCGGAAGTGACCTTTAAAAGTATCTCTGAGAACGAAGAACGGGTTCTTGATACTTCTGACCTAATTCTAGTAACAGTTTGATTGATTCAGAATTGCTATTAAAATAGATAAATACACACAGTTACATCGTATTTCAACGTTCTATTGTTTGCCCACCTCAGGTTAAAAGGTTAGCAATAGTATAGAGTAGTAAAGTGAGGGTTTGATTCCCATTTTGTTTATGAACATATCTTCGAAATTCAATAAAAAGCCTACATACAATCCCTACTTCATGGAAAACCGCAACCAATAACAACTTTCTGGAGGGTTGTTGTGTTCCTGCGAGTAAACGAGGTTATCAGTAAGCTCTTAAGGAGGAGCACGGTTCTGTATTTCATGCGTTCATAGGTCCTGGTAACCACTTTACATCATGTGGGCCGTATTCTTGTACCAACGTTGTATAAAAAAAAGTACAAGGTACGCTCTGTGTATATTCTTAAGGTACCGTACCCAAAGGGTAAAACGGAACCCTATTACTGAGGCTCCGCTGTCCGTCCGTCCGTCTGTCACCAGGCTGTATCTCATGAACGTGATAGTTAGATAGTTGACATTTTCATAGATGATGTATTTCTGTTGCCGCTATAACAACAAATACTAAAAAATAGAATATAATAATTATTTAAGGGGGGTCCCATACAATAAACGTGATTTTTTGCTCATTTTTGCTCGATATTGATAACGGTAACAGGTAGACGCTTGAAATATTCACAGAATATTTAGTTATATATTCACTTTAAGCATAAATAATTAAAATAAAATAAAACAAATATTTAAGGGGGCTCCCATACAACAAATGTGTTTTTTTTTTGGCGTTTTTATAGATAATGGTACGGAACCCTTCGTACGCGAGTCCGACTCGCACTTGGCCGATTTTTTTAAAGCAAATTTTCTGATATTTTGGGAGCGGCTTGACAGCCTTAAAATTTTTAAATAATTCTCTGTATACTTTAGTTTTTAATTTGTCTATTGAATCACAAACCAGGGATACAAAAGGCTGACACCACGTTGGGAGAGTTTACCAGTAAAACTTCAGAAAAAACAAACTCGTACGAGTGCGGCTTAAAAAGTAAATTAATTTTATGGGAGTTGAACTTTGATATAATGATTGGTAAGTACATCATAATCATCAGTTTCTTAGAGAGGTAGGGCGCATCAAAGCAGTCCGTCTGGGGATGTACCTCCATCACATAGAAAAACCGCAGCAAAATAACAACTTCCTAGAGGGTTGTTGTATTCCTGCGAGTGAGTGAGCTCACCAGTAAGCTCCTAGGGAGTTGCTGTGTAAGCAGCAGAGGAGGCACCGCGCGAGTAATAAATAATAAATAAATAATAAATAAATATTGTCGGACAAATTACACAGCGCCATCTAGCCCCAAAGTAAGCGAAGCTTGTGTTATGGGTACTAGACAACTGATAAACATACGTAAATACATTTTTTTTTTTTTTGTAAATACATACTTATTATACATAGAAAATACCCAGACCAAGACAAACAGACATGTTCATGCACACAAATGTTTGCCTTGTGTGGGAATCGAACCCACGAGCGTTGGTGTCAAAGTCGCGTCATCCACGACTGAGCCACCGAGCTCATCATAATACTTAATATATCGCAAGCGTTAAAGGCTACGGTACCCGATTTACATCAGGTGGGCCGTATGCTTGTATGCCTCCCGACGTAGTATAAATAAAATAATAATAATACAGAATTAGGCAGCCGTGATAATGCGTTCGAATCCTGGTGCGGGAAAGATTCAAACCAGGGAGCAGTGGCACTAACTGGTCTGGTCAAAATATAGCTACTTTTCAGCTACACTATTATGTAGTTAAAAGGCTACATTTTACAATAATAACCAGTTGAGAATGCGCAAGCTTACATTGCCAGAGGAACACCTGGCTCGTCAATTATATAACAATTCATTTTTTTTTAATTTGTCGGCCATTTTGTGTTAAGAGATAGGAACGGTGTTCTTGAACATTTCTTTTCTGCTTTTTTATGCTGAATCCGAATCCGAAGTCAAAATTCCAATATTCGAAAAAAAGCGACAGACAAATGCATAGGCAAACGCACGTACAAACGCACAGACAAACATAGAATTCATATAGGAACGGTGTTCCTAAAAATACTATAATATAAGGAAACTTATTTCTACAATTTATGGATCTTCTCCCGTATGGACTTCTTTATTCTTAGATAGAGGTAGTATCCATAAGACCATAGATACTACCTTCGACCTCCATCATCAGACCAGTTCAGTGGCACGTCGTTATTGTATTGTTATGGGAAGTACACATAATTGCCAAATTTCGTGATGATGATGACAGCCAAATTATATATGTGTCGGAACTAATATAACGTGTCCAATTAGACTTAGATCAGATAATTTATTTTTTACTGTTTTATTTATTTACTATGAATCTACGCGATGAATATTTCTGATAAGCTAGTGTTCTATTGAGATTAATTTCCCATCTATTAAAAAACGAATTATCACAACCGGTTAATAATAGCCACATACAACAACAACAACGACATATTCTAGTCACAATTTATTCTTTGCCTCATCCATTAGGACTGACGGGATCCGCTATCTAGCCCTTGATTTGGTGCGAAGATACTGATTTTAACTGTCGTCAGACCTCCACAACCCAGAAGCAAAACCAGACCTTTCTTAGTGTTCGAACTTGAACTTTAAGTACTTGTCTAGTTAGGTTGATGATTAATCAAACAAACAAAACTGACCGAACTGTATTTATTCTGGTTCATAAAAAAAATTCTAACGTCCTTTTTTTTTTTTTTTGACCTGACTATGTAGTTAACCCCGAGTGGGCTGTCACTACGTCACCGGACTAGAGAGGCGGGCGTGAGGCGCCACAGCGTAGAAAAACAAAGTTAAGCGACAGCCTGAGGGCCCCCGAGAGGGGTCGGACCTCGGCTCAGGACGTCGCTGGAGAAACAAATCGAACACGCGGGTTCGTGCCTGAAGGGCCTGTCGGAGAGAGGCGCCCAGGTACCGTGGGCTACCGGTACCTGGTGTATCGCGCAGAAGTCCTTACTCTTCGCGCCCGGAGCCGCCGAGCGCGGTGTGTGTCTGGAGTGTTGGGGTTGGAGGGGGAGAGGTAGGGGGCGTTCGCAACAGTAATGCGATCATCGGGATCAAAGAGTGAATTTCGCGGTCTGGGCCGGAACCCCCGGGCGTCGATCCGCGGGGTGTAATTGACAGCGCGGGCTATCAATAGGTTGGGGTGTTGGGAGGCAGTTTCGAAGTAGCGTCTAGACGCTTTCTTCATGAAACTAATGATGGAAGGGAGTTCAAGGTCGAGATGGAGATCTGCGACCCTAAGATAGTGAGGGGCGGCGGTTGCATTACGGGCAAACCGGTTTTGGATAATCTGAAGCTTAGCCAGATGGGAGCGCGCAGCGTGTGCGAACACTACGCTGGCGTAAGTGAGAACGGGGCGGATGCAGGCTTTGTAGAGTGTACACTTATTTCTAAGTGACATTCTACGATTCCTGAATATCGGACCGAGCCGGCCTAGGTAGAACGCGGCTTTGTTCCTAACAGCGGTGATGTGAGGTCCAAACGTCATTCTGGAGTCTAGGATGACACCTAGGTATTTGGCGTTCTCGACCCATGGGATGGGTCGGCCGAACAATGAGATGGGGCGCACGGTCCTATGTTGGGAATCGGGTCTCGTAAGACCTTGTGGATCCCGAGAAAAGAACACTGCGGCACTTTTCTCCGGATTCACCTCGATTCGCCAACGTCGGAACCATTCGCCTAGAGCGTTAGCCGCTCTCTGGAGCCTATCCGATATGTTGGATTTGGCTCGTTCGGAAGTGTAAAGTGCCGTATCATCGGCAAAGAGGGCTAGCTCCACGAAGGGAGTCTTGGGAACATCGTTGGTGTACAACGTGTATAGGATAGGACCGAGCACGGAGCCCTGAGGGACCCCGGCTCGGATAGGGTGCGGCCTCGAGAGAGTGCCGTGGACTCTGACGCGGAGGGAGCGATTCGACAAGTAGTCTCGTAAGATGTGCACGAGACTGTCTGGCACTTCCATTTGGTGTAGCTTATATATTAAGCCATTGTGCCAGACTTTGTCGAACGCTTTCGCGACGTCGAAAAACAGGGCACCGGTATGGCGCCCTGTTTGAAAATTGGAGAGGACGTGCTCCGTGATGCGGTGCACTTGGTGGACTGCCGAGTGTTTGGGACGGAACCCAAAATGCTCGTCTATGAGGATGCCTCTAAGTTCAACGAACTTTTTGAGGCGAATGGCTATGATGCGTTCATAGACTTTCCCCAGGCATTTGAGGAGACTAATGGGCCTGTAAGAGGCGGGGTTCTTCAGGCATTTGCCTGGTTTGGGGATGCCAACTACGTCTGCATCTTTCCAGGAGTCTGGAAATCTGCAGTTCGCGAGAGCGGCGTTGAATATCGCCACGAGAAGGACTATCAGGGGGCCTGGGAGGAGTTTGAGGACCGAGTTCGTGATGCCGTCAGCTCCGGGAGCTTTCCGGCTCCGAAGGTCCCTGATGATCGTTTGGACCTCCTCAACCGTTGTAGGCTCGAGGGGGATCGTGGGAGGTGTCGCGAGGATTCGTTCCACCTCGGAGTCAACCATCTGCACGTGTTCGTCGTCGGTTGGTTCTAGACTAGGAGAGCATTGGCTCTCCAGGCTGTCTGCAAAGCATTCAGCCTTTTCGTCATCATCGAACGCTATCGTACCGTCTGGTCGGGTCAGGGGAGGGCATTGGGTTATTTGGTCGGAACGGAGAGATTTAGCAACTCGCCAGTACGCCGTGTGCGAGGGCTTAATTTCTCCAACAAAGTTGGCCCAATTCTAACGTCTATAGACCTATACATTTCAAAAAGAAACTTGTCATCTTGTCAGCGCGATTCAGACTTTAGCACTATCTGTATAGCTCCACCTATTGGCGACATATAAAAATAATAATAACAAATTATAGGAAACATGAACATTTAGGTTAGGTGACCTTTTATAAACCTTTCTATTTGACTTTCGAAATATAATTTCTTGGATGTGCGGCATTCCCCATGATGTTTTGCTTCACCACCGAACAAGCGATGATTACAAATGTTTTCGTAAATCAGAAGTCAGTTAACATCTGGTTCCGTATCCACTATCATTGCTATTTCAACTCACAATTACGTATTTGTAATAATCTTATAATGACAATAGTCCTTCTTCGGGGTCATTGTCAGGTTCACATTTTTGTGCACAATGCAGTACCTGAAGCGTCAGTGGCTCTCACACCCTGCCTAGAGCATGAACCAATGTCATGTGCACGTGGTATTACCTGCTTTATGAATAATTGTGATAACAGAAAAATTATATACACGTAATTTTATAGAATAACTACTTTAATCATTCAAATCACATAAAAGCTGGATTCGTAGTTTCACATTTTGAGCATCTTGTATTTATTATTTTCTTAACGTTACTTTTTAACTAAAGGAAAATAATGGCATTGAGCCCTTACAACATACACAACTTACAACACATAAAACTTTAAGGAGTGTATTTGTATGTGCTGCCGATGGTGCAGTGGGTCCTGTTCTGAAGAGTTGCACGATATGATGCCAACAGCTTCGTTTTACAATCGCACCGCTCGCCGACGGCAGGAAATTCATCCTTGTATACACTGGAATAAGCAATCTTCGCGTACTGTGCGATTCAATGTGTGGAATGAACGAGTCGCAGTTCTCCCCAGGTACTACAGCATGTGATTCTTCAAATAAGGCGGAACGACGTGATTGCAGGCTCTGCTATGCAAGAATGACGCCCCTAGCGTTGCAAGTATCCGTACGCTACTTTAACTGCTTATCAGCAGGCAAGCCATATACTCGTTTTCGTGCTCGTGGAATGAAGAAACGTCAGGTTCAACAAAATAAATAAAACACGCGATATTTCCGTTAAAAATTGTTTAATTCAATGAAGAAAATTCATTTAGAAAATAAAAAAGAATTTGCCACTTCTCGTGAGATCATCGTCTATCAGCGACCTATCGCTTCCCTCTCACAACAGTGACGTACCGTTCAAGGTCGTCGTGTCGGAATCCCCTTAACGAAATTGAGTAATGAAAAAATACTATAGTTGTGGTTTCAAGTACCTACCTACGTAGTACGGCGAGGACTCATTCATCGACAACCCACTACGAAGTTGACGTATAAGGAAAAATATTAAAAGCCCCGTACGCTATGTTAAGGCGACACCTCGATCGTGAAGCTTTAAAATGGCTCCGCCCAATCACCCCGCGCCCCTCAATTGACACTCGACGCTCGATTTGTAAAATTTGAAATTAGCGCCTAATAGGTAACCTGGGGTCAACGTATAGTCAATGCAAACGAACAGAAAAGCTACAGAGTCGCGTCACACTTAAATAAAATTTATAATATCAATATTTAATAAAAATTATTGATTTAATTATTATTTAGCTTTATACATACTGAACCAAACATATTTATTTAAGCTAGACGGAAAACAATAGTAATAATAGTAATAAAAAACTACAGAAACGTATTCACTTTTAAAAGTTTATTGAAAGAGAAATCAATGACATCGTTTTATGTTTATATCTCTACAAGTTAACATGTCTTGGTATCTATGTTGTTCTTACTTAGGTCTCGTCCAGTGGCGCCCTCATTGAATAAAAAAACATATTATAGCATAGAAGATAAACATTATGAAATCTTATGTTGCATTTATTACGAAGATAGTAAAGTATTTTTACGTCATTAAACCAACACTCAAAATATTCCACTATCGTTGTTATAAGCAAAAGTGCTAAAAGAGGCCGTTTTTTGGCAATTATGCCTATAACAACGAAAGCAAAACATTTCAATTGTTGGTTTAATGACGTAAAAGTACGTTATTGTATTTGTAACACACGCAACACATGACTTTATAATGTTTATCTTCCACGCTAAGATACGATATTTTATTCCTTGAGGCGCCACTGGACGGCATGTATCCCCCTTAAGAAGAATGAAACACCAGCTACATAATACAACATTGTTTATCGAGAGGCTAAAGCGGGCCATTTGTTGATTCGGACACATATGTTTAGTTAGCAGATACACCATCTAAACTGCAAACACTGGTCACAGCGATGAAAGACGACTGTATGGAGAAAGGCTTACTACTGAATGCGAAGAAAACAAAGATAATGGTATTTGAAAGAGAAGAATCCAGAACTAATGTAAGGATTACGATTGATGATGAAGTGTTGGAACAAGTGGATGAGTTTGTATATCTTGGATGCGCTTTCAGCAGGGATGGAAGGTACACCGCAGATGTGGAAAGACGAGTGAGTGCTGGGAATAGTGTGAATGGAGCGTTGGGAAAACTTCTTGGCAGTAAAATCCTGAGCCAGAAGGCACAACTCGCTATACACAATGCAGTGTTGGTCCCAACGCTAACTTATGGAAGCGAGAGTTGGGTATGGCAGAAAGAGCATGAAAGTAGAATAAACGCGGTTGAAATGCGAGCGCTGCGCAAAATTTGTGGCGTAAGGCTTGTAGACCGTATTCGTAATGATGATGTTAGAAATAGAGTTGGTCTGAAAGAGAGCGTCGGTGTTAAAATAAGAAGAGGCATGCTCCGATGGTTCGGGCATGTAGAAAGAATGCAAGATGAAAGAATGACGAAGCAGATATACAATGCAAAAGTTGAAGGATGTAGGAGCCGGGGAAGGCCAAGACTTACCTACCATGACCAAATTGGTCATGTTCTATCAGAAGGTGATGTCAGGAGCCCTAGAAACCGGCGTGCGTGCATGAGAAGAGCAATGAATGTTAAAGAAGCGAGTGAGATATGTAAGGATCGAGTCACGTGGCGCTCGGCTCTCTCTGCCTACCCCGCAAGGGATTTGGCTTGAAGTTATAGATGTTCGAGTGTCATAATGGCTGATAGCGCCGAGTAAACACAGGATTTTTTTATTTCGAATAAATAAGAAAAATAAAATTATCTGATTGAATTAGATTGAAATTGAAATAGAAAATTGGAATTTTTTTGCAACTCCCTCCTGGTGAAGATTCACAAGTTATTTTACACAGTTAGGTATAGCTCTGGTAGGGATCCTAGCTTTTTCCCTAAATATAATACACTCTCGAATGACTAGGTATGCGCTTTCACTAACAGTCAATTTAACTTCGCGAATTTTATAAAAAAGTACAGGAAGAACTTGACGGTTAGACGGTAATTTTGCGCCTATTATTTGATAATTTACGTCTCCAACTAAGAAAATACTTGATTTATTGCTTCTCAATTCCACTGCCATCTTATAAAAGTTAAAACATTAGGTATTAATCACGAGAATAACTGACATTCAAAATTAATAGACGGTTAGGTAATTATGACGAAGTTAACGATGCTCTCTCTAAAGTTATTCATTGGTTTAGTGTTAATAATCTGCTTTTAAATGATAAAAAGACTAAAGTAATTAAGTTCTCAACACCTAATGTAAGGCAGGTGGCTACCAATGTACATGTTAATGGAACTAATTTAGCCTCTGTGGAGACAACTGTGTTCTTGGGTATAACAATTGACTCCAGACTACAAAGGGGCCCACAAATTGAAAAATTATCAGGAAAACTAAGTTCTGCAGATTATGCAGTGAAAACTATTAGACGGCTCACTGATATTGATACGGCTAGAATAGTTTATTTCAGCTACTTTCATAGTATTATGTCATATGGAATTCTTCTTTGGTGTAACTCCGCGGATATTAACACCATCTTTTTATTGCAAAAGAGAGCCATAAGAGCTATCTACAAACTTGGTCCCCGGGAGAGCCTTAGAGAAAAATTCAAAGAAATAAATATTTTAACAGTCGCATCGCAATATATCTATGAAAATCTTTTGTATGTCCATAAAAACATAGACTCATTTTGTAAAAAGAGTGATACTCATAGCATAAATACTAGATATAAGCATAATCTTGTGTTATATGCAAGCCGTCTCCACAAAACAAGTAATTATTTTATGGGGCAATGTATACGGTTCTATAACAAACTTCCCAGCAATATAAGAGATTTGTCAATAAACAAATTTAAAACTACTATTAAAGCCAAATTGTGTAGCAGGGCATATTATAAAGTATCTGACTATATTAATGATAAAAATGCCTGGGAGTGAGTCGATCCAATTATAATGTAATTAACAAAATATGTAAATTTGTTTGGATACCAAAAGAGGGATGCCTGAGTTTTTTGGCAGTATTTTTATCAGTGCTCATCTAGTCATAAACTGCACGGTAGGGAAAAAAAATGTGACGATTCCAAACAAATGTAGCCATTTTTACGGAATAAAAAGATTTTAACTTTGAATTTGAACAAATGAATACCGCGAGTACGTGCGGCACTGCCGCGCAACTTGTATGAACATGTTTCGATGTAATTCGGCACGGATTATCGTAATCCAAATAAGTTAAAAATTAATTTCCGAGTGTTTTAAAAGCAAATGAACAAAACTAAGACATATGCGTTAGAAAATAAAAACTTTGAAAAATAAGGGACACCCTAATATACATATATACAAATAGATTTTATAATCTATTCATATTTAAAAAAAACATGTGACAAATGATTTTCTTGCTGTTTCATAACTTTAACTTCAGTATAATGACATTTATTGTATTTTACTTATGTATACTCTGTGTTTTGTATTGTTGTACGTTTCCTTGTTATTTATTAAACTCTCAAGAAGAAAGAACCAGGACCATCTCTGATGTTGCAAAATAAATCTAATCCGTACAATAGTTCAATACTAACCACAATGTATAGAATAGATGATTTTTTTGTGTTTTCAGTGTTGGTTCATAGTAAATATTATTTGTTTTCACGAGTACCATGGGTATAAGTATACTATCTATCTATATCTTCACGCTAAATCCCTCGTGAGCGCCACATGACTCGGTACTTACACACCTCGCTCGCTTCTTTAACATGAAACATACCGAGTTTTTTTAAAAACTATCAAAATATACTATTTTACTAGTAATTATTTTAATACAAAAAAAAAAAAAAAAAACCTCCAACATGGATAAATTTCCAACGTAAACTAACCTTCACCTACGTACAATGTCTAAGTCGGAGTTCGGTGAGCTTATAATGGTTACTATGAGTTTGTCGTCCCGTATGACACTTACGTTAAAGTAGCATATAAATCGAGTAGTGATTCTTCTAGTGGAATATGTTTATTTAGTAAGTTTCTCCTAAAAAACAAAACAGCAAAAATATTCTATTTTATAAGTTTTTATTTTAATACAAAGAAATAAAGAGTCTCCACTGATTGCTATGTGCTGAGAGCGCGAACCTTATTGGTATAAATTTCCAACGTAACCTGACCTCCACCGACGTACAACTTCTAAGTCGGAGTTCGGTCAGATTATAATGGATATAATAGGAGTTTGACGTCCTATATAGGTACGCGGTCAGGCTGTGGATAATGTATACCAATTATCAAATGTTACTTTTTATTCCTGCAAAAAATAACTCTTATTTAATTAATGCAGTTTTATATAGAGTTATTAAGTAAGCAAAATTAAAAAAAAGTGAATTAAATAGCTTGGGCCAACCATACCTAGGAACTGTTCTAAAAACTAGAAATATGTCTACACAATGTTATTATAATATGTTTAATGAATATAATAATTAAAAAAAATAAATACCTTGTCTTGTTCGCCTCCGCCATTCTACGAACATTTTCTTTGTATTTTTATTCTATATATTTTCTTTTTAGTGTTCCCCATTATTACAACAGTATAATAAATATATATAAACCTATAATATTATTTACTACTTATATCTAATAATAATACACTTACGCTAAATACTATAATATTGAATATTTACAACTATTAATTATAAAAACTTCGGTGTCGCGATGTAAATGGAGCGAGCTCGAGCAGACAGTCGACATAGGTCTCACCTCGAAGCGGGCTGCAGCCGGACTGGCCCCATGTAGTTAGTCAACGCGTTTATAATCCTCATTACCGCACAATAAGGTCGAAAACACGTAGCACCCAAGACGAATGTGATCGCTTAGAAATTGTCAGAAACTTAAAATATTTTTAAAAAATTTCATGTTTCACTTATCAAAATATGCAGCAACCATATTATAAACATAGATATTACTAATAGATTTAAGTAATTTTGAAGCATATAAACAGAACAACTTCGTTGTAATTTCAAAAATAATGAATTTCAAGAGGTGTTTTCGAAAGTAATTATTATCGAATCAATTTTACACAATCGCGTATTTGAGCAAGCAAATTCAAGATAAAGAAATGAAGTTATTTATATTAAAATCTTAGATCCGTCAGTTTAGTCATTAGCCTATACTATTCGATGAAAGTTGGTCTAATTTTTCGATGTGTCGCCTTAAATCGGAACCGAGCGTATTGTGACTCAATGGGTTTATGGAAAATTATACTTTATATATCACGAAATATGTATACAAACACATACGATGTGTAGTTGACCAAAAATATTGGTGTCGCCGTGTTTAGTGACGCTACTTTGATACCGACGCTCGTAGGTTCGATTTCCACACAGAACAAGCATTTGTGTGCATTAACATGTGTGTTTGTCTTGGGTGTTTTTAAGATAGAAGCCCTGCTGGTAAAGTACCTCCACCACACAGATAACTGCAGCCAAATAACAACTCTCTGGAGGGTTGTTGTGTTCCTGCATGTGAGTGAGATCACCACTAAGCACTTGAGTTGTGCAGTTACCCTATCACTTAGTCATATCCTACACCACTTATGATATAATATAGACTTACATGTGATCATGTGTTTATGTGGGTTTTCTTGTTAACATATATCCACACATTAAATAAACACTTCTCTCTTACACAGATAAGGTCTCACCCTAACCCACCACTCGATTACACAACCATCCCAGACATAATTGTAAATGTACCTAGTATAATTTAATAGTTGATTAATTCTCCAATCTATTGTTTGAAAAAATTGTACTATGACACCACATGAGGGCAGAGCACTGGAGTCCTGAGATACAGGCCCCTGGCCTAGTTCAGGGCTCCAGTCTCACACAATCATATGATGCCGCAAGTAGTCTATATTTAGTTTGTATTTAAGATTGTGGAGAAAATAAATAAAATAAACAACAATAAACAACAAACAACAATAGAGTAAGATTAAAAAATATTTAATTGCCAATACTCCCGGGTACGTAGACACATCTTACATTTTTTAAATATAACCTTATTATATCATACTTAGTTTTCTTCTTTTTTTATCTACTAGCATTTCGGAATTGACATGAATGATTATTCAAAGAAGAAATAAAACTTACCAACATAGGTCTCTTCAAATCGTCACTTAGATGTTACAGTAGTTCATGACAGCATATTGGTACAAACAATTTTTAACGGAAGTATCGCGTGTTTTATTTATTTTGTTGAACCTGACGTTTCGAATGCTTTGCAGCATCCGTGGTTATTACAATTAAAATTGTTTAATTCAATGTGTAACAATCGCGAAAACCTAAGACAATACTATATTGGTACAACATTAACATAGAACTAATTAAGGAATTTGAATTATTTCCAGATATCTTTATCAGTTACATGTTCATTAATTTTATAATGAGGCTTTATATAAAGAGGATGTTTGGTGCGCCGTGTGCCGTGTGCCGACCTTACTTCGTAAACCTTGTACTATTTTCTCTCACTCAAACAGGAGAAAAAACATTTTTTTTGGTCAAAAACACGAATTTAGTGGTACGTGCCGAGATTCGAACCGCTGACCAGTCGACCAGGCTAGTTTCTTACCCACTGCGCTATCACTGCTCATTTTCAGATAATGTTAAATAACTCGTTGTATTCAATTTCACAGCTTGTGATATGAAAAGGTTAACTCATAACCTTAACTTACAGTTACTTATGAGAGTACAATTAACTATTATGTGTTCACCTGATGTAAAATGTTTATCGTAGCCTGTGATTCCTTACGGTACAGGAAGTATCGTGCATTGCTATCTCTGTTGCAATTCGCAGTTCAAAAAATCGATTTGAATGTATTACATCTTTTTTTTTATATACCACTAAGACGGCGACCAAGCGTACTGCCTGCCTGATGGTAAGCAGTCATCGTAGCCTATGGACATTTGCAACACCAGGAGTGTCGCTCCTGCGTTACCGACTCTGTACAAACCGGTAAACGGTGTCTCAAGCGGTAGACCTCCAGCTGCAAGGCAACATATCATTGTATTATCATCTCAACTACTCTCAATTATCAAGATTGAAATGAACTAACCGTCAGACGTGGTTGAAGATCGATATCTTCCATTATATAAACACACACCGGCAGGAATTTAAAACATTATTTACCCCGCGTGTATATAAACAGTGTGAGATTTGCGGTAGAATGCAACAATAGACAATGAACCGTGAACAATATTAACATAAGTATTGTTTTACGACAGTCGCAGTGTCGCGGGAATGGCTGCTTCAATAAAATTGTATCTACCATCTCCGTTACTAATAATCTTCAGAACCAGTTCCAGTACTTCAAAGAAATGCTAACTCACCAGAGGGAGACTTTGAAGTCGTCTGCGCGGGTACCTCTGTCTCACCGTATTTCTACCGCCAAGCAGCTATATTTATATAGCTGTGTTCCGGTTTGAAGGGTGAGATATAGCAGAGAAATTACTGGGTACTGTGACGAAACAGCCTTAGGTCACAGCCGTTTACCATCTAATGCGGGCCGCATGCTTGTTTGGCGAACCTAGTTGTTTAAAAAAAAACCCTCCAGCAATTGTTAGTTGGCTGCAGTTCATGAGACGGAGTTGTTCCGCAGTAGGGCTGCTTCTGATTAAATATCATTCAGCTTTAACTTTCTTGCGAGCAGTGGCTTGGTCGAGACTTCTGTAATGTGCAGTTGATGTTTTGACGAGCTCGGTGGCTCAGTCGTGAATGACGACGACGATCAACGCTCATGGGTTCGATTTCCACACAAGGCAAACATTTGTGTGCATGAACATGCCTGTTTGTCTTGGTCTGGATGTTTTAAGAGAGGTAGGGCGCATCAAAGCCGTCTGGGGAAGTACCTCCATCTCACAGAAAACCGTAGCCAAATAACAACTCCCTAGAGGGTTGTTGTGTTCCTGCGTGTGAGTGAGGTCACCAGTAAGCTCCCAAGGAGTTACTGTGTAAGCAGCAGAGGAAGCATCGTGCGAGTGATACTTAATATATCGCCAGCGGTAATAGGCTACGGTACCCGCTTTACATCGCCGTATGTGCCGTATGCTTGTATGCCTCCCGACGAAGTATACAAAAACAAGTTGAAGTCGGCTGCGAGTGTGACTCTAATAATAATGTAGAACCGCTTACAACCTTATTGTGGTGTCCCCGAGAGTGAGGACTTGGATTTAGGATGCTTGTAACATTCCTTAATCTGAGTACGGTTTTTAGACATCCTCAAGTTAACCCAAGGCCAAGGCTCAAGGCTCAGGCAAGAAGATAGAGATGTCAGGAGCTCCAGAGGCCGGAGAGCGTGTAGGAAAAGAACGATGAATGTTAAAGGATGTAGGGATCGAGTCAGACGGCTCGGTTCTCTCTGCCTACCCCGCTAGGCTTGGCGTGAACATGTACAATTAAGAAGAAGAAAAATAATCATTTGAATTCAAAATTAAAAGGTGTTTTCTATCTTTTCAGAATCGTATATCTTCATAATATCTTCAAGAGGCACAGTTCAAGATCGACATAGGTACTTAAGATCGAAACATCTCCGCAAAATACAGTATGTGAACACTGTACAAGATGTTGCTGACGCTGTGCAAGTCATGTCAGTAGTAAGTATCGCTCTTAAATCATCAGAACCTTCCTGCTGGCCCTTCCATGGAGAGAAGCGCATTATCACGGTCATGTCGAAAAGGGGTTTTCACCATCTAATACGAGATCGATTTTTCGGTCAGGTGTCTTAGATCCAATGCAAACCACGCTTACATGTCGTGTACCATGGCGGGTAGCAAACGAGAATCTGGCTAAAGTGAGGCAATTCCAAAACTTCCTACTCCTACAAATTTCTTCTGATTAAATTCGTTGTGAGTTCCAAGGCAGTTGTAGTTCAACCCCCGGGACGGCAGTGAACTTCACTGTTCATTGCCTTTTTGGTGGTCGGCGCTGTTAATTCTGGCTACACAGTGGTGGGTATGAGTGATGGGCCTGTTCGTTAAAGTGAGGTAAGCTTATTTCTTTAGAGTCAAGTCTAACCTCACCTGCACGCTGTGCGATAAAGTGCTTCAATCACCCTGAGCTCATAGAAAATCGCACCAAAATTACTACTTCTCATCACATATTGACGAGCTCGATGGCTCAGTCGTGAATGAGGCGCTTTGACACCGACCCTCGTGGGTTCGATTCCCATACAGAACAAACATCTTCACCTTTGCACACCATTTTCTGTATAACCTACTTTGTATATGTTTGTTATGCAATAAAGGATATATACATTAAAAAAAAACACTTGTGTGCATGAACATGTCTGTTTTTTTTTAGTACTACGTTGGGAGGCATACAAGCATAAGGCCCACCTGGTGTAAAGAGAATACCGTAGCCTATTAACGCCACTTAGTAGTTGTATAAAAAAATGAGACAAAATAACATAAATTTGTGTAAACCGAACAAACTATATGAAGTAAACTAACATTATAACTGTTATTTTATATTCAAAATCAAATGAATTAAATCATTCAGGATCATGTACAAATCATTCGGTAAATAATGCATAGGATTTTGAATATGATAAATGTCCTTATTGCTAGTACGGTTGTAGAAAACGGAGTAGGAACTAATTGAACAGTTTATTCACACTTATCCTTTAATAGTAGCCATCGATGAAGTTCTCTATTTTCTTTCCATTGGTCACTCGAGTGATAAGTGCGAACACGTGTTTCGAGCTGACGTTGCGGAAGTGATATTATTTTCCAGCGCCGTCCATTCACAACTCCTGAGAGTCAACAACACGGGGCGACGCGCTAGTCGCGGCTGACAAGTTCAATAATCGAGATAAACAGTGTATCTTGGAGATAAGCATTTCACTCAGCTGTCGAGATAGCATCTGACTTCATCGCCAACAGGACCTCGACATTAAGGCACTCCAACAGTACTGCAGCACGGCTGTGTTAAAAATATACATGGATCTTAGATTGGCGCTTTTAGACCGATACTAAACTGTGGTGAATTATTGGTGTTTCAATTTAGGTCTATATACCACTAATGCGGTATATATATCTCCCGATTGATTTTAAACTATTACCGCAGCCTATGAAGATATAATTAAAAGTTGTGTTAAGTGGTAGTGAGTGTTGCCATAATAGGATTTGTTGGTGATTTTTTAAAGTAGGTGCCTAGGTATGTTAACTGACCTGTGATTGTAGTTTGTATGATTAGTATTTGGAACCCAAACATTACTCTTTTTAAAAAGTGTTGCGATAACTACCATCTAACTTGTCACTAATGATATCGTTTCATTCTTAATATGTTCCTTTAATTTTGTTCTTTGTTTTCGTGGCATACATATATATATAGATAGATAGTAGATGATTACAGGATAACTGATTATGTATCTTCTTTGTATCTGAGTGTGAAACTGAAAGAGAAGAAAAGAGAGATATATCGTCGATGCAACAATGAAACCAAACGTTTATGGTGCGATTCCATTGACGCAGGGCTGGGCAAAATGGAGAGGACCGGACCATGAATTGATCAACAGTGCTCGAAATCTCCACTCCGCGTCAGTGGAAACTGTGTAAGTGGAGCAGAGGGAAACTGAGCGAACTTTCAAATAAATGTGTGAACGCAGACAGACAGACAGAATGGAGTGATGCGAGCCGAGTGGAGGTTTCGAGCGGAGGGCAGTAAAGCAGAGGGTAGCGGGGCGGTGGTGCAGCGCGGCTGCGGAGGGTAGACTTGTCAAGACAGGACTCACACGCTGCATTTTTTCAGTTTTGTTCCTGCTCCGCTCACCTCCGCTCTGCTCAATTCCGCTCCGCTCACCTTCGCTCCACTTCAGTGGAAACACTTTTACTATTCTCCTCCGCTTCGCTCCGCGTCAATGGAAACGCACCCGTAGTGGGAGAGAAGCATGAAGTGAACTATGATATTGCTGAAGTATTTTTAGAGCAAAATATCTATGTCTAGGATGTTCTCGTTGTGTATATTTTATTTTACATTCTATTTTCTTACGTTATCTATACTTTTTATGATTATTTAAATATAAAAGTCTTCATTGAGTGCAATTTTTAGATTTTTATCTTAAAGCAATAGCAAACGGTATGGACGACGTGAGGACGTGGCGAAGCGATCCATTTGGATTTGACAGTATTTAGGAAGCCATCTCAAATTGATTTTAAGTTTAGATAAGGCTAATCATGAACAAGTACAAGAAGAGTGTTGTCACCGATAACAGAGCCTGGGGTGACGTGGGCATTGAACGTGACGTTTGTTTTCTCACAGTTCGTCCGGACACCGACAGGTCGCGTCCGGAGGACTTATTCAGGGTCAATTACTGCATGTTCTTCTTCAACTTCTGTAGAAATTGTGCCATGACCACAATGTTGTCAGAAAAGCAAAATTAATTAGATAGGTCACGTATGAACTTAGTAATGATGCAGAATTCAGCATATCCCAGAATAGGACACTCACACGTTTACAAAGATTATTCCTGTTTTCTCTATAACATTATCATTCAGTGCAATGGGGAAAAATTGTGACCCACAAAATCTTCCGGCGTTCCCACTAAAATTTCAATGAGACAAGTTATGTACAAACTGTCACAAGCTAAGCTAGATGACGGGGGTTTTAAGACTGCGCCAGTTATTTTAATCACTCTCACTGAAACTCGAATGCCTTCCTATTCGCTGTTCGCAAAATCTGGTTAAATTGAACTAGCATAAAGTAGGCAGTGGCAGTGCACTCCACCTTGATTGGTTGTCACTCTATACCTCTCCCTCCCCCTACGATAAATAGTTACCTAAAATTATGGTAAACATAGTGAACGGGAAAGAAAAGGGCGAAGGGTGCAGTGGACCGTAACCCAAACAAAAACTTCCCCTTGCTAACGTTAACTCGTTTTCTAATCCATTAAGATTGGAATCGTGTCCGCCGTCCGTCCTACGCTAGGCTTTCCGGTTCATCCCTCATGCGATGGCCTGACAATTTCTCGAACATCGCAGGGAGCTGATGAATGCAGGCGGCACAAAACGGATTGCTGTGGAAGTCTATGCGAGGTCTATGTTCAGTGGAGGTCCATTGGTTAAAATTTATATGATGAGGATTGATAGGTTTCTTCATCACCGAGCAAGTGATAATTACAAACATGTACATAATTCCAAAAACACGATACATGTCCACGCCAGGATTCGAACCGGGGACCGATTGGTCAATAAGCTGGTTCTTTATCCGCTGGACTATAAATACTCCTAAAATTACGAATCCTAAAGAGAGCGTTCTATCTAGAAATGGAGCACATACACATAAACAAGTAAATGAACCAGCGCGCTGTTCACATGCCTTCGAATGCTGTATTGGAATCGGAATCGAAAAGTTATTTGTCAACATGTATGGGATTTGAGTGAAAACTTATTGAATCCGTTTCGAATAAAACTTTCCGAGGCAATGTCGGACAAATTACACAGCGCCATCTAGCCCCAAAGTAAGCGAAGCTTGTATTATGGGTACTGGACAACTGATAAACATACGTAAATACATTTTTTTTTCGTAAATACATACTTATTATACTCAGAAAATACTCAGACCAAGACAAACAGACATGTTCATGCACATAAATGTTTGTACTGTGTGGAAATCGAACCCACGAGCGTTGGTGTCAAAGTAGCATAACAGCGCGTTTCACCACTGCACCACCGAGCTCGTCATGTGAATACTCCCACAGATTTCCAAGCCGCGGTCACGAGCTAACCTTCTCTTCTCCAGCTGTAGTATTGTACATAAAGGCACTCACACGTTGCATTGCGAATCTTAAAATAACTACAAAGGTTTCATTATATTACTACAATATTATTTTAGTATTTACAATGAGTGTAATGCAACACCGCGACGCTCGGAGTGACGCCGCGTTTACATCACGGTTCTTATTAATTGTCGCTCGTTGTTAATGTGTTGTCACTCGTAATTATTGCTGAAGCGTCATGGCCGTGAAGGTCTTAGAAAATAAAAAACGACCGTGACTCCTGTAATGGCCGCTATTCATTTGCCACAGTAAGCAAAAAACAGATTGATAGTTTGGCTGTGGTAGTCACCATTGTAAAGACTCATCCACACCGGGGAATTACTTTTGGTCGAGTGACATTTCGTGCGTTGTCGTAATTACGTTAGTAATATACACAATGTGTGTCCACGGTCGTACATGGTCGAATAAGTATGTATAATGATAATTTATTATTTTGTGTGTTGCCAAGTCTTAGATTATTATTTGGAATCATTTTATTCTCAAATACGGACTTATTGACCTGTGTCTAAAATAGTTATAAATGACTATTATTTCGTTCGCAATTTACAGTAATTTCAGATATGTTTTGCAAAAATATTGGTGAATTAAAATCGAATAAGTTAGCTAATTTTGAAATTGAAACTGTATTTATTTGTTACAAAAAGTGTGGTAATTCTAAAAAGAAGTTTGTGCGGTACTTCAAGAAACATTGGAAAGAAATCATATTGGGTCAAATGCTTGCAAATTAATCTTTAATTAGATTCCCCACGTTAGTGACTTTTTTTTAAACGGGACAGGCCCACCACTCATACCCACCACTGTGTCTCCTGTGTAGCCAGAATTAACAGCGGCGACCAACAAAAAGGCAATGAACAGTGAAGTCCATTGCCGTCC
Source organism: Pyralis farinalis (assembly GCA_947507595.1). NCBI lineage: Eukaryota > Metazoa > Arthropoda > Insecta > Lepidoptera > Pyralidae > Pyralis > Pyralis farinalis. Next base: position 42,286,132 of record OX382260.1, on the reverse strand, counting down.
CGGGGTTAAACTACAGCTGCCTTGGAACTCACAACGAATTTAATCAGAAGAAATTTGTAGGAGTAGGAAGTTTTGGAATTGACTTCCCCTCTTGGCAAAGTGAGATACAACAATATGACAAATAAGGCATTTAAAAACATCAAAGAGATGGCTAGTCAAATGAAGCTCAACTGCCGTGCACCACGGTTTATCAAATATCTAACACTATTGGGACCTAAACTGTGAGTTGTTACCTAACACATCGATTCCAATAATATAGATTGCAGAACGTTAGCCACTTGCTGCATTTCATTTTTTTTTTTCATTTATTGTCTCCTTTAACAATATGCATTGTGTTAGGATATACATAAAATTAAATTACAAAAGAAACACAATTACAATTTTACACTTACAATAATAGAAAGTTCCTGTCTAATTAATCCATATATTATCAATAAAAAATGTTATATCATTTCTTTAACATTAAAAAAATACATCCACAGAATAATAACATTTTGTTAATACAATTTTTTTGAGTCTTAATTTGAAAATATAGACGTCATAATTATATGGTTTTGAGTTATGTAGGTTATCTATTAAACAGCCTTATTGCTTGATACCGCGTACTGTGACCAACTATTCTCAGTTTTGGTGCAATTTGGGTTAAATGCAAATTGGGTTCTTAAATCTTTCAGCCTAGACTTTTCCCTAATTATTCTCTCATCTTTGCTTTCGATTTGGTCCAAATATTTAATTAAATGGCATAATGTCACTACATGTACAGACATGGAACCGTTAATGTTTTTAATTTTGCGAAATGGTCCTTACACGATTGTGTCTGGGAAATTTAGATACAAAATATATACCTCTACAAACAATAAGGAGACAGGTGATCCCACATCCACACACTGACGAGTGTTCCAGTGTGTTTTCGAAATGCAAGTGTGACGGATGTCCATATCCTTTTGTCGGCTATAACGTTTGGTTTAAACTATTTTTAAGAATGGATCTACGCACTACATGTTTCGATTGCAACCTACTATAATATTTATAGCAACAACACAATACAGAGCGTACAGTGCGCACAAACGTCGGTTTTATGCACAAACGTCTGTTTTGCGCCCAAACGTCTGTTTTGCGCCCAAACGTCTGTTTTGTGCATAAACGTCTATTTTGTGCATAAACGGCACCAACAGCGCACAAACGTAGATCAGAATAGCTTGTCGCAAGCTTAAGCTTGCTTTGATTTGGATGTCAAAAACGACGTCGATCGATCGCAAGCACTTGTAAGTCTATCTAACTACTAACCTAAACCAAGTAACCTATCACCTAAACTATCTATCCACGTGTTTGAATTGGTGATAACTTGGCGAGGTTTGCCAAACGGGTCGGCGTGCCGGATCCCGGAGGCATTACAGTTTGCAAATATTACTTATACTGAACCATTGCTTGTATTTTTCAGTTGTCTGGAGACTATGTATTGGAATTGCTGCGAAGAAAGGTTTTGCTTCGATAAGAAAATTGCCTCATACAAGTGAGTATCGAACCGTCGTTCATATTTGTCTCGTGCTCGCGAAGCACATTGTAACATATTGCTTATATAAATTAACGCAATGGTTGTTACAAACAAAATACCATAGATTTAACGTGTACTTCATTTAGACATGTTGGGTGTGTAAGATAAGGTGAGACACATCATTTTCTTCATCTAATGTTATAAAAGAAGACTGGCGGACATCCATAACCAAATAGAGAACCGTTTCGCTTTGAAACAGAGAGTAGTAGAACGAGCAGCTCTATTTGACTTGTTAACGAATCAACATTGTAGTACTTCGGCTTATTAGCGACAACGTCTTGGCATTGGACCGTAGCGGCAAAACGGGTAGGTTTACGCGCCAAGTAGTTTGATGGTTTGTAGTACCCATGGATGACAAATTTTTGGAGTTTTTTTTTAATACACAAAACAAGAAATTTCAACGAGCACGTCTGTGATCCATACGTGGTTTGTCACGTTATCGGCGCATGCCTTTTTTATACAACGTCGGCAGGCATCCAAGCACATGACGCACCTGACGTAACGTGGTCACCGTAGCTTATGAACGCCTGCGATACAGAAAGTATCAGCCCGGCTGACAACACAGCAACTCCTTAGGACTTTATTAGAAACATCACTCACTACAGGGAGTTATTGTTCGCTGCGGTTTTCAGTAAGGTGGAGGTACGTCTCTTGTCGGGCTACTTTGATGCGCGCTACCTCTCTTGCATAACATATACATAAATGTTTGTCCTGTGCGAGAATCGAACCCACTAGCGTTGGTGCCTAAATTGAATTCCTAACCACTCTGCTACCGAGCTCTTTTCCACAACCGTCCGGTTTTATACAGTTTCCTTGCTGTTCGTTGGACCGAGAAGCTCTCCATTACGTAGAAGGTTCATCCCATTAAACGGAGCCGCACGCGAGACATCGACTGTATGTACGAGCTGAACCCTTTGACTTCCTCCGCGCGTATTCCGATATCCCAATTCTTTTTCTTTCTCGTCGTCTACGGGTCGCATCGTGATGTTGAACAGCCTCCTAAACTTCTTCAAGAATTAGGCTCCCAAAATGCAAAAATTTTTTTTCAAATCCGCCTGGTAGTTCAAATTCATCTGCTTTATACGTTGTAACCTGCAGATGCAAAGCAACTGTTTCTTACCGTCAGCCCTCCGTACAGGGCACCTCCCAGTGCCGTGGTGCGCGGCCCGCATCCCTCTGGCGGCGGGGAGTGCGTGTGGCCGCGCCTCTCGTCGTGCGAACATCACAACGTCGTGTTCGATCATGTGACAGTAAATGAGTGCCGCGGAAGTAAATTGATTTCAATTCTGTACAATGATGTCTGATGACAACCGCTAAATGCAGACGGATGGCTTCTTTGTTTGCGATAAAACTTATACGTACTCACTGATGATGTAACAGATGATCCATTGGCTCTCTGCTTTGTGCATGGCCTGCCCGATAGTAAGCAGTTACTGTATATCTATGTACACTTGGAGACTTGTCGAGAGGCATAGAAGCATGCGGCCTACCTGATGTAAAGCAGTTATCGTAGCTTATGAGCGCTTGCAATACATTAAGTATTACGGAATACCTCTGCTGCTTACACAGCAACTCTTTACTGGTGACCTCACTTACAATCAGAAATAAAACAACCCTCAAGGGAGTCATTAATTGGTTTTTTGCAAGGCGGAGGTACTTCCCCAAACGGACTGCTTTGATGCGCCCTATCTCTCTTAAAAACCAAGAGACCAAGACGATTTTGTTCATACACACATATATTTGCCCTGTGTGGGAATCGAACTCACGAGCGTTGGCGTCAAAGTATTATTTCTAAGCCCACCGAATTCGTGAAATACCGTCTCTGTCTACTTACTATATGGAATGTAAGGGATTGGCTACTAGCCAAGTTCCCCTACTACCTTCGCACTTAGTCACTCAAAGGTGGAAGGTGGGCAGCTCGCCCTTATGTTATGTACCTTTATTTTACGTATAATAAAGATATAAAATAAACAATTAATATATTAAATCAAGTCTGGACAAGAAACTAGAGACGCGCCGAGTGCTCGGTTATTACTTGGAACTAGACATACTCGGCCGAGTAATTAGTTTCAAATGCCGAGTACTCGGCTAATGTAATTTATTGGTAAAATATTATTTTCTGAATGTTATCGAAGCGAGTGAGGCGTGTAAGGTCTACTTCTTGTGACGTTCGGTTTTTCCTGCCTACCCCTCAAGGGACCTCAAGATATACATACATATTCGGATCTCATTACGGAGACAATAGAAATATATAAGCATATTTAATTTAGGTAATTAACAGTTAAACATTGAAATGAAAAATGGTGTGAATTCTTTAAATAATTATCGCAAGTTCAACGGAGGCAAGTTGTGATGCAGGAACACTTAGCGCTCTGCTCTATCTGGCTTCGATACGCACGAACCGAGTAACTCGTCCGAGGACTCTGATCGGTAAAGATAAAACCGAGTAATACTCGGTTACTTGTGTAGAAAGAGGTGGCTCGCAGAAACACTTCTCTATGAAATCGTAGCCGGTTTGTATTACGTTCCGGTGATTACGTATAATTGTAATAATTATTTCCTGTTATGTTATACGTTCATTACAAGTAGCCATATTTAATCGAAGCGAACATCTATCAAATCAAATATAGCAATTTATGGAATACTAGCTGTAACCCGCGACTTCGCACGCATGAGGTTTGGGCTTTTAGTAGCTTTTATTTTCTGTAGACATTAAATCAGGGTCATAGATACAACCATAGTGCGATTCAATTTTCGTACAGCGCCATCTATTGACCTTTACGGGAGGCAACGTATATTTATTTTATTTTTATTACATAAAAAATGTATAATTATTTTATGTCACAAAAAAATACGTATTCTATGAAAATAATGATAAAAACAAAATTGCAGTCCCCCGAAGGTGAAGATATTTCCCCCTAATTCTAACAGTTTTTCATTTTTTACGCAGGATTTTTTACGGGATAAAAAGTACGCTATATTCTGCTCTGAACAGTCCTCTACCTACCAGTGAAAGTCGGTTAAGCCATTTCGAAGATTAGCCCGGACAAACAAACAGACAGACAAAAAAATTTTAAATGCGTTTTTAGGCTTTGGTAACGTGAAAATAATAATATGAGCTTAAAATAATGGCTTTATTTTAAAATCACAGACAGACACTTCAATTTTATTTATATGTATAGATCACCAAATTGTTTGTGGTGATCGTACCGGGTAAGGAACATGCTAGTTGGGTGTACTGCATAATGCCCTGCCTGTTGGCTATTGTGTAATTGTTACAATTTATTGCGCGGAAATAATTTTTGTTTTCAAACACGTAATTACGTGAATTGCTTTTTGAAAAATGCGGTTGTCGAGTGGTTAACAATACTACATTAACACCGACGGTCGTGGGTTCGATTTCTATACAAGACAAACATTTGTGTATACAAGCATACGGACCACCTGATGTAAAGCGGTTACCGTAGCCTATAAACGCTTGTAATATATTAAGTATCACTCGCGCGATGCCTTCTCTGCTGCTAACACTCACTAGGAGTTTACTGGTGATCTCACTCACGCGCAGGAACACAACAAAGTGCGAGGTGGAGGTATTTTCACAGACGGGCTGCTTTAATGCGCGTTACTTCTTTTAACACGTCCAGACCAAGATAAAGAGACACGTTCATGCAAACAATGTTTGTCGTGAGTTTGAATCGAACTCGATTGACGTAGTATAAAAAAACGGGTTGCACTCCGGGAGTGCCGGCAGAAGTGAAAACTTGAACATTAACGTTGTGCATTTTTGAATATTTTTGGAATGGTTAGGGAATAATTTCGCACGAATTGCTTTATTTATCAGTATAAAAGTACTATCATGTATGTGGTAAAATACAATATTCATTTATTGCGCTATCGTACACAAACATGACAATTTATATTACATTAAAAATTTAACACTTCAGAACTATTACAATTATTTTACATTAAAAAGTGTATCTCTCAGAAAAATCTAATTTTATCCATAATTTCAACCACTCCTTCACCGTCATCATTACCAGCATCATCCTCGCCAATTTCTAAAACGTAAACACACACGCACACTCGAGCAAACGCGTTGATAAACTACGTTAAACGAAACGCGTAAGCGCCAAGAATTTCATGGCGCTTACAACGTTTTGGTCGCGAGAAAACAATGCCCTATGAACGATCTAGCGCTGTTCATGTTTTAATTGTTTAATTAGAGGTAACTAATGTTTTAGCGCTGCAGCGAACTTAAGTTCTAATTCTCACCAAAATCTTACGATCTGGGTCACGTGTCCTGACGCGAGTTTTACTCATCCCAAAAAGTGCACAACGCCGCTAAAGAAGTTTTCACTTCACAAATACACTCGAATCACTGAGATATTTAGGCGCTAAATCACAATGTTTCCGGGAGCGCGGGGTGCCTTCGTGCACAACACAGTAAAATGATTTACTGATTTGTGGTGCGAACAGATTCTCTGAGGTTTTATTATCCGTATTATGAGCTCCCGGTTTGTAATCGAAGACTTTTCCCATTCCAGGCTTGATGATGAGACGGTGCACGCCAACGGGCACACCAACATGGGCGCCAGCCTGGACAGCGTGGTCACGCAGCAGCCCGTGAACAACAACCACCTGCCCGCGCGCACTCTCGTCGACAGGGAAATCAACGAGCTGCCTCTACACGCTGATAAACTTTACGAGGTACCCAACGTTTATTAAAAGTGTAACAATAAACTCTTTAATAACTATTATAACTGACTTCTCGCTGGAAGTTTGCTATGACCAGCCGTCAAATTCAATTTGACGGCTGGTCATCGATATTTTTCAGCCTTCAATGAACTTGGATTCACTTTTTTTTTTATTTGACTGTCGTTAGAACATAAGAACAACAGACTGAAAATTATGGCCAATTTGCGAGATTAAGTACTAAAATAAGTCAGGTACTACTACCTAGCGTTATTCAATCCAATTCATTTTTTTTATACAAGGTCGGGAGGCAAGCACACGGCCCATCTGATGTAAAGCGGTTATCGTAGCCTATGAACGCATGCATTAATTATCACTCGCGCTATGCCTCCTCCGCTCCTAACACAGTATCTCCTTGGGAGCTTACTGGAGAACTCACTCACTCGTAGGAACCCAACAACCCTCTGTTGTTGTAGGAGTTGTTATTTGGCTGCGGTTTTTCTGTGTGGTCGAGGTACTTCCCCAGACGGGCTGCTTCGATGCGCCCTACCTCACTTAAAACGTCCAGACTAAGACAAACAGACATGTTCATGGATACAAATTTTTGCCCTGTGTCGGAATCGAAATCACGACCATTGGTTAAAGTAATGTAACAGCGCGTTTCATCACTGCGCCACATCGCAAGAAATGCAGTGACATATAAGTAACTAGAAACATACATACTCGTACATGTTTAAAGTCAAAGCTTAACCTGCACGCGATGCATCCTAAAGTACCTACGAAAAGCAAACTTAATTCTGACGAATTATTTATACCTTCACACCACGGTTCCTTGCGGGGTAGACTGACAGAACCGAAAGCCATAAGACGCGACCCTCACAGACCTCACATGCTTCATAGCTGTTTTCATGCACGCTACACATTATCTTAGAATGATATTTTAGGGCCGGCAACGCAAGAGTGACACCCCTGGTGTTGCAAGTGTCCATAGGCTACGGTGACTGCTTACCATCAGGCAGGCCGTAAGCTTGTTTGCCACCTTAGTGGTATAAAAAGAAGATATATAGAATCCGAGCGAGGCTGTTACAAAGACGAGACACACACACTGGCACACGGCTGGTAAATACTTTTTACTTGAAACGATGCTGAGTTTATGTGGTCGGTTCGGTTTTTTGTTGTGTTTTTTTATACATGCATACGACCCACCTGATGTAAAGCCTATTAACGCTTGCGATATATTAAGTATCACTCACGCGATGCCTCCTCTGCTGCTTACTGTGTGTAGGCTCATTAGTGATACGACAAGGAAAAATATCGCGACATTTTATCTAGGTGGAGCAAATGATAATGGTGGGCTGTCGCAGAGTATGCGATACAGCTCGTTGACCAATTTACCTCAATTTGATACGAAACGTCATTATAACGATTTGCGGTGAAATCTATACGTATGTGCAGGGCCTACCTCTATCATTTAAAATAATCAATTATTAGAATTACAAAATGTTTTTACTAATCACTTGTGTTAGATTTGACGAGCACGGTGGCAGAGTGGTTAACAATGTTGCTTAAGGCTCGTTGGTTCGATTCCCACACAACGCGAACGTTTGTGTGCATGGCCATGTCTGTTTGTTGAGAGGTTGGGCACATCAAGTCAACCCGACTGAAAAAGTATTTTCACCTCACAGAAAACCGCAGCTAAACAGCAACAACTCGCTGGTGTGTTGTTGAGTTCCTGCGAGTGTGTGGGTTTTGTTGGCAGAGCACCACTCTGCAAAAAAGACTTTCAAAGAAAAAAATGTTTATATATCGATAAATGCTCATTGTAACGGCATGACCAAAAGGACGTTATAAGTTTATTAGGTTAATTATGGGTGGCTTCCTAGCTTCCTACCGGATGAACTGGTTTTTGATTAGAGAGGTTCTTAGCTACAGTTCAAGAAAAATTGTTCAGCAGTTTAAGAATCGTCAACTCATTTCTAGTTGATGAAAGAACATGAGTTACTCCCATGAGTATTTTGTTACTTCTATGGGGTTGAAATAAAACTGTTATCTTAATCTGATGCTCAAGCATCATCTGCAAGATGTGTGTGTCTGCAGCTTCCTCATCGACATAAGAGAAATTCTAAGCATGTCATATTTTAAAACATATTAGGAACAATCAATCGTTCGTATAATTTTAGCAGCAACATAAACTTCTTTACTATGATTTGTTATTTGTGTGTTAGCTAGAGAAACGTGTCTCCAGCTGGCACATGCCGTTGAGGCAAACCACTGAGTTTAGGGTTTTAGACTATAGTCCGAAATTTAGCTCACAGTTGCAGTAACGAGTGCCAGAAAAATCTTAGTCAAATACTGTTGAAACTACGATCATAAAACTACGTGCGGGCTGGAGTACCGTGTCTCTGGCTAGCACAGCTGTATCTCCATAATTAGGTATGTAAGGTTTTATTACATATTGCCTTACATATTATAATATAGAGGTATACTCTAAATTCTTAGCCGAACTGCAGCATTAGGCTTCAAATTTATCAAAACTTTAGCTGGAAAAGTTTTTGAGCTACGAACCGATAAGTATGTGTAAGCTGGTTACTATCACATGGTGAATAACTATAACTGTATAAGTTAGAGTTTCGTTTTAAAGATCAGATAATACGTTATAATTGGAGCACACACGAAGCATAATTTCAAATCTCTGGGCCTCTTAGCTTTAAAGTTATACGCCATAAACTGTTTATCCGCAAAAAAATCAACGTAATGACTCGGAAGCGGCTAAACGCGCCATTGCTGTTCCGTGCGTTACACTATTGCAATCGAATTTGAACTTAGAGTCAGCATTATTTTGAGTCATTTTAATTTCCGCTATCAAGCGTTTCAATTTTATGTTCTTAGAATTTTAGGCTAGGAGCCGTCTGATGTAACTTGTTAATTAAAAAAAAAAGCAAAGTATATTTAAGACTTTTATATCGCTATGTTTCATTATATAAATTTTTCTGTTTGTCTGTATATTTGTTATTCTTTCACACTGAAACAGTTTAACAGATTTGGATGAAATTTTGATGTACTTACAGATAGATATGGCCTGGATGAATACATATATTCTTTTTATATAGATATTCTTTTATATTTTATAAACAAAGTCACGGCATCTGTTCGCGCACCAAGGATTTGAAAGTTTTTTGGCTTTCCTTGCTGCAATTGTGAGCTAAATTTCTGTCTATAGTCGAAAACCCTAACCTCACTAGTTTCTTCGACGGCATGTGCCAGCTGGAGACACGTTTCTCCAGCTAACATAAATAACAACCCATAGTAACGAAGTTATGCTTGCTGCTAAAATTATGACTGAAACGATTGATTGCTCCTAATATGCTTTAAAATATGACATGCTTCGAATTTCTCTTATGTCGATGAGGAAGCTGTAGACACACACACACATATGCAAGATACATAACTCTTTATCGCCTTACATATTTTATACAAAGTCGGAAGGCATCCAAGCATACGGCTCACCTGACGGTTTCCAATTTTTTTATTTATTTCAAAATATAATTTGAATTTACAATAACAAATTAAATATTTCAAATTAAGTAAAAGTCATTTGAAATCAATGATATTTGCGGCTTAGTTTTCTAGTTTCCGCCTATACACAAAGGAGCAGCGTTTCACCGTAGTACCTACGTAGATATACCTGTCCCATCAGTGTATATAGTATAGTATAGCTTGATGTGATCACATAAAATAAACAGAGCTATGATTCAATTTAAAAACTTAAAATTAGATAAACGCTGCACCACTTTACTGTACACGGCTTAACGCTTTTTCTTATACCATTGATTGGATTGGAGTCGTCAATTATCAAGAAGATAATAAGACAGCATAGTTGTTTATCTTATCGGTGAATTGAAACAGAAATTTCAGTTTTTTTTTCGTATCCTTCGATCAAAATGATTGTCATTTATTACACGCGGTTAACATTTTAACTTCTCTATTACAGGTGTTCTCTAAATCATTAATATTTAGAGATGAATATGAGCTTAAGGCAAAAGGCAGTACTGACTCACTCGACGAGCTGGAAACGAAGTCCGAACCAGACTACCTGTCGGACAAGCCCAACAGGACAAAAGTATATTTCGAGGATGAAGTCAACTCTCCAGTCACCGACTTCGAAATAATGTTCAAAGATGAACTTTTAGCGAACTATGATATGTTTAAAATAGAAGAAGAAGAAGAGAGTGATAGAGCCAGTCAAGATACAGAAGAAGGGTTGACTATGAACATAGTCCCTGTCAAAAAACAGGATGTCATTAAACCAAGTACAGTTACAATGAAAGACGAAACTAAACTGACCACGCCCAACCCTGTTCATAAATACGATCCTGTAATATCTTCCGTACAACTACCCTCAACATTATATTTACCTAGAGTGGAAAGTGTTAAAGGAATATTAAGAACCAATAGTAGTAAAACGTTAGAAAGAGTTGATAGTGGTAATAAATTAGCTAAACCTATGCTTAATCGAGTTGAAAGTTTGAAGAGCATTGACCCTGGTAAGATGAATAGACTTTTATCAAGAGTGCCACATAGAAGTGCCTCGTTTTTGAATATTCCTGAACACTTATCTCCAGAAAAACCTCCCCTGATTAAATCTAAGTCAATGGTCGGTGTATTATCGGGTTCAGATGAACTAAAGCTTAGTAGTTTACCTGATACTCCTATTATAAAAAGCGCAAACTTGCCAAGGTTCTTTGATGATAGTCCATCTTTACCCGAATATAAAGGTGACACTAGCTTGCAGAGTATAAAGCAAAAATCAGCGATGATGTTTCAAGAAAATGATTTTAGTATGCCAAGGTATTACGGAACAATTTCGAAGTCATCAGAAAATTTACCAGTTCACGAAAGCAAGTCTATGCCTGATTTGAGGGCTTCTGTTTCTTCAACGAAAGTTAGTAAGAGATTGGTCAAGATCAGAAGTAGGCTAAAACCGTTAGTCATAAGGAAAAGTTCTGAAGAAAAATTATGAAGTAATTACGTTTTAAACATGTGATAGAAAAGAACAAACAGAATACTAATTAATCAGAATACTTATTCATTTTGAAATAATTGAAGTAAAAGTACGGGTAAGCGACACAACTGATCTGAAGAAAAGCTTGCTCATAGCCATAATTCTAGCAATTTTAGTTATCTGACTAAAAAATAAGCAGCAAAAATTAGCCAAAACGTACAACAAGAATAGTGGCCGCGTAACCCTTGACAATTTTATTAACGGGAGTATTCGGAACAACGTTTGTACGCTGAATTTATTCGATGTAGTGGAGGTAATAAGTAATTGATATTAATAGCAAAAGTTAATCAATAGTAGATTAATTTGTAACAGTATTATGCAAAAAGTCATTAATTCGTTTTGTAAAAATAATATGCTATAATAATATAAATATTTCAATAATTATGATTTAGTATTGACCTGTACCTTTGATTACTTTTTTTAGTTTTACTTGACAATACGTCAGATTCAATCGGCAACTTTTATTAACATTAAAATATTATGATGATTTGTTATAAGATTAACTAATTGTGATAAAACTACTTAATAATTAAGATAATTTAATGGAACGAATAGTAGATATCGGAACATCATTTTTCTAGTCAAATATCACTTAAAATGTGACCAAATTTGTAATATAGAATAATCACTTACTAATATTACCAAGTTTGTAATTTAGAATAATCACACTCACATAGTAGATGGTCTAACCCTCCAAGTAGAATAACCCTCAATTTTAATATATTTTGAATGTCTATTTATTTGTCTATCTATAACTTGACGCCAAGTTCCTTGCGGAGTAGGCAGAGATAGCCGAGCGCCACATGACTCTGCCCTTACACACCTCACTCGCTTCTTTAGCATTTATAGCTCTTTTCATGCATGCTCATCGGTTCCTAAGGCTTCTGATAATGCCCAATCTATTTGGTCGTGCTAGGTAAGCCTGGGCCTTCCTTGGCACCTATATCCTTATACTTTCTCATTCCACATCTGTTTCGTCATTCTTTCCTCTTGCATTCTGTCTACATATTCGAACCAAAGGAGCACAGCCCTTCTAATCTTAACACCTATACTCTCTTTCAAACCAACTCTCGTTATCACATCCACATTATATATAAGTATCATGATACAGAATAAACACAGAGCCGACAGCACGCAACCTTGTTTGACACCTATGTTGATGTCAAACCAGAGCAACAAGCATTCACCAATCCGCATACAAGCTATACAATCAAATGTCAAATGCTTAAATGTCAACATCCACAAACCCGCTGAAAACCTTCTGGTTTAGCACCGGATGCTTCTCCAAGGATATTGCAGAGTGAAAAAACTTGATCTATACATCCTCTTCCATTCTGGAATCCCCAGCGCCTCTCACAGCATTCCATTATATTGTACCTTTATGCTCCTGTCAATCATTTTTCCATGCGCTTTTATCGATAAGCTGATCAAAATGATGGTCTTTTAGCTGGCGCAGTCCAATATCCCTTGGTTTTGTACAATGGTACGATGATTGCGCCTCTCCAGTCCTTTTAAACTTGCCAGTCCTCTAACACAAATTGCACAGGAACGCGTCACGGGTTCAAGGGCCACGAGGCTTGATCACACACATCACAGCTGCAACAATATCTATTCCTGCTGACTTTCCATTTTTCAAGCTTCGTATCCATCATTTAATGTCATCTATTTATATCGTCACTGGGCACAGACTGCGCAGAGTTAGTTACAAGCTCACTCGCGGTGCGGTGTCAGCGATCCGGACATTATCATAAATTTCCCCAAAATATTAAGTCCACCTAAGTAGGCTCTTGTATCTAGAATATTATTTCGGAGTCGATCATCTATCAAAATCAAATCGATCACATTCTTTCGGCCATTTCGTCTAAACGTATACGTATTCGACATAAGGAGCTTTCTTTCCATATATACATGTAAAATTGGCTTACCTGCTTTATACATTCTCTTATCTCCATACGCACGAAGCACCATAGCTGTCTGACCCAACTATTCATATCTCCGCGCATAATTAGCCTTTCATTACCTTCAGCTAAATCCGGAATATCCCTTACAGACTTTAAAAATGTCCACAGTTCTTGGTTACGAAGATGATGGAAGCGTACGCTGCAACCAGCAGAACTCACGTGATTCCGAGCCCATATAAGTCTTGGGTTTACCAATCCATATTCTCTCATTCCGGAGGCCAAGCGAAAGGAGAACATAACACCGACAGCCACACTGGCTTGTCAAGATCCTGGTTAACCCCCTACTAAAGGGTCATCATGCCACCGGAAAGATCAACGGCGTCATTTGCCTTCCACTTAAACACATAAAGCACATCTCTGTTACACATAAAGCATCTCAATGTCAATCATTCATTACATTCATTATTCAATCATCCTATCTTTTAATCCACTTCTTACATTCCCTGTGACACATTTACATTCCCGGCTGGTTTAGCGCTGCGTAGTAGACGGCGGCATCCACTGCCGCATGCACCTATATACACACCAACGGAGGTGGGTCGGAGCGCGTCGCCTCCGGAATAAGTTCTAACCCGCACAACAGGGCGTTTTCGAGCCATAATTGCAATCCGTTGAATTGGCAGAGGTCGTGACAAGCACGCTTCTGGCACATTACCCCTAATATGTATTTATGATGTAACACACATTGTTATAAATTTTCTTGCACAATTTATTCTCGTAATTGTCATATATCTCTGTAAATATCTCGTAGAGATACGAGACCATGCCAAGAGATTGATCAGTACGTGTTATCGTAACAGTGATTCCATTTTTGTAAATGCATGAATAGAAGAAGGTTTAAAAATATAGTTTCGTGAACAATCTTGGGATGACTGTCCCCGTATCGTGTCCACGGCTCTTTCATTTATAATTGTTATAGTGTCGCAAACTAATGTAAAAGTTTACTGATAGTGTTCATTGTATATTAGCGCAATTGTAACATAATATACAATTAATTAAAATAATCCTTAAAAATAAATGTGTTACAAAAAAAATTTATTTTTTATTTTTTACAGTCTTCGGGAGGCAAATAGCACAACAACAAACTCGTTATCGTTTAATCGGGTTTTCTTGAAATAGATGTTTAAAAAAAAATACTATAAAAAAGCGCACAATTTATTACAGAATTACTATTTAGATATAATTTCCCACAGTGTACATATTTATAGATAAGTATATCTTTTGAAAATTCAACAGTAAATTTTACAAGAAACACTATAGACTTATATTACTGGCACTAAATTTTATCTAGAATAATGAAGTTTTATGCTAGTGCTCATTATAAATATCTAGATTTTACTAAATATTTTTAAAAGTAAATCTAAATTTCGAAGAGGGCTTTTGATCTAGAAATACGGCGAACAGAATTGATGATGGTTAGTATAATTTTTTATTTCACTATAATATGTGGCACACGTGTTCACACTGCGCATGACAGACAGACAACTGCTCCGTTTAAATTTTCTATTATTACTTATCACGTATTTATAAGTAATTTAAGTTTCAATTTTGAATAAGCTCTATCAATACATATAGAACAGCCAGAATCATGCGCGATGGCAAGAAACTTATTAAATCGAAACAAAGTCGGGATGAGAGCATGCCACGTGTGGCTACGTAGAAGGGGAAGTATACGCGTACAGTGTAACGAATACATCACTTTGTTCCTATGTCTTAAAATACTTACGTTATAACTTTAATCGTAACGAAATCTAATTCACAGAAAATAATTATATCGTTTTAACTAATTTTTATTTACTAAACTCACTATAAATTCTTACAAGACTCTCGACTCATTGAGACTTGAAGTAAAATGTTGTGTATGTATTGTGGGCAATAAAAAAATATATTTTATTCATTTTCATGTAATAAAACGAAATATAATATTTGGTCATTTAATTTCTCCAGTCAACTAAATTGTTGAGGATCATTGTTTAACAAACGTTTAGTTATTTTTTATCCATTATTGAATATACTTTGATTGAGAGATTTGTTTGTTAGCTGAAGGACTTTGTTTGATTCAGCAGGCCTTCCAAACTTATGCCCTGGAAATGATTGTGACAATTATGGAAAATGTGTGTTCATTTTATTATTAATATTTCGATTAATACTGCTTTAGCTAATATACAATAATCATATTAACTATAAAACATGATTTTTAAAGAATAATGTAACATAATATTAAAGATTACTTCAATTCGTACGTCGCATTTTTACATAGAGGCTCCTAAACTTCAGGCCATATAGTTACTATCGAATGTATCTACCAGAAGAAAGTCACTATCTAAATCTATGAATTTACATTCATTAATATATATATAAGTAAGAAGAAAAACACATTTTTTACACTTTACAATGAATTTAGAATTATGCTACGCAATCTTTTTATTAATGCAATATTATAAATTTGACTTGGCAATAATTTACAAAACGTTATAGATTTCGAATAGCTAGTTTTATTACTAACAATAATCTTTTAATAAATTAACATGTGTCACTTAAGAAATTCCTTCTATTTTTCTCATTGAGTTATTATGTATCTACTAGATGAGCTAGCCTAAGCAAAAGTCTTGCTCCATTTTGGTAATAATTAAAACTAATGTCCGCTGCAGCGCTGAATTAATTTAGATGTCTATCCCAAAGATTCAAAGATACAGCACTAAATCACTTCTAAGGCGCACTTATCTCGCGACTAAAAGGTCAAAAGCGCCGTAATTTTCATGGCGCTTACGCGTTTCGTTCAACGTTGTGCAGCAAAGTTTGCGCTATGCTTTGTTGCCGATCGGAACAAAGCATAGCGCAAACATTTGGTTCTCGGTGTCGGTTCTAGTACGCTAGTACATAATAATTCAATGATTTTTCTATATTTTCATACCGTGCGATTATCGGTGTGTTCACCATATATCTGGTTGGATACAATCTAATTTATATTGTTCATTTCTTTCTAGCTTTCTAACAATAATATTATTTTTTGGAACATGAAGCCTATATAGCTATTTTTATCTATTTAAAAGGCATTTTTATAGAAAAGACATCAAATATTCTATACAAGAAGAAAGACTAGAGACTTCTCATAAATAATTTAAAATCTAAACTATTTTAGATGGGTGGCAACAATACATAGATCTATATTTTATAATAACATACAATATAATTTGTTGCACCAATCAAACCATCTACAATTATTGATAGTACGAGTATATGAAAAACTACAACAATAATAATAATTAACAGCACAACTGGCAGACTGCATTATATTATTTATATATTATATTATAGTTGGTTATTATTTCATAATAAAACTCTTATCGTAGAAACTTTGACATTTAAGTTTCTATTACTTCGAATTAATGAACTAGTTTTCTGGTATTTCACTGCGCAAGTGACAAGTCCCCAGCCATGCAATTCTCTAAGCGACTCGTAATGGCTGTGTGCGTCGCTGTGATCACAGATGTCACAGCTTTGACATCGTCTACTGCGATCACGGCTAAATTATTTGGTATTCTATAACGCTGTAAGCGTACGCGAGGCTGTTTGCCTTGTAGAATTCCAATTGCAAACGCAGCCTTGCGGCGCTAGTGTCGCACAACCATGAAAAGCGACACCAAAGAATTGCAATTTTGTGTTCAAAGCTGTAACAGCCGATGTTTCCGAGGATGTAAGTATGTTTGCTCTTAGAGAATTGCATGGCTGCTGCGGACAACGCGTGGCATACTCTGAGTGTTCAGTGGCACGACATTAAGAACGACAGGCAATGTGAACATTTTATAGCATTGGCGATGACACTTTCTACAAAATGTATCAACGTATTGAAAACCACTCTGCTTTACCTACATTTTATTATTCTTTTTTAATTACAAATGTAATTATCATTTTATTTTATATTCTATTCTAAACTTAATTTTATATAAGTACCTGTGTATATCATTACGAAATATAGATCTATGACAAAACAATATTTTATACCAGTAAAAAATAAACATACTCAAATAACCTCTTATAGCTACAACCAAAGGGTTATATCGGCCTAATGTTTAAATTAACCATAAAACCTAGACTTTTAATTAACAAATCAGATCCTAATTACACAATACTGAATTTTACTATAAATAACCTATAAAATATATCCCAAAAAGGTATTAAAGTTGGCATCAGTTTCTAGACAAAGACGTTTATTTAAAATGTATCAAATATAATGTATTTTACCTGAATATTATCTACCATCAAAACTTTAAAATATTACCAAAGCAAGAAATGAAATGCTATGAAATTTGTGAATATTCAAATAAATATTTTGTTAAATACTATAAGTTATCTACTCAAAAGAAATGAAAATAAATCAAACAACAGATTTTCTAACGAACGTGTATCTATCTCTGTTACGTGAATACCTATACCGTTTGTACATACATAGATACTTTAATTAAACTGTGAATTCAAAACTAAGCAGTGTTTCTAAAATATAGTACTATTAAAAATATTAATAACTTAACAAACAGTTACCATGTTTCTGGAGTTACTCATTATGGATTATATTAACAAATTAATCACATGACGTAACGAAAGCGAGGCAAAACACTCGATAGGTACTCCAAATCCTAGCCAAATATTTACATCCATTTGACTGGTATTCATAAATTCGCACAAAATAATTTAGACGATAGTATGTAATGACGCAAATTTATAAACACCAACCCACCAGCTATCAGCTGCACGAGCAGAAACACACGACGATGGATCAGGCGTTGCTTGCTTCTCACCACCGAGTACAGACTGTACCATCATTATATTTTATTCAATATGCGTAAAGTAAGTCTGAGCTACTTAATTTTAATACTGAAATTTAATTAAGATCGCTAGGTACTCATTTGCGTTAACAAATGAAAAAGGAATCAATAAAGTTTAGCATGGAAACTACCTTTCTGTCGTGAGTTGCATATAGTCCCGTATGATAGGCGTCGACAGTGTACTATAGTCACATAACTTCGGAAAATAAACTTAGACCCCATAGCTGTGAACTTAGCATTTGGAATGATTATATTTTCCTTAATGAGGTTATCACATTTGAGGTGAGGTACTGCAGTAACTACCGAATCTCATCATCAGCTTCTGTTCTCGTGCTTCCGAATTATATATTCAGAACAAATCGAAGTAAGGTCACAGCTCATAAACAATTGTAAGCGTGGATCGTGACTGGCCAATAAACAGAAAAGAATGAATGTATTTTATTGTCGTTCACTTCATTCACGCTCCAATTTTAAATGTTCAGAAATTACTTTGGTTTATTACTAAGGGAATATTTAGTTCACTGGTTTTAGAATAGAGATCTGTTTTAAAATAGTATATCTTAGATTACATTATCACATGCCGTCAAGGATGACGACCAAGTAACATTACGTCAATTCCTAAATTATCGTATCTACATATCTAAATAAATAGTATATCCTAGTAAACGACTGACAGATAGTCTGAACTGCTGGTCCTCGAGGGAATAGAACGGAGGAAATACAAAAGAGAAGGATAAGAGGAAGCTCTAACAATAATAAAACAAGGGTTAAAGTGAAGCAATAGACAATAATAGAATAAAACAGAATTAAATATCTTGCACAAATGCATGTGTCATCATATCGAAAACAATTAAAGTAATAATGAAAATATGTATACACTAACGTAAATTACATTTATCAAATTTAACCCATAGACGTTCAAGAATGTGGGTTTCCGGCATAGCTCCCGAGGCTACATTCTAGTCTAGAGTCATAAAGCAGAAATAAACTGAAGTTACCAGAGTCTTGTTACGCAGAGGGCTTTCCGTAAAGAGTTGCTAGGAGAGAGAGAGAGAGAGAAGTGACAAATAAGCAGTTAGGTATAATGGAAGATATTTATGATCCTTCCGAAATACTGCATTTCTTGTATAACAAATTTGAAGTCTTAAAAAATACATTATTATTCTAATTATGCTGATAAAAAGTTTAAATTCAACTATCAATACTGAGTCGATCCTAAGTTCATTATTTCAAAAATATCCTTAATAAAATACTGTAGATAAAAGGAAAAAAAGGAGAAGCACAGGAGAAGTGTGATGAAAAATACAACCTCAATTTTTTAATGTAGATTGCTTAGACCAGAAAACTTATTAGGTGGTAAACGTTTTCCTAGCAGCAAGCAATTATGCTAGAAATATAGCCAGAAAGTTGAAAAAATAGGTGGTAAGGGCGAAGGAGGGAAAAGAGATAGAATAGGGTAGAGATAATAGGAGAAAATAATGAATGAGATATTATTGGAAATTCAGAAAGTATATTTAAACTTAAGCTACATGATGAACAAGGAATTTAGAAATTGTTTTTAAACACGGTGTACTTTTTGGGGAGTAGAGTCGAGAAAGAATTACATAGAAGAGGCAGATTGAACGAAAATTAGAATGTCAAGACTAGAGTATGGGGAGTCAGAAGTGAAGAAAGGCTAGAGGAGTGAATCAAGATAAAAATCATTATATGCAACTTTTTTTTTTAATTTAAGAATAGATGTGTCAATATTCACATGTAAAAGCGAAATCTGTCCAGGAATGCGGCGGATCTCCACATATATCCTTTTGAGTAGAGAAACAAGTTAATTATCAATGTTATAATTCGTTTTAATGCTTTATGAACAGAGTCTCTATTCCACAAACCAGCAAGACTATATTAACTATAACCCGTGATTGATACAAACTCTCCTCAATTACCTAACGATTTTAAACCTCTTCACTTTAATGACTGTCTTGGTGCCGACCAGCTTGAGTGTGGTCGCTGCTGTAAGATAATCTGCGGCGGTAAGATCCTTGCCATCCACTGACACCAGGAAATCACCCTTTTGGAGTCTCCCATCAAGTTCAGCTGGAGATCCTGCTATCTGTGTTCGTAAGTATAGATTAGAATCAAAACATAACAAGCCAGTAAAAACTCACAATTTATATAAAAGTTGCTGATAATCTGATAATAATAATTGAAAATACGCAGAAGAATAAAGACGTTTTAAAATTAAAAACTTCTGAGGCATGAATTTCGTAACAGTTTAATGGAATATAAACCATTTGTATGTTTGTTCAATTATTTTTATCGTATACAAATATAATAAAATAGTCGCGTATAAAGTTTCAACTATGAGGCACTTGGCGTGTTAATGTGACGCTACTCTTACCAAATATAAAATCATATCCTGATCTGACTACAGACTGTTTGTACCAAAATTATATGATATACGCCTTCTGTCGGGTAGAGAAGTCCATAAAGGATTGCAGAAAGCGAGGTGCACGCACCACCAGGCCGGCCTTATTGTAAGTTAGATCATTAAACCTACTGATTTTGGAAAGTTATTTTTAAAAGGAATAACGAGCTATAACTCCCGTTTGAAAATTTTAGTTTTACTTTAATTACTCTATATTATACTCACAGTCATTCTAGAGTCTAACAGACATACACACCAATAGAGAGATGATTAAAAATGCAATAGAAAATCAACAGAAATAGTTTTCGTTGGATTCGACGCGTGTTTGTCCATGCCTCAGTTGTTAAAATGTTTTTATTTGGTTACTTTAGTTACCAGCAAGCTTCACTACATTTACACCAATTATTTCATTGCACGGACTATTACAGGATATAATCATGAAGAATAAACAAAATAATAAACAAAATAATGACATGGTAAAAGCTTATCATTGAAAGTAATTTTGAAATAACTGTTTCCGTAATCATTAAGTCTTCATATTCATATCAAATTTTCAAAGGATCCAATTTGAATAATGAATTTGAATTAGAAACTTTATCGATTGTACCGTTACCGAGTACCTATCGGGAAACAAAGAAATAATGAAGATAGACGGTGTCTAAAGCACAGCTGAATTCCGGAAACTTTATGTATTTACAACATAATTACAGGTAATAACTAATACAAACACAGGATAATATGTAGGTAGTGACTACAGCACCATGTATACACATGTGAAAGGTGTTATACTACCTGCATTTTGTCTGGAATAGCAAAATTTAATTAACTTGTAAAAACGACTGACCGGGTCACCGAGGTAGACGCCGGTGCCCTGGACGGGAGCCACGCAGGTGAGCCCGAGGGCGCGGCCCGACTTACGCGCCAGCTCGGCTTCTACATTGTCATACTGGAGCGGCTCCGGTCGGTACACCGTCAATTTCAGCTAGAAAATTACAAGTATAATTATTCATTGTTATAAATACATTAATGAATATATAACCTCAAAATTAGGAACTTATAGGAATGATCTCCCTGCCGAGTTTTGCCCAAGGCACTAAAACATGAGGTTCTACAATAAACACATGAAGACATTTTTACTCTCTCCGGTAAGTAGGATGAACAGCAGCAATTATCTAAAGGATATGAAGGGTCAATTTGTGGAAGTGGTAAGTTTTGAGATTTGACTTTTCTTTTAGAGTGACAGGCTGTGATATAGCACACAGAACAACCGCCTGCCGGCTCCAAGTCAATCTCGGCTATCGTTCAATACGAGTAATATTATATATTCGTATTATTGCGAATTTCCGCCAGTGGTCACATGATCGCACTCACTTACAGAAACACAACAATCCCCAGATCCCGATAATATAAATTATAAACACTTTTGAAATTATAGACAAACGCCTGCACCTTTACGGATGTTTTTTCTTTCTTTTTTATAGCACTTTTAAACAATTACTATATATGTATGTATATATTCACGCCAAGCTAATAGTTGGGAAGGCAGAGAGAACCGAGCGCCATAAGACTCGGTCCTTACACACTTGACTCGCTTTTTGACATTCATAGATCTTTTCGTGCACGCTCGCGCGTTCCTGGGGCTGAAGAATAAAAGAGCTGTAATAAAAGACAGCTAATACCCGTCAAGAACAAAATGGACGCGATAATTCCGGCAGACACAATAGATTGTGGCTTGTCTTAATTAAATCGTGCTATAGTTTTGCCAACTTATCAACAATTCAAAGGTCAAATAAAAAAAATCTATATAAATGTTCAATAAAGAAACGAATGTGAATTAAAGAATATATATATAAATAATAACGGAAAGATATATCGTCATCGTTTATAAATGCAGAGTCTCGTATATATTACTTATCCTACCTTATTAGCTTACCAATACTCTGGTTATGCAACATGAACAAAGTCGCTGATGAGTACCAGTAAATAATAGTTATAGTTAAAAAAAACGAAATGATATGTTGTATTGTTCAAAGGGACTATGGTTAAGGACCATGACACGTCAATTGACCACAAATTACGTGAACACCACGACCTCAATCATCAAATAAACTCAAAGGTACACATCACTTAGACTATAGGTCCGTGTCATCAGAACTACACTGTAATGTTCAGTTTCAGGATAATATAAAATAAATTAAAATTGGTTCAAATTCGATATCTTATACATGTCTGGCAGGTTTAACAAAATTTATTTCACAAATTTTTCATTAGTAATGTATGTGTTGTACCTAGAGAGGCGCTGGGTATTCGGTTACCACTCGGTAGTCGGTGTACGTTCACTCTTTACGTTTTTATTAATTATTACCTCGTTTTAAATGCATAGCACTCGGTTATGTATACTCGGGTATATAATTTATGGTTGAAAATATCGTTTTCAAATGAAAATTCAATAAATAAACGTAGTTAATTATCATTAAAATAATAACATGAAAAAATAATAAGAATGTATGAATAATGTTGTAAATTTAACAGATGCAAGTTACGATGCAGTCACTCGGCACCCCGAGTCGGCCGAACACGCGGTTCGATAAAGATAAAACCGCGTGACACTCGGCGCATCTCTAGTTGTGCCCGTTCAGTCCAGAGGCCTACGCTCAGCTGGACGACAGTCACGCTGTACTCATTGACCTTTCGTGACTTGTGTAATTTAGTGTCTTTCGTAACTTATACATTACCGCTGCGTAGATAGTAGAGTTACTTTTGTTAGATAGGTAGCTATATGGGTGCCCATAATAAAAGTGTGTTAAAACGAGCCTTACCTTGGGAACTTTCTGTTTAACAGTCATGCAGATCCTCTCATGTGCCATATTGGCAGCGATCACGACGCCGGCGGCGGACCGTATCTGGTCTCCGGGTTTGAGACGGGCGTCTTTCGCGACAGCGCCGCCGCCGTACACGTCCAGAACTACTGCTGCAGGACCCTGGAAAAGAAAATTTGATATTAGTATAATTGTAAAAAAAAATCACTTTTATTTGAATTACGGTCCCATTGTTAATAGGACAGCTGCCGGCTACTTATATAACATCGATGAGTACGTCACGCCACCCCAGCGTAAGTACCAATTGCTCATTGTAAGCGTTGATCTCAAGAACTGTTTTCTGATGGGACAAGATGAGTGAGTCCAGTATGAGCACCTACACCTCATTGTAAGCGTTGATCTCGTTGAATATCTCCTGGTTGGACAGGATGGATGTCGTCGCTCCTTACATTAATGAAGATATTCCTACCGCAGCTCATCGTTAGTGTTGATCTGGATGGTTCTGTTCAATTTCCGCTAGTTGGTCATGACGGGCGTCATCGATACTTACATTGATGAGGGTATCACTCCCGCCCAGCAGCACGAGCCCCAACACCTCATTGTTGGTGTTGATCTCGATCACTGTCTCCTGGTTGGCTAGGATTGGTGCAGTGGCTGGGTCCGCGGGTGGTTCCGCTGGAAATAAGACCATTTAATCATATTTTGGTTGTATGTTTAATCATATTTTGGCGGGTTACAATTCAAAGGCAACCATTTCTTCGGACCTCTGCTGACAAACTGTCTCGAAACGACTCGACGAGCTCGGTGGCGCAGTGATGAAACGCGCCGTTACGTTATTTTGACACCAACGCTCGTGAGTTCGATTCCCACACAGGAGAAACATTTGTGTGAATGAACATGTCTGTTTGTCTTGGTCTGGGTGTTTTAAGAGACGTAGACATCAAAGAAGCCCCGTATGGGGAAGTACGTAAGTAAGTAGCTCCACCTTACAGAAAAACCGCAGCCAAATAACAACTCCTTAGAGGGATGTTGTGTTCCTGCGTGTGAGTGAGGTCACCAGTAAGTTCCTAAGGAGTTGCTGTGTTAGCAGCAGAGGTGGCATCGCGGGAGTAATACTTAATGTATTGCAAGAGGCGTATGGACTAATAATAGAAGTACTTTATGCCTATGGCAAATATGCCATAGTAAAGTACTTCTATTTTTAATCCATACGCGCCTTTTCTCCCACGATTAAGTCAAACTGCACTAATCCTCCGAATAACGTTAACTTTTTAATGAAATTTCGATGATTATTCTACATTATCAGGATATTTTTAATACACATTATGCTACCTTTGACTGGCGATGGCACCGGCCTTGGTGTCTGCGGTCTGGAGGTGCCCGCGGTCGTTAAACTAGGGTCAGGCGTTTGATTCCTGCTCGCTGGTCGTGACGTGGCACTTCCGCCTGCAAATTAAATAGTGCAAAATGTATATCTATCTATTTATATCTTCACGCCAAATCCCGTACAAGGTTGTCGCCGAGACTTGTTTTTGATTCACTACGATCTCGTTCAGGATGAAAAGGTAATGAGTAGACGGAGAAAATTTCGGACTTATAATAATAAAGAAGTTGATAGTTAATTTTTAAATCAGTTTATCCAGCGCGGACCGTAGGCCTAAAATTTAATATGAATTGACTTAAGCTTAAGTGGTGTTGTGTCCATGCTCAAATGTTTTGTGTGTTTAAGTCGTAAAAATATTAACTTGAATTTTTTAATAAAATATTGTCCTTTTAAACTTTTCCTTCCACTCCAATCATGAAATGTTTACAGCAATTTTTTTATAATATTTAATAATAATATAGATCCACATTAGGTTCAGTAATGGGGTGTAATACCGCCGAAATGTAAGGTGACAATTTAAAATAGGACCAATTAAGTGCGAATCGCTCAAGGGTTCTGTCATATCTTTGAACCAGAAATGTAATTTGTAAAAGAGGAGCGCAAACCGCAACTGCAATGACCAGAGACTACACAGTAATACTACTAATGTACATAATTTTAATTTCAACTTATCTAAACCCACTTTACTCAATTTTAACTCAAGCCAGACTCAAACCTAGCCTGTACACGTTATAATCTCTTTTTTAATTAGCAAGAAACAAAGCCCGACATTCTTGGTATTCTATTAGGTCTCCCTCTGGTAAGTACAAGTACGAGTCGAAACCCGAACATGCGACACGGGAGAGGTTATCCAAACTTTACTCAGATTTGCCTCAGACCAGACCCAACCCTAGCCTACACGTTACCATCTTTTCTTCTTAATGAGTTTTTATGATCTAAAATACTTTGCTAGGTAGAAACATGCTATCTACCCATCTATATGTTCACGGTAAGTCTCTTGTGAGGTAGGCAGATAGAACCGAGCGCCCTACGACTCGGACCTTACACGCCTCACTCGCGTCTTTAACATTCATAGCTCGCCAGTTCCTATGGCTCCTGACACCACCTGCACATACGACTCCTGTAGGAGTAATGAAGTCACGCCAAGTCCCTATGCCTACTCGGCACGGTACTAAGTCGTGGAGATGTATGTATAATGAATTATTGGAGATTTCATTTAAAGTGCGAGGGAAGTACGTCACCTGAGGCGGGCGTGGTGGTGGCGGGCGCTCCGGAGGCGTCCTCCTTCAGGTTCGGCGTGCACACCGTCAGCACGACCACTCCTTCCGTGTGCTTTAACTTCGCCGCTGCCTGCAATAATATGACAATATTTCTATAAATAATCCCTTTCAGCTTAGACTAGACCCAAATCCTCGAGTAGTGATGGAATACTTGTGAAACTAAGCTACTGGGGAGGTTTTCGATGGTGATGAGTTTATCCATTTCTGTTTACTGTTGTAACCTCGCGGCGTAATGCTATACTCACTTTGTACATATACTTACACGCCATCTAGCGGGTAAGCATGTGTACTAAGTGCGTAAAGCAGTCCATAGTTACAAAATTCTGATGCTTTTTAATAATAATAGGGAACATCTAAAACATTAATACTTATAAATAGTGGATATCAGTTTTTTTTTATACTACGCCGGGAGGCATGCAAGCATACGACCCATCTGATGTAAAGCGGGTACCGTAGCCTATTAACGCTTGAGATATATTAAGTATCACTCGCGCGATGCCTCCTCTGCTGCTTACACAGCTACTCCTTGGGAATTCCTTACTGGTGACCTCAATCACACGCGGGAACACAACAACCCTCCCGAGAGTTGTTATTTGGCTACGGTTTTCTGTGAGGTGGAGTTACTTCCTTAGACGGGCTGCTTTGATGCGCCCTACCTCTCTTATGATATTGACCCAACAGCGATAACCCAGTGGATGAAGGACAGGCCTGTTGGCCAACTGGTTCCCTAAGTTCGTGTTTTCAGTTTTATATCATCATCATATCAGCTGAAAGACGTCCACTGCTGAACATAGGCCTCCCCCTTAGACTTCCACAGCGATCGGTCTTGTGCTGCTTGCATCCATCGGCTCCCTGCGACCTTCACGAGACGTCGGTACATCTAGTGGGGTCCTACGCTGCGTTTTTCGGTTCGTGGTCGCCATTCGATAACTTTTCTACCTCAATGGCCATCGGTTCTACAGACGGATCAACATAGTCGCGTTTTCATATATACTCCTCAACACTTCGATATACCTATAATGAATGCGGGACCGCTGGAGAGACTGGAGCACAGCCCACGTCTCGATCGAATTAAAGGCCTTCTCATAGTCAGATTTATATCTTACATATTTATAATTATCACTCGGCGGTGAAGGAAAACATCGGTCATTAGGATTGGCGGTATCCTCGACGATCCAGTGGGAAAACCAGATGTTTCTTAGGCTTGGTCATACATCTTTCGAAATATAATTTCGGGGACGTGCGGGTTTCTTCAGGATGTTTTCTTCACAGCCAAGCAAGTGATAGTTTCAAATATGTGCATAAATGATAAATGCGAATTGCCGCCAATCCGCATTTGAGCAGCGTGGTGGAGTATGCTCTAAACCCCTTCAGTTGAAGAGAGACCCGAGTCCCTGCAGTGGGATGAGTTAGGGTTGATGTGGTGACGTGGAGTGGACATGCAACCACCAGGATTCGAATCGGAGACCATTAGGGTAATTGGCCGGTTCATTTTTTTTTTTACATTTTCCGGATGTATTCCTACTTTATAGGACTCACTAGTATTGAGCGAAGACAAGAGATACTTACAGCGTCGTAGCTGCATCTGAGCAGCGAGTCCCTGTTGACAGCCAGGATCATGTCGCCGATCTGAACACCAGCCTGGAACACGTCACCAACATACTGTTTTATATATGCACTGTGAATGGCATTTCTATATCTATCTATATATGTATATCTTCACGCCGAGTCCAGATAGAGAGAAATAGAGTTAAGGAGCTAGAGAGAGCTGCGCCACCTGACTCGGTATCAAATGTGCAGTATTAAGTACAGACGGTTGAACAGGCAGATCTCCAAAGACATACGCCAATTGAATACAATTCGTATTAAAGAGGCGATTGAGCGTAACCAAGGCTCCTGTAGGGGATTCATAGGTATATCCGTATAGCGTATAAGTAACTATGTGATTGATAAGTATGTAACCCTTTTGAAGCTATAGGCCGATATCGCTTCTGAGCATTATGTACTGTTTTCAAGAGTCATCACAAACCGTCTCGCACATAGTCTTGATGTGTTCCAACTTCCCGAACCGCTATGCTCAATGACCTCAATAGTGTTTCCAACCAGGTAGGTCTCAAGATGAACATGGATAAGACTAAGATCATGTCGAATGCCCATACTACACCTATTCAGTTAGGTAAGTCCAACTTCGACCGAGAGGCCAAAAGACGGATCCAACTCGGCTGGGCAACGTTCGGGAAACTTCGATACATCTTCTCGTCCAGAATACCTCAACGCCTGAAGAGCAAGGTCTTTGAACAGTGTGTGTTGCCAGTGATGACATACAGAACTGAGATGTGGCCCTTCACTGCGGGCCGTACGGAGAAGCTCAAGGTCGCTCAGCGTGCTATGGAAAGAGCTATGCTCATGGTTTCTCTGCGTAATAAAATCATAAATCAAGATATCCGCAGTGGAACTAAGGTAATCGACATAGCCCACAGGAAAAGCAAGCTGAAGTGGCGATGGGCCGGCGACATAGTTCGTAGAACCGACAACCGCTGGTGAAGAAAGGTTCTCGAATGGTAGGTGGCACAGGATAGAGACGAGTGGCGCTCTAGAGAGGAGGCCTATGTTCAGCAGTGGACGAATACACGCTGAGATGATGATGATGATTATGATGATGTTGATGCAGTATGAAGATACTATATAATAGGTCTCTCTCAGTTAACTTTTACGTATTTTTATACAACGTCGGGAGTTGGGAGTCGGGAGTTTACTAACAACTGCACCACCGAGCTCGTCTAAATTATTATACATTTATTTATTTATTTATAATGGTAGGATACACCTTTTATGAACAGAATATTATAATGTAGCTGTTTAACAAACAAACAGTAATAGGTGAGCAGAGCGGTCAAGGCAGCGATAATGCATGCATCTACTAACGTTGGTGGGTGGGTGCCGGCCGGCGCTTGTTGGAATGAACTAATTAACGAATGAATATACAAATTGTTTAGACCTGGTTTATGTTATGGATTATTTTAGAAAATGCTAGGAATAATTGGGAGACATTGTTATCTTGTTGGAGCACAAAACTATGGGACGTTTCTACTTATTTTATATTTTGCACACAAACAGAGAATTGGTGAAGAATTCAATGCCATTCAATTTTAAATCTTATTTTCATAGCCTTGATAATAATCTTAACAAAAATAGGAGGCATCTTTGGAACAAATAAATATTATATTGCATAATATATATTAATGATATGATAACAAAGACTACGACTAGTAAATAATATAATATATATTTATAAAACAAGAGACCTGTTCAGCCGCGCTGCCTTCCTGGAGGTCGGAGACGAAGATGCCACGGCCGGCCTCCGTGTGGCGGCCCTCGATGATCATGATGCCCAGCCCCGACGGACCCTGGAACATGACGGGAGAAACCTTCGATGAAGAAAGTATTAAGACACCAATAGTACGTGCAGCTTTTTTTATGTAACGACTGGTAGCACAAGCATACGGCCCATCGGATGGAAAGTGGTTGCCGTACTTTACGAACGCTTGTAATTCAAAAAGTCTCACTCGCGCGTTGCTAATACAATAACTCCTTAGAAGCTTTTTTTTATATTAGTTCAGCATAGTGGCTCCTCTTTGCCTGATGGTAAGCGAAAGAGGAGCCCAAATCGCAACTGCAACTGACAAATTACTACACCGTATTCTGTCAGTTGACGCTGCCATGCTGACCCGCAAGATGCTTCTTCACGCTTCGTTTGAAGGATCCCATGTTGTAGGAAGGAGGGAACACATGTGCAGGCAAGGCGTTCCACTTTTTAATGGTATGACAAAGATAGGAGTTGCCGAACTTTTTGGTACGCGAAGAGATATTCTCAACCGTGGAACTATGACATCGCAAGCCCGCACGTGTAGTTCTATGACGGAAGGGTGAGGGTGGGATAAGGGAAAACAGTTCTTCAGAGCACTCGCCATGGTAAAGGCGGCTTGATGGTAACCCCAAGCACTCGCAGCAATGTCATCAAGTTACTGCGGTTTTCTGTGAGGTGGAAGTATTTCTCCAGTTGCTGCTTTAATGCTCTCTAACCACTCAGACACTGGGTTCGTCAAAACGCGATTTGCCGTTATCTTTACAGCAGAAGGTAGCTGTACCGCGCACGTAGTGCACCCCTGCCAATTATATTCCATCGCTTTAATAAATACTAGCAACATTTTCGGCATATAAAAGCTTAAATATTGCTCTGGGACAGGCTGCCGTGTGCAATGTAATGTGAAATGGTTATCTTAGTATATGAACGCTCACGATGAAACGAGTACGACGCTGCCTGATGCTTGCTGATAACATTACTCACTCGTAGGAATACAACAATCCTATTGATTTTAGTAGTAACACCTGCC
Source organism: Pyralis farinalis (assembly GCA_947507595.1). Classification (NCBI taxonomy): domain Eukaryota; kingdom Metazoa; phylum Arthropoda; class Insecta; order Lepidoptera; family Pyralidae; genus Pyralis; species Pyralis farinalis. The sequence continues at coordinate 42,255,740 of OX382260.1, read as the reverse complement.
AAAGAATAACATCTTATTTTGATACAGTGTTGTTATGTATGGAGTAATCACTTGGTAACACAGCGGTTTACTTTAGCATTATTCTAATTATAAATATTTCTCACCTTTTTTATAGTGATGTCTCTGACCCCCTTGTAGCCGGCGAAGCGGTCCTCCGACTGGAACAAAACATACATTATTTAAACATTTTTTACATTATATATAAAACAACAGAAAATTTCCGGACGATTTCCACTACAATATCACTAAGTTGGTAGTCGTATAAAGCCGATTTATCAGAAAGATGCTTCTTGCTGCCGTTACGAGACCAACGTTGTAAGCACCCAAAGGATGCGGTAGCTGTAAATATTGGGGGGTAAAGCACAACGCGCAGCTCTTACTGGCTAGTTTACATATCAACATCGCGTCACTTATCTGTTTATTGGTTCAAAAATCCTTCCATTGGTCAGTAGGGACGCTGGGGTATTTAGGCGCTAAAACACTTTATTTTTTATACTACGTCGGGAGGCATACAAGCATACGGCCCACCTGATGTAAAGCGGGTACCGTAGCCTATTAACGCTTGCGATATATTAAGTATTACTTGCGGGATGCCTCCTCTGCTGCTTACACAGCAACTCCTTGGGTGCTTACTGGTGACCTCTCTCACACGCAGGAACACAACAACCAATAATAGGGAGTTGTTATTTGGCTGCGGTTTTCTGTGAGGTGGAAGTACTTCCCCAGACGGGCTGCTTTGATGCGCCCTACGTCTCTTAAAACACCCACACCAAGACAAACAGACATGTTTATGCACACAAATGTTTGCCTTGTGTGGGAATCGAACCCTCGAGTGTTGGTGCGAAAGTCGCGTCATTCACGACTGAGCCACCGAGCTCGTCAAACACTATGTTTTGGTGAGTGAGCGGTGCCTTTATACGCGGTCAAATGATATATTGGTTTGTGGGCCGATGTCTTTGACACTTGGGGAGTCGACCGCCGCCAATTATGGCACTTTTATTTTGACAGACTGTATATTTAGTGTCTACATAATTAGTTACAAAAATCTGGCTAACTTAGGACGCATCAAAGCAGCCCGACTGGGGAATTACCTCCACCTCACGGGAAACCCCTCCTAATAACAACTCCCTGGAAGGTTGTTACTTTCCTACAAGAACAAGAGTGTGGTTACCAGTAAGCTCCTGAGGAATAGCTCTGTTACCGGCATTGCAAGTGTTGTATATATATAAGCGGTCGGTATGCTTGTTTACCTATGTAATTTGTAGAGACTATAGTTAGTTGTTATGTGTATGGATTTAACTGCAGTTATCTCACATATTATCCTTTACTTGAAATACCTCTCTGTGAGTCATTCAACAATCACGAGACATATTACATTTATTATTTCAACGAACAAAACGTAAGCAAAGTGTTTAAATTTGAATACAATTTGTGTACCATCAGAAAACTTTTATATAAATTATTTTATTTTTGAAGTAAACTTCTTTACCACGCTAAGCTGGTGAATGCGTGACGAGAGCGTTACGAAAAGTGTGATCGGGCGAAGCGAACGGAAGTTGAGAGGGAGATATAAGTTAGTGAAAATAGAAAGAGAGAGAGTTACGTTACGTATATTACTGTAGGGGCAACAGAGAGAGGTGCGAGCACACATTTTCTTTCTGTCATAGCGAGTTAAGTTTCGTATATGTAAGACACAGTGCAGGCCTATTGTCTGTATCACACTATGGAGCTAAAGAAGTTTACATCAGTCGTGTGGTCTAAAGCACACTCGTTTTTTAAATTACATGAGTGTTCCGAGTGACATTTTTAATTTATTTATCTGTAGATAATAATAATAAAAATGGAAGAGTTAGTTTGGTTGAACGCCTTAATCTCCGGAACTGTCAGTAGGATTTAAAAATATATTTTAGCATTTGGTCGGCCATTTCATGAGTATTCTTCAAAGTTTATAGACTTATTTAACATCCCGATACGAGTACTGAGAAAATGAAAAGCGGCGTCCGCGGGAGATCAACGTACGAGCGGCCAGATCCGCGGGCTGCAGCTATATCATCGCTGGAACACCAATAACTATGTAAGAGTTCTTGTACGCTTCGCTTTCATCTGATCTTTTTCTTCACGTTATCTCGTTTTCAGATCCAATAGAATTAGCACGGTCCGCTAGCTAAGCCGAAGGATTTGGCGGATATACTAATTTTCACATGGAGCGACGGCCGTCAAACCTCCATGATCTCGGAGGGAAAACCAGATCTGTCTGAGGTCAGGTCACACGTCTTTCGAAATATAATATCTTGGGCATGCGGGTTTCCTCACGATATCGTCCTTCACAGCCGAGCGAGACATATATAAACATGAATAGTGTGGCACATGCCCCCGCCGGGACTCGCCCCGGGGACCGGTCGGCCAGCAGGCCGGTCCCTCGTCCACCGGGCTGCCACTGCTCGCCTTCTCCTCGTCTGTCATGTTTAAAAAATCTAACGGGTTTACTTCCCTATTATGCTTTGCAATTCCGACTATATTTGTTCATAATTTACAAAAAAATATTTAAAAATGTCAGTCAGTTCGAATGGAGCAAGAGCCGCTCCAGACGGTCGGTGACGCCGCGGTCGCGAGCGCGGTGTTCGAAGCAGCCGTTTCAAATAATTTTCAATATGATGAAATGAAATCAAGTGTAGGAGTGTACAAGTTTGTACAGTGCGGTCAGTGGTATGGTGCAAATAAAACAGTATTTGCAGACACTGTTTGGGCAAGTGTTTGGCGCGCGCCGTCTCGAACACTTCTGTACGACAATTGTAATTGCAAACTTCGCTTATTTTAACATCTATCTATAACTTCACGCCAAATCCCTTGCGGGGTAGGCAGAGAGAACCGAGCGCCACGTGACTCGATCCTTACATATCTCACTCGCTTCTTTAACATTCATTGCTCTTCTCATGCACGCACGCCGGTTTCTAGGGCTCCTGACATCACCTTCTGATAGAACATGACCAATTTGGTCATGGTAGGTAAGTCTTGGCCTTCCCCGGCTCCTACATCCTTCCACTTTTGCATTGTATATCTGCTTCGTCATTCTTTCATCTTGCATTCTTTCTACATGCCCGAACCATCGGAGCATGCCTCTTCTTATTTTAACACCGACGCTCTCTTTCAGACCAACTCTATTTCTAACATCATCATTGCGAATACGGTCTACGAGCCTTACGCCACAAATTTTGCGCAGCGCTCGCATTTCAACCGCGTTTATTCTACTTTCATGCTCTTTCTGCCATACCCAACTCTCGCTTCCATAAGTTAGCGTTGGGACCAACACTGCATTGTGTATAGCGAGTTGTGCCTTCTGGCTCAGGATTTTACTGCCAAGAAGTTTTCCCAACGCTCCATTCACACTATTCTCAGCACTCACTCGTCTTTCCACATCTGCGGTGTACCTTCCATCCCTGCTGAAAGCGCATCCAAGATATACAAACTCATCCACTTGTTCCAACACTTCATCATCAATCGTAATCCTTACATTAGTTCTGGATTCTTCTCTTTCAAATACCATTATCTTTGTTTTCTTCGCATTCAGTAGTAAGCCTTTCTCCATACAGTCGTCTTTCATCGCTGTGACCAGTGTTTGCAGTTTAGATGGTGTATCTGCTAATAGCACGGCATCGTCTGCATACAGCAGACAGTTCACCACTTGGTCACCCATGCGCAATCCCACATTCGTTGACCTTATTCTCTGCAGACAACTATCGAGATACAGGATAAACAGCCTAGCAGATAGCATGCAACCCTGTTTGACACCAATTTTGACATCAAACCAGGGTGACATGCCACCGTCTATCCGCACACATGCTGAGCAATCCTTGTAAGTGGACTGCACAGCACGGAGCAGTGAACCGTCAATCCCATATCTCGGCAATATGTCCCACAGTTCCTTTCGCACAACCCTATCAAAGGCTTTCTCAAGATCCACAAAACCGCAGAAAACCTTTCGGTCTATGGCCAGATGCTTCTCTACGATATTGCGGAGCGAGAAAACTTGATCCGTACATCCCCTTCCATTTCGGAAACCTCCTTGTGCGTCCCACAGCATTTCATCGGATTTCACCCTCATTCTCCTTTCAATCACCTTTCCATATACTTTTGCTGCTAAGCTGATCAAACTGATGGCCCTATAGTTGGCGCAGTCCATGCGTGATCCCTTGCCTTTATACAAGGGCACGATGACTGCGCGTCTCCAGTCCATTGGGACCCTTCCAGTTCTCCAGCATAGGTTGCATAGGTACCAGAAGGCGTCCCGGACGTAAGTGCCACCTAATTTGATCATCTCAGCTGTGATCAGATCAATTCCCGCTGATTTTCCATTTTTCAAGCTTCGTATCGACCATTCGATCTCATCCATAGTTATGCCTTCGTCGGACGCCGTCAACGTGGAGTAAGCATCCGACTCACTCTCATTGCCAGCGTCCGAGGCATACTCATACATTTCCTCAAAATATTCACTCCACCGTTCTAACACTTCCTGAGTGTTGGCAAGAATGACACCAGCTTTAGACTTTATCTTATCCATTCTGGATGCCGACGAACCACTCCGAGACTTCTTTACCTCTCTCCAAAAGAGTTTGGTATTTGCCTCGAAGTTTTTCGTCAGCCTCTCTTCCTCATTCATAATTTGTCTTTCACGCTTCTCTTTCACTAAAGCCTTGGTTTCATTCTTGCATAGACGGTACATTTCTTTCTTCTTTTCTCTCATATTTTCATTTAAAGGCAAAGATGATACGTAATCCAGCCACGCTTTCCTCTTTCTTGCTACGGAGGATTCAACCTCCGCATCCCACCAGGCATCTCCTTTCGCTGTTTTACGTCTCTTTGCGCATCCACAAGCTTCTTTTGCACTATTCACCATACTTTCTTTCAAAACTTTCCAACAATCATCCACATCTGAGTCGGAGAGGCTTGCATTTGCAAGTCTCTCACTTACCAGATGCACATACATTCTCCTTACACTTTCATCTTGCAATTTTTCGCTCATTATTCTTTCATGATCTCCGAAAGGGATACGCACTCGCCAGTGCCTCCACTTCCTAAAAAGGCCCACAAACCGGCTTACCACCAGGTAGTGGTCCGTCTCAAGAGTGGGGCCTCTAAAGGCTCTTGTATCCATTAAAACATTTCGGAGACGTCTATCTATTAAAATCAAATCAATCACACTTTTTTGATCATTCCTTCTCCATGTATACGTGTGAATATCCTTATGATGAAATAAAGTATTCGACACGAGGAGGTTTCGTTCCATTCATAAATCTAGTATAGACTTACCTGCTTCGTTCACTCTCTTATCTCCATACGGACCAAGAACAGCTTCATAGCTGTATCGCTTGGTCAGAACCCATCCATTCAAGTCTCCACACATAATCACTCTTTCGTTCCCTTCAACTAAGTCCAGAACATCCCTCACAGACTCCCAAAACTTCTCCAGTTCTTGAGCACACGCTGAGCTTACGGGAGCGTATGCTGCAACCAAAAATACTCGCGTGATGCCCAGTTTAATACGAACCCAGAGAAGTCTAGGCCCTACCAAACAGTAATCTCTTACACCAGTGGCTAAGCGAGAGGAGAGTACGACACCTACACCAGCACTGGCATGATCGTCACGGTCTACCCCAGACCATAGGGCCATCATACCACCGGGCAGATCATCGGTGTCGCTCCCCTTGCGCTTAGTCTCTGTCACACATAAAGCATCCAAACGTCTATCATTCATTACGTCTATCAGTTCATTCGTCTTATCTTTCAATCCACCTCTCACATTCCACGTGCCTATGCGGCACTCGGCTCCCCTCGTCCCGCCGGAATTGGCGCTGCGTGGTGGGTGGCGGCCCCCACCGCCGCATGCAGCTGTATTCGCACCGACGGGGGCGGATCGGTGCGCGTCGCCTACGGGGGACGCCCTAATCTGCACGTCGGTGCGCTCTTGGTCCAGAATTGCAATCGACTGATTGGCAGGGGTCGCGAACGAGCACGCTTCTGGCACATGACCCCCTGTTATTTTAACATGTGCGTAATATACGTACTCTAATTACTAATATACGCTTCAACATACGCACGTAATGTTCCTTTACGAGACCTCGGCGGCTAACGGTAGGAATAGCTGGAATAATGGCACTGAGGGTTCACGGTTCGATTGTCACGTCGGGAGAAAAGTTTACGATGTCGGCAAATATTTGTTGTGTGTCGGAGTTATAGCACCGAAGGAATCCTAGTTTGAAACTATCAATGATCGAGCTTAAGGTACTATAATCATTAAATCCAGCAGCCAGCTGCTCGATCCTTAAGAAACGAGGTTCTGGCGTAAAAGATGTAAAGCAATATCTGTAGTAAAAAAAAAGTGACGTTAAGGTTCTCCTCAGTGTGATGCTCAATGACCACAATAGTGTTTCCAACCAGGTACCTAAGTCTCAAGGTGAACATGGACAAGACTAAGAATACGTCAAGTGTCAATGTCACAACTGGGTACACAAAACTGGAAGTAGTTGACGAACATGTCTACCTGAGACAGTTTATTTAGTTAGGTAAGTTCAACTCCGGCCGAGAGGTCAACAGACGAATCCAACTCTGGCCAAATTCAAAAGGCTGGACAGCGTTCGAGAAACTTCGACACATCTTCTCGTCCAAAAGACCTCAACGCCTGAACAGTGTGTATTGCTAGTCATGACATACAAAACTGAGATGTGACCCTTCACTGCGAGCCGTAAGGGGAAGTTCAAGATAGCTCGGCGTGTTACGGAAAGAGTTATGCTCGGGATATCCACAGCAGAAGTAATGAACTGTAAAGTAATAATACAGGGTGGACGAAACATTGACGTCCAAAAAACAAATACTTAGGTCCCTCGTATCGTGGGGTATCCCCCATGTATGTTCCGCAACTTTTCATACTTTTCGAGTTATGAATATTTTTTTTACGACTCAAAGGATAAGCAAGCTAAAATGACAGTGCAGCAGCAACATTGCAGGTAGAACCGACAGCCGGTGAAGAAAAAGGTTCTCGAGTCGTGTCCCTGCACTCGTACATGTGGTGTGGGGGAACCCTCACTAGCGACGACTACAAAAGATCTGAAGAAGTCGATGAATGATCAGGATCAATGGCCTATATCCAGTAGTAGACTAATATACGGGCTGAAATATTTATGATGATTCTATTATTCTCCGGAAAGAGCAACGAGGCTGAGTGGCGATAGGTTCATAGCGTAAGCTATGGTACCACTTTTCAGACAATACTTTAATTGTACTAAATAAAAATCTCTATTCTAATTGCATTACACCTCATTAATTAAAAACCATCTAACTATTTGGATATATCCATTAAACAGGTAACCTTTCCCAATTGAGTAAAATGATAATCTACTTAAAACATCACTTTCAACAGTCACTCGGTCTACCACATACTCGTACATATAAAGGTTGTATGTGAAAACAGTAACCATCTTATTGTTGAGTAAAATTATAGTTTGCCTCAAACAATCACTTAATATACTTCAATAAATAATCATAGTTGACTTGTAAAAAGTCCTTTTCGAAAATATTCAGACTAGATACCAACAAGAAACAGTAATCGGATAAAATTAAAACTATAGTCCACTTTCAACACCAGTTTAAGAAACATTTATATGGGTGAATGCATGTAAGAACGTCTTATTGTCGTGTAAAGTTAAAGTTGACTTAGAAACGTCTCTTCCAGAAGACACTCAAAATATCGATAAGAAAAAGTAACTGTCTTGCGGTTGGATAAATTAATAGTTGACATGAATACACTTAGTATATTACGTAAACTTGGCAGTTTTATGAATGCGTGTAAACGTAGCAGTCGGGTAACATTTCAGCTAACTTGAAAATTCCGCCGGTAAATTGCACACCGCACGAATATAGATCCTGCCCGGACAATCGAAATCGCGCTCACGGCCGGATGTGCCGCCAGGATCGATGGACGGGATACGGAAACCATGCTCACCTCCACTGACACCTCGTAAGATGGAGCGATCTGGGGACGCGCACGGAAGTATCACAGACACTTTCATCCCCTTGACAGGATAATAGTTTGTTTAAGGAATAGTACTGGTATTTTCTGTATTATTTATATACAAAAAAATTGTTCGTTTAACGTAGGCTTTCGAAGCCTACGTTAAACGAACAATTTTTTCGAGGGAACCTATGTGACCGTATATGGTAGTGTAATAATAATCATAATGGCGAATTATTGGTATTAAGCCCGTCACAGACGTAACTGTAATACAACGTAATAAAACATGCTGTCTTACTCTAGATGTACGGAACATGCTGGTCAGGAGAAATACAGACCCACCGTGTCTCATATGCGATATATGTTATAGCTACGTCTGAGTCGGGCTTTAGTGTTTAATGCGATCCGCAGTTTTTTGTGTAACATCACTTTTTTCAATAAATACATCTGTACATTTAAACTCAAAAAGCAAATTACTATCTAAATATAAAGTTTTATCTAAATCGTTAGAGCCGTTTTCGAAATACACTAAATATATTTGTATACGTAAACAAAAAATTCTCATTTAAATATATAAGATTCGACTAATATATGAAGCGAAAGCAACGTCTATTTAACTGTTGTTGAAGCCAATTCCGATATTAATTGGAATAATTGGTACTTCTAAATCACAATAGTATCGCCTGATTAGTACAGCTAAGTGCACGCCAAGCATTGCACTTTGACCTTTGTACCGTACTTATGTTATAGGTAGGTACGTTATAACCTAATTACTCCATTATTCTGCTCTTTGAATATAATTGAATTCAAAATACTAAATAAAACTAATAGAATACTTAAAATGTATAATTTGGCAATTAAGCATACGATAGCGACCACCGCACCACGGGTCATTGGAGAGTTGCTGACCCACACAAGCCACACGTGTCTACTGAAGAACCCTCGCGCAGTAGTCTCGAGGGAAATTCGCGGCGGAAACTACTTTCGATCACCGAGTATCATGTATAAACATAATGGTGGTTTAATGGTTAAGGAAACCGTTGAAAAGATTAACATAACTGTCGTTTGTAGAGTGTGTTCATCAATATTCACGGCCAAGTATTTTTCACAGGTCATTACGACAGCACCAACACGTGGAGCACGTGTCTCCTCGCCGAGTATTACACATTCCAAACGATGAATATGTTTCACGAGATGGTGATGGCTGCATTAGCACCGAAGGTTGTTTTTTTTACGGTTTCGTCTTTTAAAAGGAAAAACCGAACCTTTATACTCGTAGGATCACTTTTCGTCCGTCTGTCTGTCAACGTCCTATTTCTCAGGAGCAGGTGAAGCTATCAAGGTGAAATTAATATCAAATACTCAGGTCTAGGTATAAGGTCAGGTAAGGCTATAAGGTCAATGCGTTCAAAAGAAACGGCTGTTTTTGCCTACATTATGCAAAAAACCTTTTTTGCGATAATAATTTGTGAAAATATTTTTTTACAGAACTTTCGAGCACGAGTCGGACTCGCACTTGACGGCTTTTTTCTTTAGAGAGGCATACACGTATATGGCATACCTGATGTAAAGCGGTTACCAGAGCCAATGAACGCTTGCAATACAAATTAAGTATCACTTGCGCCGTGCCAGCTGTTAGACCAGCTACTCCGTAGGCTTACCGGCGACCTCACTGTCTCAAAGTAACGTCACTGACCACTGCCCTACCGAGCTCGTCAGTCATCGTCGTAGGTTCGATTCCCGCATAAGACAAACATGTGTGTGCATTAACATGTTTGTTTGTCTTGGCCTGTGTTTTCTATGCATTACAAGTAATGTATTTACAAGAAAGGTAATCATGTACGTTTATCTGTTGTCTAGCAGCCATAGTACAAGCTCTGCTTAGTTTGGGGCTGGATGACGCCGTGTAATTTGTCCCAGAATATCTATCTATTTATATCTATTTATAGACAGTAGTGATGTGTCGATGTCTCGTCAAAATGAGCGCGGGTCAGCGACCGTTTGCATGCATCATGATTACATGCCAAAGACAATATACCTACCTATGTATATACTATTTAATAAACTGACCGGTACTAAAAGCGTCGAGGAACAATTAAAATATTTTTAAAGACTACAGCCCACCTGATGATGTAAAGTGGTTACCGTAGACTATAAACGCTTGCGATATACGAAGTATCATTTGCGCGTTGCTCCAGCTGATAATACAACAACTCCTTTCAGCTGCTCCTCTCAGAGCTTTCAGGTATCCACATTCACTCGCCGGAACGCAACAACCCTACGTGGAGTTGTTATTTGGCTGCGGTTTCGTGTGAGATGGAGGTACATTCCCAGTGGAGCTGCTACGATGCGCTCTGCACATCTTGAAAATATCTAGACTAAACAAGTCTCACCACCATGCCATGTGTCGACCGACCTTGCGGTCATTTGAGCTGGTACATGTGAGTTGCAGCCCGGCACTTGATGCTGTGGCTCTTTGCCTTGCAGTATGCATTTCTTAACTCCCTACAAATTTTTCACCTGAGACTGCAATGAACATATACGCTTTCACTCGTATCCGAAGGCGCTTATGGGTATTACTTACAATGTTTCCGCGTCTAGTGCTCTCCCTCCTCCCGTTCTTTAGCCTGGTTCCGCCTTTTCTTCGGCTCTGTTCCTCGTGCGAACCATGAGTGGGCGAACCCCCCTAATGTCGCGAAGTTCGCCGACGACGACACAAGGTTCCCGAAGCACGCCGGTTCCGTCTCTTCTTCACTGCGCTGAATCCCATCCATCATGCTGTTACGCAGATCGGCATACTTTGGACGGGACAACAAACCGTGGTCTTTATCCTCCTCGCTCTCACTACACTCTTACAACATTTTCATCTCAAACGTGTCCTGAAACATCCATGACCCGCCAAGAGTTGTGACATTGGATGACCCGGTTCGACCCAGTGTGACCTGATTTTTTCCGACGTGTCGGGGGAAAAATTCTAGATTTCCCTGCGTTTATCCATACCAAACAGACATGTTCATGCACCGAAATTTTTTGCCTGTGTAGAAATCGAACCCACGATCATTGGTGTTAAAGTAGCTAATCACTCGGCCACCGAGTTCGTCCAATATATTCTGTACGTTGTATGACATGTGTTAAGAGACGATGTCATATCTTAACATGAAAGTAAAATAGACAAAATACAACGTACAAAATGGCCTGTTTGGGCGCGCAATATTTATAGTGTTTAAGTAATTTTTATTATTTTTTAAATATATTGTATTGGAAAACTCCAAATAATTGTAAAAGTGTCCAATAAACATATTTTCTTTCTTTCTTCTTTCTTTCTTTCAAAATATATATTCATATATACCTATATATATTTATATATAAATATATTTCATGTAGCTCCGAAATTGCTCTAATCTGTTGGATTAACTTTTAACGTTTAACTATGCTGTTGTCTTCACTGAAGAAAATAAGAAGATTAAAAATTACACAATAAACGTAAAGCAAGGCCGAGCGTCATAGTTAGATTTAAGTACTGTTTGTGTTTCCATCACTCTAGTTGATATCGATACACGAAGACTTGTTATTGATCTTTTTGTTACACCTTATTACATATATACATTCTGTGTACTAAGTATCGGGAATTTGTCAATAAAACAAAAAATACAAATTATTCATCTAAATTTATTTTATCACCTTCAAAGTAGGCCCCATCGCTTGCAATACAACATCTCCACCGCTTCACCCAGTCTTCCATACATTTTTCATAGGCTATTTGCGGTATGGCCTTTAGCTCATTCAGCGAATTTTCTTTTATGGCTTCTATCGACTCAAAACGTTTACCTCGAAGTGGTAATTTTAACTTGGGAAATAAAAAAAAGTCAGACGGAGCCATATCAGGTGAATACGGTGCTTGGTCGAGAACTTTTGTTGAATTTTTCGCTAAAAACTCTTTCACTATAATGGCTGTGTGTGATGGTGCATTATCATGGTGCAGCATCCATGAGTTGTGTTGCCACAAATCTGGACGTTTTCGGCGGATACTCTCACGCAAACGCTTCATGACGCCTAAATAATATTCTTTATTCACTGTTTCTCCCTCTGGAAGGAATTCGGAGTGAACCACACCACGGTAGTCAAAAAAAACTGTCAGCATCACCTTGATTTTGGAGCGACTTTGCCGCGGTTTTTTGGGTTTCGGCTCGTTTTCGAGACGCCATTCTGAAGACTGTTGGCTTGTTTGCATGTCGTACTCATAAACCCATGTCTCGTCGCCAGTTATTATACGTTTCATAAAGGTCGGATCCGTAGAAGCTCGGGAAACCATGTCTTCAGCGACATGCTTTCGCTGCGCTTTTTGAACAAAATTGAGCTCTTTTGGAACTAGTCGAGCGGCGACGCGTTTCATGCCTAAAATGTCAATGAGAATGTTGTGGACGGACTTAAAAGATATGTTCACCTCACTAGCCAACTCTCTCAGACTCATACGTCGATTTTCGAGCACTAGCTTCTTGATTCTGTCGATGTTTTCTCTGGTCGTAGCGGTTGAAGGTCTACCAGAACGAGGCAAGTCTACTACTACTTCTCGGCCTTCTTTAAAAGCCTTATACCATTCATAAGCCCTTGTTTTCGATATACACGATTCGCCGTAGGTATTTCGCAACATTTTTAGTGATTCACCACATGAAATATCATTTGAAACACAAAATTTAAGGCACACTCTTTGTTCAACAATATTTTCCATTGTAAAAATCGCCGAGGACTCAAAACTATGACCAACAAAAAGTGTAGTTTAAAACAAATTAAATGACAGATCCCGCTCAAATTTTGCGCGCTAAATCAGTACAGTGCTACCAACATGCAGTAAAAAAATTAGAACGACCTCTTTTACGCGGGTCTTTTTATTGACATATTCCCGATACTTTTTACACAGAGTAGTATATCTTCACGCCAGGTCGTCCCTTGCCGGGTAGGCAGGTAGAAACGAGCGCCATAAGACGCGCTCCTTACATATTTCACTCGCTTCTATAACATTCAAAGCTCTTTACATGCACGCTCGCCGGTTTCTGGGGCTCCTGACATCACCTACTGATAAAACAACACAAATTTGATCATGGTAGGTTATAGTCGCTGTCTTCCTCGGCTCCTACATTCTTTCACTTTTGCATTGTATATATGTTTCGTCATTCTTTCATCCTGCATTCTTTCTACATGTCCGAACCGACGGAGCATACCTTTTTATATTTTTATTATGCATTATTTGTGTAAAAAATTGTCGTTTTAAAAAGCTGTAACTGTTCAAAGTAAATAAATAAACTCATCATAGTTTTTTATACACTATTTGTTCTCAATATGTGACTGCTTGTTCGTCGCCACACGAGCGCGCAAACAAATATTTACGTAATAGACACTCACAATAGGCTATTGTAAATGATTGTGTGTGGTGTATGAATGAATAAAGAATACTCACCTTTCTTTTCTTGAAGGATAAAGTCCGCCGCCATATTGTCCTTAGTACTTTATAGTGTTCACCGTGAACTGCGCTGCGCGGGCGCACCTCGGTCATCACAGTCATTCTCTACCACCGCTCGCGGTCACTACCACTATACACCATTTCACTATTCAATACTATGACACTAAACCGTTGACTCGCCACAACTAATATAACCTGTTATTGTCACTGTTGTAACACCGTTTAGTTATAAATTTTGCCTTCATTAAATATGGTCGTGCTTAGACATATTAACGTATCATTACATATGGATATTATATATTGGATGATCATTAATTTTATAATAATAAAGGGCTTGTTTTTAACTGGCATGATATTTAGTCAATAAACAATAATGTACATACAAAATATTTATTAAAATCTCAGTATTAAATACATCACTTTAAAATCATGTTTGCTAAAATTGAAAATTGTGATTACCAAACTTTGGCCAATTTAAGTTACAATAAGTCAAACAAACTTTGAACAAAAATAAAATATATTATTAAATTAATATATATTAATTAAAAGTAGAGCACGCGTGATTAGTAGTATATTATATATATTATCACGTTTCGGTCAATGTAATATTAATTAGGTCATCTCAGCACAATTGAAGAATATCAAAATATCTGTTATATCAGGTTAATATCACGCTTAGATCATTAAGTATATGTAATTGTACGTATCACTGGTTGAGGTTCACATCTGTTTCCTTAATGTCACACGGTCACATCTATTATCACTGTTACAATATCTGTGATTGATAATTCTTTCGGACCAGATTTTACTGTCATCGCTCACTATCGCACTTTGGCACAAGTCATGAGAACGAGATGTTACATATCAGTAAACGAATCATATGATTTTGCTAAAAATAAATCTATTACTATGTATATTTTCCTGTTTCGCGTGATGTAAGCGATAACTGACTGGTAACAGACGTTTTATAACAAAGTGTACTAACACATTTTACACCATATTATATCATATATCTAATAATAATGATGAATATACCATTCAAGGTGGTGTGAAACTAGTTGTCTAAAGGAAAGGGTTGATTTCACAACACAAAAAGAACGACTCGTACTTTGTGTAAATAGCCCGAGTTGCAATATTTAAAGGTCCAAACAAAACTACTATGAACCTGCGGTGCCAAGGTGACTGTTGCTGATAAGTTAGTGGACATGAGAGAGATGTATACCTAGAGAACTAAGGACTATTTTTAATAAACAGAGTATCCTCAGTCAAGGAGAGGAGACAGGTCAAAAGATAAGTATGAAAAATATCTGAAATGGTGTGCGCGTACTGCAGCATCGTACCCGTTATAAGATAATTAGAAATTTATGGAAAAAATTACGTCTCTATGTGAAATGTACCATTTTGAAATGTAGTTATTATTTAATGGCAAACTGTTATTGTTCGACATTCTAAGTCACTCTCGCAGGAATTTTTGTACATATTAACAAGTAGTCACCCTTCCTAAAGGTTAACGCACGTCAACTATAGTCTGTCTAGGAATGGGTTTATCTATCACGAGCTTCTCCGTACGTCGGAGGGCAGGGTAAATCGTCCGTCCCGGCTGTTGTCTAAAGATGACAGTCGTTAAGGTAAGTCAGTTGTGAGAGTATGCTGTTATTAAACTGATAAAAATGAATTCTCCCATTAATTTATTGACTGATCTAAATACATATCAACGCAAATCCCATGCCGCTAGCAGAAACAATCGTCAAGGAACAATTTGGAAAACTTCTCGAATAAACTATGAAGATTTTAGTACAAAACATCTTAACTACCATTATTCACACAATAGAAGCCTCTCAAGTTTATACAGATGTTCGTTGTTGTGTCGACTGAAACAACAATCCGAGTTTTAAGTCAACGACATCGAGATCAGAACGGCTCCGGCCGATGTAGAGCTGTTCATCTCTATTATTATTCATCGATGACTTGTGTCTGCTATTTTTAAAACTATATTTAAATGTCAAATTTTTGATAGAAAGCACATGCACATGACTGTACAAACAGTGAAAGTCTATTGGATAACGAACTAGCCTATTGAGCGAGTAATGCCTAGTTCTAATTCCGGCGTGGGCATGTACCTACCACTGAATTCGCGTGTTTGTACATATTTGTAATGATCAATCGTCGGCGGTGAACAAAAACATCGTCGGGAAACCCGCACAACCAAGAAATTATATTTCGAAAGATACTCGTAGTAATGTGAAAGTCTGACGGCAGTCGCTCTATGTCCAAATCAGTACCTTCATCAAATCCTTAAGCTGAGGTACAGCTTACCACCAGTTTTAATCGATTGAGAAATGGGATAATGCTATGTAAAAGAATGTTTTTTTTTATATAGAACAATATGTACAGTGGTTACTGTAGTCTATCGACGCTTACAATACGTTTGTGTTGAGTTAACTATAGCTCTAAAGATGGTAAACACTAAGAATTACATGTGAACCAACATACACCCCAAAAGACTCATGTATAGTTTGTACAGTTTAATTATTGGGTACCTCTCCACCGATGGGAATTTGAGAGTACGTTATTACTACTGGCAGGATTTTAAGTTTGGCTAGCCATCAATAGCCGGGACAGTGACAGCCCAGTGGGTAAGGAATCGGCCTATTGGTCAGACGGTTCTCGGTTCGAATCTGGGTACGTACCAATAAATTCGTGTTTTTGAACTTAAGTACATATGTGTAATTATCACTTGCTCGGCGGTGATGGAAAACATCGTGAGGAAACCCGCACCTCCAAGAAATTACATTTCGATACACGTGTGACCTAGCCTAGCATAGGTCCGGTTCATTCTCTGGGTTGTTGAGGTCTGACGGCCGTCGCTCCATGTCAAAATCAGTACCTTCGTCAAGTCTTTAGGCTCCGGTAGCGGACCCCGCTAATTCTAGTGGATTAGGAATCTAGGGCTAGGAAGAAAATGAAGCTAACAATAACCACCACTGCTCATTGATTGACTTGCACTCGTACTCGCCTCCGAACGTCAGAGAAGCTCGAGATAAACAACCAATCTGCAGATAGTATATGGTCGACGCTGCTTAACTCTCAGGAGGAGTATAACGTAAGCGATGTCAAGTTTGAATTATTTCGTACGTGTGCGCCCGCTGTGGCTGCAATGTTATGACGACACACGGATCTGCAGTGTCCCTGCACCGTGACGTCACAGCCGATAACGACCGCCCGGGTGTCAAGTATCACGTCGGGTCGAGTGACGCGTGAGAACTCTCCTTGAACTTCTCGAGGGAGGTATGGCGCTCACGACCAACTAGGCTTTGTTTTTATACAACGTCTGGAGGCCTACAAGAATACTTAATGTAAGACTAATGTAAAGCGGTTACCGTAGCCTATTAAAGCTTGCAACACATTAAGTAACACTCGCGCGATGCCACCTCTGCCGCTAACACAACTCCTTGGGAGCTGGTGACCTTACTCACACGCAAGAAGACAATAATCCTTTAAGGAGTTATTATTTGGCTGCGATTTTCTTAGGTAAAGATACTTCCTCAGACAGTCTACTTTGATGTGCCCTAACTCTCCAGATCAATACAAACAGGCATGCTCATGCACACAAATGTTTGTTCTGTTTTGGAATTGAACCCACGAGCGTTGGTGTCAAAGATGCGTTATTAATCACTGCGCCACCGAGCTCGTCCGTCTGGACAAATACCTCCAACTTGTGCAGTGATACTAATGCTCGTGGATAATATACTGGACAAACATCTGTACATGAACATGTCTGTTTGTCTGGATATTAAGGAGAAGTAGGGTGCATCAAAGCAGCTCGTCTGGGTAAGTACGAGTACTTCCACCTCACAGAACACCGTAGCCAAATAACAACTCGCTAGTGGGTTTTCTGTTCTTATAAGTAAGAAAGGCTACCAAGCCCTTCAGAAGATGCAGTTAGAAGCAGGGGTCGCAACGAGTTAGCGATACTACCTGTATAATAAGCGATTATAAACTGCGGTAGTCACTACATCAAGTAAGTCGTATGTTTGTATAACTCCCGACGGCGAATAAAAAAATACTTAATGAGCATGTAATAAACATCTCGTTTTAAATACGCAAGTGAACATTATTACATAAACCTTTTCATCATGAATGTAAGGTTGCTTTATTATTGACGGATCCTCCCACTTACTAGTATGGCCATAAATACTGTTCATTTTTTATAGAAACTTTTTTTTACATCTCTTTAATTACACACATCAAAAGTGTCTAGGGATCAACATATATTTTTGCAATAACTTTTCTCCTGATTAATATTAATTAAAATTTTCTTTAAGGATTCATCAAATAAAGTGTTTTCGTTTGTCTACAGTAACGATAAACCAAGTCACCTTTGCATTAATAAAGAAATTTGCCATTTTCATAATAAAGGGATTTTTGACATTTGAACCACTAACATTAAAGTTCGAAAAAAAGACTGAAATAACAGTTTTCTTTAAAATTTTATTGGGTAACTTAAACAATTAATAATCCGTGTTTCTACCGCGAACACTAACAACACAAGAACATCGGTTTGGCATACTCAAAATGAGTTCATCCAAATCACGCTGTGGAATGGCCGCCCATGTTCGTTGCAACAACAAAAAAAAGGTCTTCTTGCGACTGGATACCCTCCATATTCGGCAGAGCTCTTCTCTGTAGCATATCCCATGCATGGACACGGAGACAAGACCGATACATTCAAATCACAACTCGAAGAGCTCCAACAATAATAATAATTATGATAAAGTTTTTATTATGATAAAAACTTGTTTCGATTTTCCGCCGTTTTACATATTTTTTTCGTATTCATTAACAAATTACAATACGGAATAAGGTGTTAAAACAAATAGGATTGCAGTGATTGCTTTGCACAAAGTGGGTATGGAGCCGTAGGTCATATTCAAGATACTTGAAAAACTTGGTATCAGCCGTATATTGTACTATCGACAGATATACCAACACTTCTCTGTTGAAGACCTTGAAAAGATCGCGGCGGCCGCGTGCTGTTAGAACTACGAAGGCTGTTAATGCTCTCAAAGCCAGAGTTCGCAAAACCCCATTAGGAAACAAACAATCTCATCGCGACAAATGAAAATTCCCGCTAGAGTCCTAGCGGAAATTCGCGTATAGTAGAACAAGACCTGAAACTCGGCGCTTATCGATGATATACAAAACATGCCCTAAATCAATCCCTACATACCTAATTCTGTCCAGATACGCAGGTGAGAGGCACAGGAATATTATCTTTACTGATGAAAAAATTGTAACTACGAAACAACAACCAAAATGACAAAGTGTATGCACACAGCTCCAAAAAAGCCGTCCAAGTGGTGGAAAGGTACAACGTAGTCATCATCCTGCGTCTGTAATGGTTTGGTGGTGGGTGTCTTATCAATGAGTCACAAAGCTTCGTTTTTGTGATAAAGGAGTGAAGACTTCAGCCAAAGTGTATCAATACACTGTCTTGGATCGTGTTGTGAAACTTCTCAGCAATACACTTTTGAAAAATGTACCGTAGACTTTCTACCAGGACTCTGCACTTGGTCACAAGGCACGAACTACCCAAGCCTGCCTCGAAACCAACGTTCCGGACTTTATAAGAGCTGAAGACTGGCCCTTGTTTAGCCCATATCTGAACCCCATAGACTACAAGTTATGGTCAGTTTAAGAGGGCATAGCCTGTTCGATACGACACGCCGACATTGTGTCTCTTAGGAAATCTCTGGAGCAAGCAGTGGTCAAATGCCCCTTAGAAACAGTGCGTAAATCCATAGATTTTTGGCCAGACAGATCGAAAGATCAAAACCAAATTGTGGCCATTTCGAATAGAATATTTTTTATTTTTTGCTGAGATTTCCTTAAATATGTACATATAAGTTTTATTAAAATTACATTATTTCATGGATAAATATGAATATAAATGAGTACTTTGTTTATAAAAATCGTTACTTCTAAACGAAAGATACTATTCGAATAATTTAAAGAGGAATTTCCTTGTACGTAAATCATTATTGATTACGAAACTATTTAGTTTGATAACGTTTAATATCATGATTTGAATTTCAGCATCTTTTGATTGCAGACGTGTTTTGTTTGACTAATTTAAATACGAAACAATTCTTGTTACTTGACTAACATGGTAAGACACATAGCTTCGTGGGCTCTCTTCAGGAACACCGTTCCTATATTAAATCTATATGTTTGTCTGTGCGTTTGTCTGTGTGTGCGTTTTTATGGAATATTCGAATTTCGACTTCAGATTCGGATTCCCTTGTAGAAGTAGAATAGGAATGTTCAGGAACACCGTTTCTATCTCTTAACATGATCAAAATGGCCGAATTGTTATATAATTGACGAGCCAGGTGTTCCTCTGGCAATGCAAGCTTGCGCATTCTAAACTGGTTTAATGATGAGCACTATAAACATACATTATATTATTTTATATATCATCACCAGTTATCGCAGCGCACGACAAATAGTGACATTTATAGCGAAATTTTTGATACCTTGGGCATTATTGCATTTTTCGTAGATATCTCTAAATTAAAATATAGCCTATGAAAATTGGTTATAAAGTACCTATTCTATACGAGAAAAAAATCGGTTAAGTGTTTAGATATTATATTTACATTAGTTTAGATATTAAAAAAATACTCCACGGACGAACAAACTCGGCCCTCTTGGGATATTATGATACGGAAGGTTCCAGTACTGACACAGTCTTATCTCTCTTTCTCCACAAGCCCGTTCGCTAATCACCAGGGTGTGCTACCACTACTAAATTGTCTTCGGCATCCCGCTCTCGCTCAGAAAGAGCGCTTGCACCCAAAGTGCGTAAACTTTTATGAGCCACGATAATTCGTTTGTTTCAGCGACCTTTGCCTCGTAAAGTTTGTTTTGTTTTAAACAAAATTATCGCAGTACGTGGGATGAATAGATTCTAAATCCGGAAAGCTGCGACCTCTGATAACGCAATCCGCGCCGCGATAACGAACTTATCTCTGTTTATTTAGTTTTACTCTTGTATTATCAGGTATTAAATGGAACTCGTATTCCACTAATAATATTAATGTTGAATTTGTACGGATGTTTGTTACTCTTAAACGGGAAAACGGCTGAACGTTTTTTTTAACGTCGATAGGCATACAAGCATGTGACCCACCTGGTGTACAGTGGTTTCGATAGCCTGTGAACGCTTACAATGCAATATATTATAGTATCCCTTACGCGTTGCAACCACTGCTGCTAACACAGCAACTTCTAAGATTCTTCTTCTTTATAGGTAAGCCCACTCACTCACAGGAACACACCCTTTCAGGCAGTTGACGAGCTCGGTGGCGCAGTGGTAAGTAACATTACTTTGAAACCAATACTGGTGGGTTTGATTCCCATGTAGGACAAACTTTTATGTGCATGAACACGTCTGTTTGTATTGGTCTAGGTCTGTTTAAAAGAGGTAGTGCGCATCAATGCAGCCCGTCTGGGAAGTAATTGCATCTCGCAGAAAACCGTAGTTAAAGAACAACTCCCTGGAAGGTTGTTGTACTCCTAAGGAGTCGTTGTGTAAACGGCACAGGTGACATCGCGCGAGTGATATTAATGTATTGTAAGTTTTCATAGGCTATGGTAACCGCTTTACATCAGGTGAGCCGTATGCTTCCCTATGTTGTATAATTAAAAAAGAGAATTGTTATTTTGTTACGATTGTAGTGAGGTGGAGATACTTCCCCAGTCGCGCTGCTTTACTTTGTATACCTTTTAGATTAGTTATATTCCAGAAATGCTTAGGGTTCCGGTCTCAAATTTGAAAAGCGCTCTCCAAACGGGCAGTACAGCGGACCGTAGCTAGTTCTACATCCAATGAATGACTTATCTTTCGTAAAAGCTCCGGCCCGGGAGCTCCGGCCGCGGCGCTGCACGCCGGGGTCGCACCTCGCTCCCTCTGGTACACACGCGCGTACCATTTATGACAGTAGGACATTATCATTAATGTCTAGGCTATAATATATTATGGGTTAAAGTATGAAATTGCCAATTTGTACAGAAAAATTTAAACTCGTTACTACGTTACTACCGTTAGTAGATGCCATGGCTGCTCCAGCAGCGGCGGCATGCATCTACTAACGGTACATGCGAACTACTGCCGGCCGGAGCTACTACTGCTTTAGGAGATACTACTGCTGTTGCAGCCATGGCACACAAAGTAGTTTAGATCAAATTGCCTGTAAATTTGACTTTCGCAAAGTAACGCCTGAATCTATTAACTAACATAAGTATTTGTTTAATCAAAATATTTACCCTCATCATGTATACAACTGCGTGAAAGCATTTTATGTGACAGACGGACGGACGGACAGCGGAGCCTCAGTAATAGGGTTCCGTTTTACCCTTTGGGTACGGAACCCTAAAAACAATTGAAATTCGAAAATAATATGTTACACATCTTTTAAAATAAAAACCTCATAGGTATCAAGTGAAAAAAAGCTACACTCGAAAATCTCACACCATGTAGATTTACTTTTATGTTACTATAAAACGACAATTTCGTACTTTAACCCCTATTATTATGTATAGGCTATTCTAATATCTAGTCGTTAATATAGATTGACGCAGAAGGATATTTGAAAGGCCAAGATCACTTCATTAAGTTCTTGTTTCTATTGCATTTTTTTTCTAAACATATAAAATAAATAAATATTGTCGGACAAATTACACAGCGCCATCTAGCCCCAAAGTAAGCGAAGCTTGTGTTATGGGTACTAGACAACTGATAAACATACGTAAATACATTTTTTTTGTAAATACATACTTATTATAAATAGAAAATACACAGACCAAGACAAACAGACATGTTCATGCACACAAATGTTTGTACTGTGTGGGAATCGAACCCACGAGCGTTGGTGTCAAAGTATATAAATACATGTAGAACAAACTGCAGTTATCCCGGTATACCATGGGAACACGTTTTCTTGTTTTTATTTTCTTTTTCTTCAACTTCTATCGATCGTATCGTGATGTTGAATACCTTCCGAATTGGGCTATAAAATGCAAAAAAATATTTTGCAAATCAGCCTGGCAGCTCCAGTGGTTAGCGCATTCAAACAAACAAACCCTTATTATTTATATATTAATATAGATTGAAAACGATTTAAATGACCCAAATAATGTTATATTTGCTCAGTTTCCTTTTTAATTTACTAGTTGAGGAATTTATATTTATTTGTAGATAAAACCCCTATTTTTTTTTGACCGCCCTGTATACTTTTTCTTGTTGACTTAGTCTGGTATTTTTAACCCCCTTAGTTCTTTGTATTCCTCTTTAAAAATTAATTTCGGAACTTTTAGTTTTTTCCTTTATCTTCTTTTTTTGCTCCGGGAACTTGGCCCCGCGACAATATGAACGAATTGCTAACTCGCATAATATTATATTCTATTTTGTGCATTTCCAGGGTTCCGTGACCGTATAGAAAACGGGAAGGAACAGAAACTATTAACAGTCCGTCGTACATCATCGGTCTCTATTTCGTAAACTGAGTTATTGGCCTTCAAATTAAGATATAATGCGTAGTGTTGATCTCAATATTTACACTGATATATAGCCGACATAGTTTTATTGTGGCAGTAAACAAACATATATTGTTTTTTTCTTTATTGATTGTTAGAATGTAAGAAATGCGAGTGCAACCGCACATATCGCCCAATCGGCCGTGTCACATCAATTACTTTACAATTACATTGTATCAATCAATTCATGCAGTGTCATCGTGCATACCATTGTAATTTAAAAAAAACATGTGCCTTTGCAATGTAAGAAATTTGCAATTTACCATAGCAATTAGCATTTGCCAGAGGGAGGCTTTGTACAAAAGCATGGGTGTACCTCTGTCTCACCTACCGCCAAGCAGCTATATTCATATAGCTGTGATCCGGTTTGAAGGGTGAGATATGGCAGAGAAATTACTGGGTACTGTGACAAAACAGCCTTAGATCACACGATTGGCAGCGCGCGAGTAACATCCCCGCGGTGTTGCATGCTTGTTTGCCAACCTAGTTTCTTAAAAAAAACACACACATCCACACTGCTATACAAACCCTAACTCATCCTACTGCGGGTATACAGGTATCCGTTCAACCGAAGGGCCTTGGAACATACTCCACCGCGCTTCTCAACTGTCGATTGGCAGAGACCAGTGGTTTCAAATGCCCTGAAGGCCACTGACTTAGCTTAACGACTGTCATGTATCGACAACAGCCGGGACCGACGACACAACGTACTCTCCGAAGCACGAAGAAGCTCGAGATAGATAAGCCCATCTATAGACAGGCGGTGGACGTTGCTTAACCTGTGTGTTAGAATGACACGCGCAACGACGACATTGATCTCTCTTCCATACTCTATACTATTATTATAAATGTGAAAGTGTGTTTGTTAGTTTATTTGTCCTAATTTCATATCAAAACGGAGCAACGGAGTGTTGTAGGTTTTTGTATGGAGATAACGGGAGGGATCGAGAGTGACAGAGGGTACTTTCTATCGCGGTAAAATAGCTCGCTCCCATGATAACACACGTTTTGTTTCCTGTTGACTACGCGAACGAAGCCGCGGGTAACAGCTAATACATAACATGTGAAACTTAATATCATGTCTGTCTTTTAATCATGATCATCTTCGGTATGTTACTGGTATAAAACGGAATTAGAAGGACTTGACCGATTCTATTTTTTATGTAACGTCGAAAGACATACGACCACACGGTCCACCTGGTTTAAAGCGGTTACCGTAAGCTATGGACGCGTCTAATACAGGATATTGCTTGTTGCCACCCCTACTGCTAACACTGAAACTCTTTAAGAGCTTACTGGTGACCTCACTTTGTTATTTGGCCGTGGTTTTTTGTGAGGTGGAGATGTTTTTTCTGTCGAGTTACCTCTTAAAAACACCCAAACCAAAACAAACAGACAGGCATGTTCATGCGCACGAATATTTGTCATGTGGGGAATCGAACCTGTTGTTAAAGTAACGTCGCTAACTACTAAGCAAAATTTTAATTTATTTATATTATTTATCTTTGAAAAAAAAATGATCAGACGGCAGGCAAGATAATTAGTTTTAAACCATTTTTCTTGTGGAGTATATCTCAGAAACGAAACTGTTTAAAATTCAGTATTTATGCCCGTCATGTTCATATGTTGCGACATGTGTAATGACAATTCATTATTTACTTCGCGGGCACTTAGACACGTCTTACATTTTTTAAATGAAATTTTATTTGTATTTTATTAATTTCATATAGTTTTAGTATTTCTTTTTTTAATTTACCTGCATTTAAAGAATTACCATTGGCGAAGAAATACCGAAAGAAACGACCATGTAGGTCTTTTTTCGATAGATATAACAGCTCGACAGGCATAACAACACAATAATAATGATAAAGTCAGGTAACGAACTGAAATGAAGAAAATATTAATATATATGCTGAATCATTTCCAGACATCTTTGTAAGTCAGATATTCATCGATTTCATAATAAGCACTTTTACAAAGAGTATTGATGTTCGTAGCCTCATTCGTTTCACTTCAATAAATTAAATAATTGAAATAAAGCAACGAACGAAGCAGCAAGTTAAGCAACGAAGTTACAGCGATTAACCAAATTGGTGACCGTTCATAAGCATTTTCTACGAACTTTTAAGAGAGGTAAGGCACATTAATGCAGCCGTCTGGGGAAGTATCTGGCATGTGGAGGTTTGACGGCAGTCGTTCCATGTAACGTCAGTACATAAGGAGTTTAGAGCATACTCCACCACGCTGCTCAACTGCCGATTGGCGGAGGCCAGTGTTTTCAAACCGCCCGAGGGCCACTGACTTAGCTTAACGACTATCATCTATCGACACCAGCCGGAACTGACGGCTTAACGTGCCCTAACGAAGCACGGAGAAACTCGAGATAACCCCATCCATAGACAGACTGCCGTCGATTGTCCTCGTTGCCTAGCTTGCGTGTTCGGTTAGGAGGACACGCGCAACGACGCCATCGAGCTTGTTTCCTAATGGATTAGGAAACGAGAAAATGGTTAGGTTAGGTTAAAAAGAAGCCTCGCAGTACACTGATCAATTTGAGGAAAAGTGGTTATATTTAACGGAGCCAACAGCGATATAATATGATATCTGAATGCGTAGAAACTAAAATGCCCGCCATAGATTGTTTACAAGCCGTCATTGTATACAACTTCCACGACTTACAGATAAAAAAGTCCTCAATATCAATTACATTAGTTTTTAACTGACTTCAAAAAAGGGAGGAGCTTCTCAATTCGAATGTATTTTTTTTGTATGTTCGTTACGCGATCATTCCGCCAATTGCGAATTGATTTTGATGATTCATTTTTTGTATGATAGGTCATACTTCAGAGGTAGTCCCATATAAATTTTATCGAAAATGGTTCAGCGCTTTTTGAGTAAATCAACAAAAACAAAAATATATACACAGATTATGTTTTGGTGTGTGGTTCCCTTCAGCAAAAGTTTTTAATGAGGACTTTCAATCTCAGTTTTTTTTTTATTTACACCACGATGAAATTATCGAATGTCAAAAAATATTTTATTGTTAAGGCGCACTCCATTGGTTGTAATAGGTTTGTATATTAAATGAATGCTTTTTGTTTTGTTTTCTGTTTATGAATTACTCAGATACTCAGTGTTTATGAGACTTTATCCTTTTGATAACTTGTCCTTCGGAGAACCTGTCCTTACGCGACCTGTTGTGTTCATGAACACATCTTGGTCTGGGTGTTTTTAAGAGAGGTAGGGCGCATCGAAGCACCCCATCTGGGGAAGTACCGCCATCTCACAGAAAACTGCAACTAAATCCTAAGGCCTAGACGGCGCCCTACACGACTCCTAATGGATTAGGAAACTGAATAATGCTAGGAAGAAATGTAATACTACAGTAGAGGAACTTCTCCTACCTAAAACAAATTCGTTAACTTTTTACGAACAGACAGACAGACAGAGTTAATTAATTTAATTGAGGACGAAATAATAGCTTCGGGTGTAAATTACACCTTCATCTTTAGCCAGAGCCGAGCGAGCTTCGGCACGTAGTGCAACCTGATGATCGGAGCACTTAGGACATTGGTTTTTTTATACCACCAAGGCGGTAAACAAGCGTACGGCCCACCTGATGGTAAGCAGTTACCGTAGCCTAGGGACATTTGCAACACCAGGGGTGTCACTCTTGCGTTGCCGACCCTCTAAACACTAGATAAGTACCGAGTGAGTGTGTGTGAGTGAGGCTACTAACAAGCTTATGAAGAGTTGCTGTCTCAAGAGGGACAGCAACGTGCGAGTTATGTGTCTACTAATGAATGCGACGTAGTTTTAGAAGAAGCGGTAGAGTTCGCGCTAATACACCGACCATTCAATATATTACTCTTCTTTTATACAGAAAATAGTGTGCAATTATTAACAATAAATTATAATGACCACCAGTTATCGCTTGTTATGTACTTTTAACACAGATTTTCACGTCGTCACTTTTTAGAAACACTTAAATTGTAATGAGCACAACACACAGTCAAGGCGAGTCGCGGGCGTGCGACCCCGCGCCGGCACATCTTGTCACTACAAAACTTATGTTTGCTGTATGACATTACTAAACTGGTGATAACATACACAAAAAATACATTAACAAACACCACATATGTTTAAATATTATACATACAAATTTCAATTCTAAAATCTACAACATAAAATGTAAAATAAATTTAATCATTCGCATGACTTATACCCTTTTGCGGAATACGTACAAAAGATAAACATTGTAAAATGATCGATAGTGAATAATGAACTGTGTGCGGTTACATTAAAATTTGTTTTCATATGCGAGTTGATACTTAGGAAAACCTCACGGAAATCAACGCGATATAAAATGGCGTAAGTGCGAGCGAGAGGTGAGATGTAAAGTCGACAAGGTCAGTGTTCAGTAAGAAAATAAACACAGTTATAGCATAAAGATTTTTCGTGCAAAACCGGTAGAGTGCCGCGCTTAGCATTTGTGGGCATGGACATTGGACATACTAAATAGCGCATACATTGGTCATTATGGTTGTACAGCTAAATGCACGTTGCACTTGACACTTTGACCCTAGTAACGTTCTTATTCGTTATGTTATAAGAGTTATAATCGTACTTTGAGTGTGATATGTGATCTGATATTAGCTGGTAATGTTTAAAGATCCTTTACTCTAAAAGTAAAACAGTAGTAATTTTTTTTATACAACGTCGGAAGGCTTACAAGCATACGGCCCATCTGAAGTAAAACGGTTACCGTAGCCTATGAACGCTTGTAATAAATTAAGTCACTCGCGCGATGCCTCCTCTGCTGCTAACACATCAACTCCTTAGGAGCTTACTGGTGACCTCACTCAAACGCAGGAAAACAACAACCTTCCAGGGAGTTGTTATATGGCTGCGGTTTTCTGCGAGGTGGAGGTCGGTACTTCCCCAGACGGGCTGTTTTGATACGCCCTACCTCTCTTAAAACATCCAGATCAAGTCAAACAGACATGTTCATGTATACAAATGTTTACCTTGTGTGGGAATCGCATCCACGAGCGTTAGTGCCAAAGTCGCGTCATTCCCGACTGCGCCACCGAGCTCGTCAAAAGGCTCCCCTTACTCTTAGGTTTTCGCGATTGTTACACATTTAATTAAACAATTTTTATCGGAAGTTTCGCGTGTTTTATTTATTTTGTTGAACCTGACGTTTCGAACGCTTTGCAGCGTCCGTGGTCGCAGGAAGACTAAGATGGTATTTGTCTTACATTAGTTATTCAATGATTATATCTATCGACATGGATGGATTAATTATATATGTTCCGATTCACACAAAAATCGCTCACAGTGTCCGAACGTTTTTGAGTAGATCTCTGGGTTTGTGACTTGATTATTTTTAGGACTGGATCCCAAGCAGATGGTACTTGCCAACCATGTTCTCTATTGAAATTGGGGTGTTTTCTTATTTCAATAGCCTCGCGCAACATTCTCGGCATGTAGCGATTCTCCTTGGCGAGGATTTGTGGTTTCTCGAACCGGATGTAATGGTTTGGCTGGTCCAGTGTATGTTCACATACTGCAGAGTTCTTATCGCGCCTATTCCTCATGTCAGCAATGTGTTCTTTCACACGAGTACCTACGCTTCAGGCACGAAAACGAGCACGGTTTTGCCTTCCAAAGGGATACCACCTTACACCATGCAGTAATCGTCACCGTATGCAACCTTTTCGACAAAACAGCAGTGGACAAATTGTCCATCCGGACGTCTGTGTATCTACTGACCTCTCCTGTCACTCACATGCAGACAATTTCTGCACTCGTCAGTGAACAGAACAGACGGCCAGCAGAATGGAAATGTTCTCAAGCCGACTGGAGATGCGCTTGTCGGTGGCCTGCAGTCACAATAAGGCAAGGCAAATAAGTTTCATTCATTCATACATGCGACAGGTGCATCTGTCCAAACACACCGCTTTCGCTTCCTTTACGTTCATGAACCTCTTCATTTCGAGTTGTCTTATGATCGTAATACATAAATAAATCGAAGGATTGATGATATAGATACCTCAATCATATTAAAACACAATTCTTACAAATGTAAATTGCAAGACTTTCTCAAATTGCGACTAGGTACTTAATTGAGTATTTTCAAGGAAAAACCCACAGGGGTGGCAAAAGCGGGAATGTGACAGCGATCTGGAACAGGATTGTTTGTAACATTCGTTTCTGTATGAGGCCGTAGCTCGTAAACGGGTGAACCGATTTGGATGCGGTTTCTTTTTATTTGAAAGTACGTTTTCTAGCGGTGGTTCTTAGACATGTTTAATCAAAATCGGTTGGGCTGTTTCGAGGTAATCGGCTTTTTTTGTTAGCTGCGGTAGGGATCTCATACGCATAATGGGTATAAATGTATGAGGTAAAATTTGAACCACCCATGTATGCTTCATAACTTTGCAAGATTATGGATTTTTATGGATAGGTTTTTTGTAACGGGATTTTTTTTTATTTATTGTGTGACAGGTTGTATACAATCACGAATGTTACAAAAATTCCCGTCTCGGATCGCTGCCGCTTGCCTGCCTTTCCCGCCCCTGTGGATTACAACTTTTACTTGGATAAACTATATATATATATATATATATATATAAATGGGCAAAGACGTAACATTGCAATGTTTCTTTCTCCTCTCGGCCTATTTTCTTTTGTTTAGTAACTATCGACGTGCTCTACCATTTCATCACATCACCACAATAACCCTTATTCTTCTCATTACGGGGATACGGGTCTCCCTTCAACCGAAGGAGTATACTCTACAACGCAACTCAAATGCAGATTGGCGGAGGCCAGTGTTATCAAGCCGCCAGAGTGCTACTGACTTAGTTTAACGGCTATCATCAATTGACAATTGTCGGGACCGGCGGCTTAACGTGCCCTCCGGAACGGAAAAGCTCGAGATAGCTAGATCCATATACAGACAGGCTGCGATCGATGTTGCTTAACCTGCATGGTTAGAACGATACGCGCAATGACGCCATCGAACTTTCGTTACTAAAAAAAGAAATTGGAAACCGTAGAGAAAAACATAGAAATACACGTTTTTTTTCAAATTTGTAATAAGGCTATGGCGTAACTTAGACACAGTACATCAACGAAACATACGAGCGACTGGCACTCAACAATATACCACGCTCTGTGTAAATAAACGAAACTAAGAGAAAGGAAGAATATTTTTCTTCACTCCCGATATTTGACTGGTAGAGAATTGGAGAACTTATCGTGATCAATAAAGTTTTATTGATATAAATAAGCGTTTTGTCAACCAAAAAAATAATATAAATAACAAACTAAAATTACCTAAACTTCAACTACTAAAAAATATTTCAAAAATTGGGTCCTTTGGGTAAGGTGCCCATAAACCAGGCAGCGTTCCCGCGCTAGATTGCTAAGGAAAGCCTTTACGCGAGAAAGCTGCCTGCGCGGGGATCTCCAGTATCCTCCCTCAGCCGTTTACTGAGCTCCTTGAAGAGCCCGTGCGCGCCCCACCCCACCCCACGGACCAAGGGTCTCGTCGCCGAATGCGACAAATTCGTATTGGGCATCGAGACAACTATATTTGCCCATCTTAAGCCTGTTTACTAGTCGAATAATAATTTAATACTGATAATAATACGAGAAGTGAACTCACCTCTTCTTCCAGAGCGATGGGGAACTGCGAGACGGTGAGCGGTTTCACAGCCACGTCCTCCAGGGCCGCCTTGCGTCTGCAACAGTGGCGGAGCAACCTCTCAGTGTCAGCTGGAGAACGGTCGTGGCTCTCGGAAGAAGGGAAAGCGTGCAGTTGCCAACGCGAGTAGAGACAATAAGGTGAACGCGCGTACGTGGTTAATTGTTTCGGTGAGCTCCTAAGGAGTTGCTATGTTAGTAGTTGGGACAAGTGCAAGTGTTTCTTGCATTACAAGGCGCATGCTTGTTTGCATTTTTTATACGATGTCCTGCATACGGCCCTCCTGATGTAAAGTAGTTACCGTAGCCTATGAACGCTATCGATACGATTTGCAAATGCTGTTACCAACTCCGTGGTGGAATTATGGCTACGTTAGCACCAGGCTCGTGGATTCGATTCCCATAGAAAGCAAGTATGTCTGTTTGTCTCGGTTTGTGTTATTTCTATGTAGTATGAGTATGTATTTATATTAAATAGGTATTTCCGTATGTTTATCAGTTGTCTAGTACTCATAGTGAAATGAAATGAAATCCTTTATCCTTTATTGTCAGTCACAATGTCGTAACATTGCAGTGAGTGTAACTTAGACTAGAACTTACATTTGATTTAATTATTAACATTTTATGATATATATGTTGTAATTACAAATTGTTACGGCGATTGTGAAAAAAGAATCTGTACTAGGATACCCTGTGTTCCAGCACTCCGGCTCCCATAATGCCAGCTTTGCTTACTTTAGGACAAGATGGCGTGTGTAATTTGTCCGAAATTATTTATTTTTACAGGGCTAATCGTTCGCGCGTTGCCACCATCGCACTGGTAACCTCAGATGCTTACAGGAACAAAGCAAACCCTCCGGGGAGTTATGTAGCTATGGTTTTCTGTGAGGTTATATCTAGAGGTATTGCTCGCAGTCCTATTTGATGCTTCTTAGCTCTCTCGTTTGCTTCAATACTATTATTACATAAAAATATACGCCTCGCCTACAACATCAACCCTTACTCACTGCAGGGATACGGGTCTCCCTTCAACCGAAGGGGTTTAGACCATACTCCACCGCGCTGCTCAAATTCGGATTGGCGCAGGCAAGTGTTTTCAAGCGGCCACCGACTTAGCTTAACGACTGTCATCTGTCGACAACAGCCGAGACCGACGACTTAACGTGCCCTAACGAAACTCGAGATAGATAAACACATCCATAGACAGGCTGCGGTCGACGCTGCTTAACATGCGTGTTTGGATAGAATGAGAAGCGCAACGACGCCATCCAGCTCTCGCCTGTCATTACATAATTGCATATTTTTAAACCTCAAGATACAGATTTATTTGAAGACAAAATATTATTGAATTTGTACGGTTTAATCCAAAGGTGTTGGATAACATGTAAAGGAAACTTTCCAGGGGAGTATGAAGACCCATCTTGATGATGCAGAGATGTAACGTTGAGTATGCTACTTTATTATAGCTTTTATAAATGAAGACGAGAGACTGCAGCCCCTCGGCCATCGCGTGCTGCATGCTTTTTACATACCTACATTGTCGGGTGTCATACAAGCATACGGCCCACCTGATGTAAAGTGGTTACCGTAGCCAATGAGCGCTACAATACATTAGGCGTCGCTCGCGCGATTCCACCTCTGCTGCTAACACAGCAACTCCTTAGGAGATTACTGGGAACCTTAATCACTAGCAGGAACACAATAAATCTCCAGTGGACGAGCAATGCCTACTCCTTGTGTTGTAAGCATTACGGTAACTGTTTCACATCACGCAGACTGCAATGTTGTACTTACTACCTGACTTTGTTAAATGAAAACTAATAATCTTACTCACTCGGAGGAACACAACAACACTCCAAACGTTATTTTCCTGTATGGTGGTCTCAGTAAGATTGGTAGACTTTTGTGTAAACATGATGCCACTTCAACCATTTTTTTTCTATCTATGAAGACCGCTTGCAACATAGGAACTATTGCTCTCGCGTTCCTACCTCAGTTGCTAACACAACAACTATGTAGGGCCTTGCAGGTATCCCATTTACTTGTAGGAACACAACAAACCTTTCAGGGGAATATTATCTGACTGCAGTTTTCAATGTGGTCGAGGTATTTATCCAGTCGGCTGCTTCGATGCGCCCTACCCTCATAAAAATACTCAGACCGAGACAAACCGAGACATGTTCGTGCACACGTTGTCCTATATAAGAATCGAACCCACGAGAGTAGGTATTAAATCTGGCATGTACATCTTTGAACTTTGTCGATTGGTAAGATGTAAAGCGCAATATTTTAAAAAGCACGAGGACATGCCTAGCCGTTACACTTCGCGCCGTGATAGAGACCTAGTTCTACCCACTCCTCACCTTACACTGTTCCAAAATGGACCGTACTACATGGCATTAAAATATATAATCACTTGCCAAATCTATTCAAGGCCCTCCAAGGTAGTAAATTTGAAATTAGTCTAAAAAATTTTCTATTAAAAAAATCATACTACAATGTCAGAGAATACTTGCAAGATAAATTTTAAATTGTACTGCTGCTAGTTACACAAAACCTGTTAAACTTTCTTGTAATGCTTGCAAGTTTACTAATTGGTTTTTTTTTTTAACGTTTGATTCAAAAATAATTATATTCATTCATATCTTCATAAAACTACTATTAATTGAATAATATAATTGTAAAGCGTGATGACATTCTTCAAATTTTTTATATTATTATTATTATTTTTGCTTTGACTATTAATCTTATTGTAATTGTAATTTATAGTAATTTAATAACCTTATCACTAATGCCTAACAAGGCGATTGTGTAACAAAAAAAAATACCATCTACGAACCACTAGCGTGTACTACTTATTGTTACCAATTGTACGTGATCAAATAAATAAATAAATATTAAATAAATATTAAAGAAGCATTGTTAACGACTCCACCACCTGAACAAAAATTGGAGAAAGTGGTATTACTGCTAACTCCTGCGTGGTCTGTAGTATTTTAACCTTCTCCGTACGGAATGCCTATTGAATAGCATGTTATTTTACCCACTTTCCCCTGCACTGATAGCCACACTACAGCAGGCTTTCCGCAACGAGGTTGGCTCCGTTTGTAAAGTAGATGATGAACCACTTCCACGACGACCATACTGCTGGCTCGTGGAGGTGGGACGCGGTTTGCCGTGGGATGCGAAGTGGACCCGTGTGCTCACCTCAGCAGAATGATCTTGAACACGGGCCCCACGAGCCCCTTGATGATGGCAGAAGCGTTCAGATGACATCTCCCGTGAAGAACTATCCCGTTAACCTGGAATAGAACAGAGTAGCTATTAACTTATAAGCGGCGAACAAACAAGCGCTTCCGAACGGTGTTGTATATGTAGGACGTCGGGAGGCAAATAAAAACATGACCCACTTGTTGTAAATAGTTACCATACAGGGTTGCCAAATAGTTTTTACAAGGAATTATGTATGCTTTTATATAAAAAAAATGATCTTTGTTTTAGTAGTTACATCACTCGCACGACATAGCGAGTAATACGAGTGATGCTGGAAACAGTATTTCGCATACTTTATTTTTGTTCAACTGCCAAAAGTATAATGTACTGAAAAACAGTAAGTACTGTCTTTTAACAGTACAGTTGGGAACCCTATTACCATAGCTTATAAAATCTTGAAATACATTGATTATCGCTTGCGCTTTAACAACCTCGCACCGCAAAACAAAACCACAGCCAAATAACAACTCCCTGGAGGGTCGTACTGTTCGTGCGAGTGAGTGAGTGTATTAGTAAACTCTAACAACACTCGTGGGTTCGATTCTTATGCAGGGCAAACATTTATGAGCGTGAACATGTCTGTTTGTATTGGTCTAGGTGTGTTTAAAAAAAACGTAGGGCGCATCGAGACAGCCCATATTCGGTAAGTAACACCACGCAGAAAACCGTAGTCAAATAACAACTCCCTAGAGGGTTGTTGTACTCCTAAGAAGTAGCTATGTTATCAACAGGGTCGGCAACTCGGAAGTGATCCTTCATGTATCACAGCAGGCGGGTCTGAAGATGGAACGCCTTCCGACGTTTAAAAAAATGTAAGTTTCGTAGAGAAGAACACTTGGAACACAGGAACTTGGAACAGTTTACGTTGTTTGCTGATAGCTCTCGGGTGTACGTGACCAAGCTGACTGCCACCAATAACCATTGCAATACTAACATGTTTTTAACCCATATTTGGTTAAATAATATTTACACCGCAAAATATTACGCAATTATGAAGTATTTGAACTACCGAGAATGAGATAATGGCTGCTTTAATCAATCAACTTGGATGATTCATTCATTCATAACCAGTTGCTGCGGTTTTCGAATATTTTAAGGTTAAGCTATAAATAACAGACAGTACACAAGTACATAAAGGACACGTACAAACAATGCTAGGGGAAAGATCTACCACTCAGATATACAAAGCGAAAGCAGAAGAATACAGGAGCCGAAGAAGGCCGAGACTGGCCTAGCATGATTGAATTGGTCGTGTTTGGTCAGAACGTTTGTCAAGAGCGCTATGAAGCGACAAGCGCACATGAAAAAAGCTATGAATGTTAAAGAGCGCGCGAGGTGTGTAAGAACCAAGTCACGTGACGCTCGGCTCTCTCTGTCTAACACGCAAGGTTTTTGGCGTGAAGACATAAATATACAAATGTATATCTATCTATCTATAACTTCGTGCCAAAGCCCTCGTGGTGTAGGCAAAGAGAATCGAGCGCTACATGACTCGATCCTTACAAACCTCACTCGCTTCTTTAACATTCATTGTTCTTCTTATGCACGCTCACCGATTTCTAAGGCTACTAACATCGCCTTTTGATAGAACACGACCAATTTGGTCATGGTAGGTAAGTCTTGGCCTTCCTCGGCTCCTGCATCCTTCTATATTCGCATTGTATATCTGTTCCGCAATTCATTTTTCCCGCATTTTTTCTACATGTCCAAACCAACGAAGCATGCCTCTTCTTATTTTAACACCGACGCTCTCTTCCAGACCAACTCTGTTTCTAACATCATGTTTGCGAATACGGTTTACAAGCGTAAAGAAAACATACTTTATCTAAATTAAAATTTAGACGATAAATTCCTGGGAACCCACAAACAATGACTGCGAGTGAGTCGACGCGGAGGAACGCGGAGTTTTCCAAACTCCACAGTTATGTTTCAATCAAAACGAGCGGTAAAATTGTTCGCGTGCCAATTTTAGACACCATTGCGTGTGTAATAAGAGGCAGCGGGAGCGAGGACTTGTTTTAGGTATCTATGAACGCTTCCAAAGCGTTAAGTATCGTTCGCGCGACGCCCCGTCTGCTGTTGGCGTGGCAACTCCTCAGGAGCTTACTACGACTAGTAACCTCATTTACTGGCAGGAACACAACGACTCTCCAGGGAGCTGTTATTTGCGGTATTCTGTGAGGTGCAGGTACTACTTTGATGCGCCCTACCTCTTTTAAAAACACCCATAATAAGACAAACGGACACGTTCATGCACACAAATGTTTGTCATGTATGGGAAACAAACTCATGAGCGTCGGTGTCAAATTTTACTAACCACCACACCACCGAGCTCGTGAAAAATAGTTAAAATTGCATGATTTATTACTTCAATATAAATATTTTGGAAAAAAACCGTATTATCAAAAATCCATCTCCGTTGGCGGAGCGCGGTCTCCGAAGCGCTGCCGCAGGTCGCGGCCGGGCTGACGCTCGGGTGATGATCCCTCTCGCCACTTGTACACACCGATCAGAGATATTTCAGTCTTAGTTATAATTACAACTTTTTAACGAGTCAATTAAAATAAAAACCTGTTAGATATTATTTAATGCAGTAACTTTACAAAATCTGAGATGAGTTCACAATTTTTAATACATTTAACAACTTTTATCGTAGCAGCGAAACTTTGATCGTTAGTAGTTTTTATCTCAAAAATCTTTGTAATTGACTTACGTACTGAAGATCTAATAGATTACATCGGAGGTATCAATGAAACGCTTTCCATGTGTATCTATATTTTCAGTACAAATCCCTTGCGGAGTAGGCAGGAGAGCCAGGCGCCTTTAGTTTTGATACAATTATTTTCGCACATTCTTCCTCGGCTCTTTAACATTAATACTCCTTCCAATTACGCTCACCGGTGGCGAGGTGACGAACGACTTCACTATGAAGGAAATAACATCATTACCCTTCTTGACAAGTCGTTTACCACGACCAGTTACAATCAAAATTCGTTCTCAGTCAAATATACATTTGGCAAGCGATTATAAGAATATTTAGAAGCCCCAAGCCCGTGTATCCCCCCTACCCCCTTGTATTCACTAATCTCGCTGTTGTTTGAACCGAATCTACTTTACGCTGCTCTTTTGTGCCGAAGGCTATTTTTTGCTTTCAACGTCCGCGAGTAGGTGTCAGCTCCTGGATGTGTAAACCTCGGTCAGGCCGCAAAGTTCGCCGCCGATAATTACAACAAACTACAAAAGATATAAGGTGCGCAAATTGTTTACCATAATATGTAATTTCATTGTCCCACCTTTAGTATATCTTCTTGTATATAAAAATCGATGTGTATGATAAAGCGTGTGTAATGATTCTGTAGACTCCAAAGCGGTTGTACCGACTTTGATGAAATTTTCAGGGAATCTTCAGAGTGGGCGATTCTGTAAAATTTGGTAGCGATCATAGCACCCGTGCGAGATCACTCTTATGAAGCGGGGGCGGGTCACTAGTCTTGTATGTATATAAAATTGGATGCGTGTATGTATGTTCTGTATGGACTCGAGAACGACTGGGCCGATTGTGATGGCGGCAGGTCACTAGTATAGGTATATACATTGTGTGACCGAGTCACGTGGCGCTCGGTTCTCGCTGTCTTCCCTGCAAGAGACTAGTCGTGAAGATATAGTCTCTCTGTATTGATATCAATAAATGAATTAGTGACAACGTTTCGACGGATTACAGCGTGTAGCGTGTGTCGCGTGTAGGCAGCGGCACGGCTACTTGATGTGGTGACAACTGAACCTCCATCAAAGCCGAAGCTGATACTACAACATCCAAGAAATCCGCTCCGCGTGTCTCAGCGCGCCGCCTCTTGGCCGCCGTCCAAAGAGCCCGAGATCAGCTGTTAATGCAAGCAAATACTTGCATTGTTCGTTCCACTCGCGTGCACTGCCTGGAATGTTCTACTTTTGCTTTCATAAAGATCCCCAAATTATACTCTCCAGGCTGCATCGTCACACAATCGTGGTCATTTTGAGATTGACTTCGAATACATTTTGAGATACTTTCCTACTGATACAAAAATAAGTCATATATATTATTCAGACATGTGTGTGAGTGTGTACTAAATTCGTGTTTTCCGATTTATGTACATATTTGCTATCGTCACATACTCGGCGGTGAGCAAGGCTGCGTCTCCAGGAAATCATATACCTTGGAGCTTACTGGTGACCTCACTCACACGCAGGAACACAACAACCCTCTAGGGAGTTGTTATTTGGCTGCTTTGATGCGCCCGACCTCTCTTAAAACACCCAAACCAAGACAAATAGACATGTTCATGCACACAAATGTTTGTCTTGTGTGGGAATCGAACCACGAGCGTTGGTGTCAAAGTCGCGTCTTTCACAACTGAGCCACCGAGCTCGTTATAAACAGTATCTTCGCCAAATCATTAGTATTAAGTAGCGGACCCCGCCAATTGTAATGTATTAAAAACCTTATAACGCCAGAAGGAAGAAGACTACAGGAATGAGGTGAAATAGGCCAAACACAACCGACCTTCATTTTAATTATAATGTACCGACATAAGCTGTTTAAGCACCTCGCCGACCGGGCTTAACTCGGCGTAATGCTTTTTTTTTGTAAATGTCGTTATTTTTCGAAAGACACATAAGTAGATAAGTTTGAAATGGAAAATCTTATCTAAACACAAAATTTGATCCAAATCGAATCGCTGGTTTAAACAGTATATTATATTTATTATTGTTTAACACTTACAATATATAAAGCGGAAGAATTTCTTTAA
The DNA here is from genome assembly GCA_947507595.1 of Pyralis farinalis. Taxonomy (NCBI): domain Eukaryota; kingdom Metazoa; phylum Arthropoda; class Insecta; order Lepidoptera; family Pyralidae; genus Pyralis; species Pyralis farinalis. The sequence continues at coordinate 42,216,907 of OX382260.1, read as the reverse complement.
TTGTTTGTCTGTTTGAACGCGCTAATTTCTGGGACTACAAGTCATATTTGAAAAATCTTTTGGCATTTATAGCTGCCATAAGCCATTACAATACATTGTTCTTGTATTAACAAGCTTTTGTTAAATAGTTGACAATTTCAGGTGCCAATGTCCGGTGTTGACAGTCAACTTGATGTACAGTACTCTGCGTGTTTCCGCCATCAGCGCTGGTGGTTTCCGGTGACAGTAGTACCTAATTGGTATAGATCCAATTATCTGCAAGCTTGTAATTGACCTTTACTATGTAATGGACTGTAGGAATCCGAGTTTCGATCACACAAGTTGTATAAATATATCGTCGGGAAACTTGAACTTGTAGTCTTGATAATAATATATTTCGGATAATGCGTTCGTATGGAACTGAAAGCTGGGTATGAAAGAAAAAGAAGAAATTTTGTGTCCACGTACACGTATGTTAGTCGTGGTCTGGATGTTTCTAAGAGAGGTAGCGCGCGACCCAGCTGTCCGACTTTGGAAGTACCTCACAGAACACACCGCAGCCAAATAATAACTCTCTGGACAGTGGTCGTGTTCCTGCTAGGTAACCACTTCACATTAGGTGGGCCTTATTCTTGTATGCCGCCCAGTGTTATATAAAAGATAATTCCTTCTCTAAACGAATACCCGAGTCTATTAACAGCAAACATTTGAATCAGAAAATACAGGTAATGAAGTAATCAATACAGAAGTTTTCAGAAAGTTTGTTCGGAGGTTACAAGAGCGCCTTGCCTCACTATTTATGTCCTCGATCGATCACTCCAAATAATATATAAGCAGCAAATAATATATATGGCGCCACGGAGTGGGGGGGGGGGGGGGGGGCACTCCGTGGCGCCATCTGTTCACCTTTCACAAGGATAGAATAAACCACTGGAGGGTACGTAAAGGCACTCCTCACTCACCAACACGTTGTGTCTTGCACCCGGAGTATGTCAGTGATCCAAGCTGACTGGCCAATGAGAGGACATCTTAACCAATAGTCGTTAAGTGACGCAACGTCGATCCCTCAACTAGCGAATAAGAGTCGAGCGTCCTAATTTTTTGTTTCGTTGGTTCTCAATTGGTTATTATAGGCCATATTTATTCATGGTGTACTCTACTAGCTTTTCATACATCTTAAGATCTTAGAATCACATTATCGAAGACAGAAAAAGCTTGCGTCCAGTTAGTCAGAGAGCGAGGTAGGGCGCATCAAAGCAGCTTGTCTGGGGAAGTACCTCCACCTCTCAGAAAATTACTGTCAAATAACAACTCCCTAGAGGATTGTTGTGTTCCTGCATGAGAGTGAGGTTACCAGTAAACTCCTATGGAGTTGCTGTTGGCATCGCGCGAGGGATACTTAATGTATTGCGAGCGTTTATAGGCTACGCTATTCGCTTTGCATCAGATAGGCCGTATGCTTATATGCCTCCGGACGTTGATAATAAAAAAAGGTCAGCTCTCGACTGGCAAACACCATTTCCAGGTGACGGTTCTCGCTGGACTTGATCACATATTATTTAACTCTTATTGTATATTCATGTCAATTAATTTCATTTCGTTTCTTATCGTTATCCCGTTTCCAAAACCATTTGGATTGGCAGGGTCCGCTACCTAAGCCTAAGGATTTGGCGAAGATGCTGATTTTTACATGGAGCGACTGCCGTCCGACCTCCACAGCCCAGAGGGAAAACCAGATCTTCCTTGGTCAGATCACACGTCTTTAGAAATACAATTTCCTGGATGTGTGAGTTATCTCTCGATGTTTTCCATCACCGCCGAGCAAATCATAAATATGTACATAAATATACCAAAATACGAATTTAGTGGTACATGCCCCCGTCGAGATTCGAACCGCGGACCAGTTGGTCAATAGGCCGGCTCTTTATCCACCGGGCTGTCACCGCTGTTTAAATTCTCTTCCTCTTACATATTGTATCCGTTACTATTTGATCTATGATATAGAGACCATGACACTTGTTCGATGTAGTGTGTAGTTGGTCGAAATGGAAAAAGGGGAAATAAATATCCCACTATCTTAATGCTATTGTAACAACTATACGCTGATCAAATAACAATAAAAGATATAAGGAATAAACAACACGGCGTCAATGCTCATTCACATGAAATCCATCTCAAAGATTTGGCAACCATCCAAGTGATGTAGTCTAAGGGCACGGAACCATTACCGAATCGTCAAATATAAATGGGTAACGAAATTTAGTCTTAACAGCACGTGTAGTGGCAAATAGATATAAGGCCCGCATGATGTAACACGGTCACCGTACCATTATATCGCCACAGAGGTAGGACGCATCAAAGCAGCCCATCTGGGGAAGTGTCTCCACGTTACAAAAAACCCCGGCTAAATAACAACTCCCTAGAGGATTGTTGTGTCCCTGCGTGTGAGTGAGGTCACCAGTGAGCTTCTAAGGAGTTGCTGTGTTATCAGCAGAGGTGGCATCGCGCGAGTGATACTTAATGTATCGCAATACGGTACCCGCTTTACATCAGGTGGGCCGTATGCTTGTATGCCTCCCTACGTAGTATATAATAAAAACCTAGTACTTAATGTATTGCAAGCATTTATAGGCTACGGTAACCTCTTTACATCAGGTGGGCTGTATGCTTGCAGCATGCAATATTGGAAAACCCTGCTGCTACAACAGGAGCTCGTTGCCGACTCCACACAACATCATCATCATCATGCAGGGATACGACATCCCTCCAGGAGTCGTTGTTACCAGGAGTATGTGCTTGCATGACTGGTGACTTTACATGGATTCGGTGGCCTGGTGCTTAGCAATGGCTAGTTTACATGGGTTGTGATTTCATGCGAGCTTTGAATCTGGAATTACGAATGGGTGACTCAGTGGTGAGAAGATAAAAATTCTTTATTTGCCATTGGGCCCTCGCGGGCACCAGACATCTCTTACATTTTTTGAAATATAATCTTTTTGTATCTTATTCAATTCTCTTATGTTACTATTTTTCTTTTTTTTTCATCTACTAGCATTTTGGAAATAATCATAGGCGAAGAAGAAATACCGAAAGAATTTTTCCAATATAGACTTATAAAATTATCAATTACATATTACAACAAATTCATATAAACATATTGGTACAATAATGATATCAAATAGTAGAATTAAACATTAATAAGGAAAGGTCTTCAGTGCTGAATTATTTCCATACATCTTTGTCAGTTACAAGCCCTTTTACAGAGATTATTTTTAATGTGTTTTTAATACGTTATCAGGAAAGGACAGAACTGTTTTAAGCAACTTATTAAAAAATCGAATACAATTTACAACAAAAGATCTACCAGTCCTAGCAAGCCGATGTAGCAATACATTATGTATCACTCGCACAGGGTCGCAAAGCAAGAGTGACACCCCTGGTGTTGCAATTGTCCATAGGCTACCGCTTACCATCAAATATGCCGTACGCTTGTGTGCCACCTTAGTGGTATAAAAAAAAGACAATATGATACAAACAAGTTAGTAGGGAAGTATAAACTTTTAAACAGCTTTTTTGGCCCGTATTTTGATTACAAACATAAATAAATAAACATTAGACATAGTTTTGTGTCGCATAAGGATTTATTTATTTATAATATTATACTTTAGAAGAATAAATGTCCATTAACTAAATTTGTATCATTTTTTGAAATGTTATCCGGTTGCCTAAATGTTGAAAATGGCCTAAAAGTTGAAAGAGAGGTAGCGCGCATAAGTGCAACCTGTCTGGGAAAGTATCTCCACCTCTCAGAAAACAGCAGCCAAATAACAACTCCCTGGTTGTTGTGTTCCTGCGTGAGAGTGAGGTCACCAGTGTGCTCTTAACGGGTTGCTATGCTAGCAGCAGAGGTGGCATCGCGCGAGTAATATTTAATGCATTGCGAGCGTTTATATGCTACGGTAACCGCTTTCCATCAGGTGGGCCGTATGATTGTATACCTCCTGACGTTAAAAAAAAAGAAAATTAGTAAAATGACGTTCCGCGTTCCGAGATAAACGCGCCAAACACGCGGCACATTTAATACAAACAATCTTTAAACATAGTTTTAAAAATGTCCGATCCCTTACTGTCACGAACGAAGTCGCGGTCACAGGTAGCTACCAACAGGCCGTCGTTGCCCCCGACCACGCCGCCCGCGACATTCGGAAGCCCCCAGCCCCGCCTCTGATACAAGTTATCGTGCAGCCTCATTTATTTTCCCAATAAATACATAATGCATTGAAACGAATCGGACATTGTCCTATACATTCTGTGTACTAAGTATCGGGAATTTGTCAATAAAACAAAAAATACAAATTATTCATCTAAATTTATTTTATCGCCTTCAAAGTAGGCCCCATCGCTTGCAATACAACATCTCCACCGCTTCACCCAGTCTTCCATACATTTTTCATAGGCTATTTGCGGTATGGCCTTTAGCTCATTCAGCGAATTTTCTTTTATGGCTTCTATCGACTCAAAACGTTTTCCTCGAAGTGGTAATTTTAACTTGGGAAATAAAAAAAAGTCAGACGGAGCCATATCAGGTGAATACGGTGCTTGGTCGAGAACTTTTGTTGAATTTTTCGCTAAAAACTCTTTCACTATAATGGCTGTGTGTGATGGTGCATTATCATGGTGCAGCATCCATGAGTTGTGTTGCCACAAATCTGGACGTTTTCGGCGGATACTCTCACGCAAACGCTTCATGACGCCTAAATAATATTCTTTATTCACTGTTTCTCCCTCTGGAAGGAATTCGGTGTGAACCACACCACGGTAGTCAAAAAAAACTGTCAGCATCACCTTGATTTTGGAGCGACTTTGCTGCGGTTTTTTGGGTTTCGGCTCGTTTTCGAGACGCCATTCTGAAGACTGTTGGCTTGTTTGCATGTCGTACTCATAAACCCATGTCTCGTCGCCAGTTATTATACGTTTCATAAAGGTCGGATCCGTAGAAGCTCGGGAAACCATGTCTTCAGCGACATGCTTTCGCTGCGCTTTTTGAACAAAATTGAGCTCTTTTGGAACTAGTCGAGCGGCGACGCGTTTCATGCCTAAAATGTCAATGAGAATGTTGTGGACGGACTTAAAATATATGTTCACCTCACTAGCCAACTCTCTCAGACTCATACGTCGATTTTCGAGCACTAGCTTCTTGATTCTGTCGATGTTTTCTCTGGTCGTAGCGGTTGAAGGTCTACCAGAACGAGGCAAGTCTACTACTACTTCTCGGCCTTCTTTAAAAGCCTTATACTATTCATAAGCCCTTGTTTTCGATATACACGATTCGCCGTAGGTATTTCGCAACATTTTTAGTGATTCACCACATGAAATATCATTTGAAACACAAAATTTAAGGCACACTCTTTGTTCAACAATATTTTCCATTGTAAAAATCGCCGAGGACTCAAAACTATGACCAACAAAAAGTGTAGTTTAAAACAAATTAAATGACAGATCCCGCTCAAATTTTGCGCGCTAAATCAGTACAGTGCTACCAACATGCAGTAAAAAAATTAGAACGACCTCTTTTACGCGGGTCTTTTTATTGACATATTCCCGATACTTTTTACACAGAGTAGTAAATTGGCCTTTAAGTCGCGGGCGGAGTCTCGGTGCCGACACTAGAATGAACTATAACAGTTTTAGGGATGCGCAGTGAAATAAAACGGTTTATAGCTTCTTTATATCTGAAGAAAGTTTATTACCGTTTTAACATATTGAGATTTCAGACGTGCCTTTGACTAACGGATAAGATAAGCGAGGGAAAATAGCACGTGCGGAGAAAAACATTCAACAATATCTAATATAAGTGGAGTACAAAATAAGCGGTCTGCACGTTTGATGTCAGTGACTTCAGATTGTGAACCTTTGCGATGCGAGGCGTATAGCATTTTGAGGAGCTCGTTGGCTGAGTCGTGAATGACGTGACTTCGCCACCAACGCTCGTGGGTTCGATTCGCACACAAGGGAAACATTTGTGTGCATGAACATGTCTGTATGTTTTGGTCTGGATGTTTTAAGAGAGGTACGGCGCATCAAAGCAGCCAGTCTGGGGAAGTACCTCCACCTCACAGAAAACCGCAGCCAAATAACAACTCTCTGGAGGGTTATTGTGTTCCTGCGTGTGAGTGAGGTCACCAGTAAGCTCCCAAGGAGTTGCTGTGTAAGCAACAGAGGAGGCATCGCGCGAGTGATGCTTAATATATCGCAAGCGGTAATAGGCTACGGTGCCCGCTTTACATAAGGTGGGCCGTATGCTTGTATGCCTCCCGACGTAGTATAAAAAAAAAAGTAGCATGCCCATTGCCAGTCCCGCAGCTAACGCAGCAATTGCTCCGGACCTTGCTGATATTCTAACTTATTCGCAAATACAACACAATAATCTTATTTTGTTTTCACTCTGGTACACAATCAAATACACGAGCCGCCATATTCAATTATCGTAGCCCATGGACACTAACACGAGCATTACACATAGTTGGTTACTTCGGTAAAAACCTCTGTGCGCTTTTCTGGAGAACCTCATAGAGTCGTGTGTAGTCCGTGGGGAAAACCTGGGGAAGTTTCCGCAACTGAAAAGTCTCAGAAGGACAATTCTCTGGAACCGTACAATATGTGTTCATTGAAATAATTGCAATTCAATTGTATGAAGTTGAATTCTACGCCGACGGCGAGCGATGTGGTAGTAGTGCGGAGACAATTGGCATCATATCGAACAACTCGGAACAAAGTCCGTTGTACAATCGGTAGAATACAAAGAGGCAGACAATGTCACTGCTTAGACTAAGGGCTCAATAACGTAACTTTTAACAGGGTTATATTTTTTAATCATTGTACCGTAAGGTTACAATTATTAAAAAATACAACCCTGTTAAAAGTACAAACCCCTGGCACTCCTTGCAGCGGAACCGCGACAACATTTGCCCTCCGTATACTATTCTAGGATTTGCAGAATTCACTGCACAAAGGAGACTTTACAGGCAAACAAGCATAGAGCTCACCTGATGTAAAATCAGCTTAGCATATGAACGCAAACCATACAGGGAGAGAAAAACTCCATTTGCTGTGGTCCTTCAATTCCAGAACACGCCACTAACCATTGCCAGAGTATTATATAGAGTATTGGGATTCTCGGCGTCGAGATCTCCAGCGAAGTTCAGTACCGAAGCCACTTGGAAGAAAAGGTCAAGCTGGCGTCAAAGAAACTTGGTGAGCTCAACAGAGCCAAACAGTACTTCAGCGCGGGGCAAAGGCTTATGTTATATAAGTCTCAAGTCAGACCGCTTATTGAGTACTGTAGTCATCTCTGGGCGGGGACACCTGGTTACCAGCTAGGACTTTATGCAAACACGAGCTGTAAGAATCGTCGATGATCCAAAACTCACACACGGTATTGAGCCCTTGAGTCTAAGGATAGATTTCGCCTCACTTTGCGTGTTCTACCGATTGTACAATGGGTTGTGTTCTGAGGAATTGTTTGATATGATGCCAACAGCCTCGTTTTATCATCGCACTGCTCGCCGACGGCTGGGAGTTCACCCTCATACACTGGAACCGCAATGGTCGCGTACTGTGCGATTCCTGAGAAGCTTTCTACCGAGAACTATTAAGTTGTGGAATGAACTCCCTGCCGAGGTTTTCCCAAGGGACTACAGTATGGGGTTCTTCAAGAAAGGCGTGAAGAGGTTCTTACAGGGTCGGCAACGCAAGAGTGACACCACTGATGTTGCAAATGTCCATAGGCTACTGTAACTGCTTACCATCAGGCAGGCTGTAAGCTTGTTTTCCATCTTAGTGGTATAAAAAAAAGGCGTTGCGCTTTGCCACCGCGGCTCCTTGGGAGTAGTCGCGTGTGCTTGCTAGTAGTCACAGAAACACGAACCCCCAGGGAGTTGTTATTTGAGAGCGGTTTTCTGTGAGGTAGTGATACCGACCTTTAAGATGGTTTGATGCTTCATGGGTGGCAAACAACAATAAATAAAAGTTCAGTACACTTTTTGAATTCTACGAATTCTGTTCACTTGTTTCTCCCGAGCGTTCCTTTTGCACATTGTTATTGCCTGAAACAATTTACATAGAACGCTTTTCTGTGATTGAAATTGCTACTTGTACAGAAAGCAATCTCTTTTTCCACAAAAATAAAATCTTTTAGGGTACCGTACGAGCGTATGAAATAATAAAACTAATCTCACATTGAAAAATATAACCCGTATCACTGTCACTGTCTGTCCGTCTGTCACAGCCGGTTTGCCCTGAATCTACTGGACCGGTTAACTTGAAATTTGGTACACATGATTTCCTAAATCATTGAAATATCGTCAAATTATAGATAGATAGAAGAATTTATAATGAACCTAAATGAACAAATTTTGTACATACAGTTTAAAATTATTATATATTTTGGAGCCAAATTATAAAATTTCAAGACAGTCTCTTGATACGCTTTGGCTGAAGTCTTCACTCCTTTGTCACAAAAATGAAGCTTGTGACTCCTTAATAAGACACCCTTCACCAAACCATTACAGACGCAGGACGATGAACTCTTGGGCGATTTCTTTAGAACTGCTGTCCACTCTCTTCAACTATAGGGATTTATTACAACTTTTGTAGTTCTAACAGCACACGGTCGCTTCGATCTTCTATGGTCTTCAACAAAGAAAGTGTTGGTATATCTGTCGATAGTACGCTATACGACCATACGGCTGATACCAAGCTTTTGAAGTATCTTGGTTATGACCGACGGCTCCATGCCCTCTTTGGGCAAGGTAATCACTGGAATCCTATTTTCTTTAACACCCCATTCCATTGTAATTTGATAATAAACACGAAAAAGGTATGTAAAACGGCGGGAAATCGAAAAAGTTTTTAACATGATAAATGCGTTCCAAATTTTTTATTTTTTTATTCCAATAATGTAACAAATAATCGTACGGCCTGCCTAATGATAAACAGTTACCGCAGTCTATGAACATTTATAACACCAGGGGTGTTATTGCGTTGCCGACCCTAAAAAATAATTAAATAGTTGGAAAAATGAAAAGTCTCTATGTAACAAACAGTATTTACAGCTAGAACAGTAATATCCAATACGTAGAACATACTCTGTCGGAACTACTGTATTGTATATCCTCACACTGTATTAATAGATCGATCAACGCGCCAAGCATACATGTTGATATCTCTGTTCCACATGACGTTAATCTTGTGAAAGCCATTAAAGATAAACAAACAATACATCTTGAGCTTGTGAGGTTACCGATAGGCGATTCGACGATTATTGTTGAAGAAACTTGCGTTGCATGTTGGATTAAGAGCCACATACCGAATATCTACAACAGAACGTTAAGAATTGTGAAAAGTGTTTGCCTTGTAACAATGACCACCGAAAATGTACTGCTAATTGTACCTCTAGCTTGATACTTTGACCTTTGTACCATTCTCACGCCCTACGAAATGAGTTATGATCATACTTCGAATATGAATTTAGATGAAAGATAAAGATAAAAATTCTTTATTTGCCATTGGGCCTTCGCGGGCACTTACACACGTCTTACATTTTTTTAAATGCAACCTTATTGTATCTCATTCAATTCTCTTATGTTACTGTTTTTCATTTTTAAACTGCTAGCATTTCGGAAATGACCATTGGCGAAGAAGAAAATGTGGAAAGAAACTTGCCAATTTAGGTCTCTTTTCAATTTGTGAATTAGATATTACAATAAATTCATGTGAAAAGGTTGTCTGTGCCGAATTATTTCCGGAATTTTTTGTCGGTTACCCATTCATCAATTCTACAATAAATCTTTTTACAGAGAGTATTTTTGATGTGCTTTTTGTCAGGAAAGGACGGAACTATGTATTTCACACAATTATAGAATTGAAATACAATTTACAGGAAAAGATCTACCAGTCCTAGTAAGCCGGTGTACCGGCATACACAACTTATTTCTACTTTTAAGTTTTCGCTGAAGTTTGAAAACGACTTTAATTTTTTACGGGCATACATTATGTTTTCATAAATATATTGAGAAGTAACAGTGAGGATATTTCTTTCTTTGAACAGTTCCCTGAGGGATTCTCTGGAGCCCATGTTACAAATATTACAATACTCTTTTTTGCTATTTATAAAGAGTTTAGCGTTTGGACAACCATTTTTTAATAATCATCAACATTCTATTGTTCCAATGTCAATGTTAGATATTTTAAAGCACGTAATCAAAATAACTTTTATTCTTTATATTACTACGGGAGGCATACAAGCATACGGCCCACCTGATATAAAGCAGTTACCGTAGCCTATTAACGCTTGCGATATATTAGGTAAGTATTACTCGCGCGATGCCTCCTCTGCTGCTTACACAGCAACTCCTTGGGAGCTTACTGGTGACCTCAGTCACACACAGGAACACAGCAACCCTCTAGGGAGTTATTATTTGGCTGCGGTTTTCTGTGAGGTGGAGGTACTACCCCAGACGGGCTGCTTTGATGCGCCCTACCTCTCTTACTATCAGAAACATAGTTAATAAGTAAAATATTTGAATTAATAAACAAAAAATTTGCGATTCCATTAATAAAGTTTTAATTTAGATTTCGCATGTATCTGTAAAACTCACATCTAAAGAGTAAATATATATTGTAAAGAGCGAAGAATTTGCATCATTTTCCGTGCACAAGTTAAATTGGCAAATGAAAGCCGGCTGTCAGACGTGATTCATGGCAGACAACAATAGTAATATTGAGTCGTATGCGGCCGCCGCCGCTGCCAAATAGGCTGGTAAACAACATGCTCGAAGAATGGGTTCATTCAGACTTTATGGGTGATTCAGGAGTTTGATGTGTTCCGATGGTTGCCGGTGCGGAATTATAAACTAGATGGAAGGCTCGTTAACGACTACGGACTGAAGCTTTATCCGGCTGCACGAGAGCTACGCGCCACACACAAACAATAAATCTATATTTGTAGTATTTCTCAATTACCTCATTTGTATCCAAATAGATGAATAATTTAAAAAGTTGAGGTATCGTTTTTTTTACATCCCAATACGAAATTTAAATATCGCTGCGACAATATACCTATTTCATACAGGTACTAGATAAAAATCTAGGGCTTAGCCTAGGGCTTCCTTTGTAAAAAAATCATTCATTGGGATAACAAGTTGCTTATGTGCTTCTTCAAATCCCAAGTATCGCTGCATCAAATTTTGTTACGTTCAGATAAAGATACTCGATATAAAATCTCTTTTGCCATTGGGCTATTGCGAGCCTTACGTACGAGTACCATGTTACATTTAGTATTTTACTAAATACTCTTATTTTTCCTGGTTATCTTTCTTAAACCAGCCACTGGACTAGTCGACATGTAATTATAGTATAACTGTCTAAAATACTTATTATATAACACGACCAATTTAGAAATACAGAATTTTTAGACGCGACCTAAATTACGACTAATAAGTAAACAAATTGATAAATTAAAAATACCAGGCACGAATTCCAGTATACTAAACCTGATTTAATATGGGGTACATTAAGTCGGGGTCTAAAATACTGGAATTCGTGTCGTAATCTTAATGTAAGGAAGGATTGAGGTGTGCAGTTCTCCAATATTCTCAGCATAATTCGACGTACTCATCTACACAATTGTAACATTCATTGAAAAAAGTCCTACATTGGCAAGATTCTCTCGGCAATTATTTATTCACCAATGACAGTTTTCGAAGTGTTAGTATTAAAAAAAATAGAAGTATGAGAAATTAATAAAATACCATAAAATTAGATTCTATAAACGTAAGTCATATCTAAGTGCTCGTGTGTCCCCAATGGCAAATAACAAATTCTCCCTCAGCTAGCAGACAGCAGCGAGCTTTGTTAGATCGCTGTTGTCTTCTAGCTGAGGGAGATGTTATGTGAGTGAACTTTTAAGTTCTAAAGGATGTTGGTGTAATACTTATCAACATTTTCCTCGAGAGGAAATCATAGAGAACCCCGCGCGACAAGGTTAAGAATAGAGAAGACAAGCGAAGCTAAGTAACGACCTCACTCGCTTCTTTAAACTTCATACGTTTTTTTCACACACGCTCGCCATTACGTTCGTACGACTCCCGATCTTACCTTCTGATAACACACGATGTAACACTAATAGCTTACACGATATAACTGTATCTTATTTCTATCGTTATCCTATTTCCTTATCAATTACAATTGGCGGGATCCACTACCTAACACGAAGAGTTGGAGGAAGACACCGAGTTTTACATCGAGCGATCGACTGTCGCGTCGTTAGGTATCCACAGCCCAGTGGGGAAACCACACACATCCTCGACGGACGAGTTTCCTCACAATGTTTGTCTTCGAAACCGGGCAAGGGATAATTACAAATACGTATATATATATCCAAAAACATATACGAGTATTTAGTGCTTAGGTCATTTATTTTACACAGACATGTATGTCATTGGCCCTATACTAATATGACATATATCTGTCTTATATTCGTATAATGAGTATAGTGAGATAAGCTTTGCGAAGAAAAACGATGAGCTATGAGCATGAACACCCTCCTTACTCTACTAAGTCTTACCTCCAAAATCTCATCTCCAACTTTGACAGGCGGAGAGGACCTGGCGGCAGCGCCGGCCGGGTGCAGTCCACACACGAACACCGCCATTCTGCTCCTGTCCCGATGTCCGGCCAAGCTCAGACCTAGTCCTGCTTTGGCAGTTCTTTCGAGCTTCACAGCCACTACGCTGTCCCCAAGCGATGCGTACTTTTTGCGGATTTTATCTAAAACAATGGAAATGATTGCATATTACAAAAAAATATATATTATTAATAAAATATATTTTAGTTTATCTTAAATCTAAAAAGGTATAATTCAAAGACACCATATGATTCTGCATATGACCCTGGATTCTGTAAATACCATGATACCATCTCTCAACGAATCCATATTTCTCAATATAGAAATAGTTTGAGTACAATATACAAATGCTACTAAGAGTTTAAGTAAATACTATGAATACGAGACGTGAATATTTGTATTTATATTTAATAAATTCAATACACCCAACACAGTGACAAGACATTTTACAATCCTTCTAGTAGATATATTCATGGCTTGACAGAAGTTTTTACTCTATTCTATACAACATCGGGAAACAAGCTATCATACACGACTATTCTGGCTCCAGGTGTAAGTATAAATTCTGTATCGATAACGTGTGAAACTGAATCACAAATCGAAATATACGTTGAGCGCGGTCTAGAAGTTGCATATCCCCAATGATGACATAATTTTTATCAGATAGAAAATTTATAGTAATGCTATTCGACAACAGATGGCGCTGTATTAAAGTACATTATCGAAATGTACAGTCCTCTGTATTTTGTTTGTGAAGCAAATCAACAAATCCAAGGTTCCCTGTAGAGAAAGAAAGATGTTGGGAGCAAAATGTGGAATTAATACATTTAATTAGTGTAAAAAAAGTAATTATTTTCACTTTTATAAATAAGTAAGCAACACTGAATCTCTCTTATAAAATCGACGAATGAATAAATTAATGAAATCTTATTTGCTATAAATGATGATGTGTTCATATTACTACTCTTACTCCATATCGGCTGGACCGATCTTAATAAAAATTTCCGGTAATTTTCAGATTAGCCTAACGTCAGTGCGAGGCCAGGGCAAGACGCTAAACCCAATATAAAAAAATTACAAATAATATTTCTTAATTGTCTGTAAATAATCCAATGACGTCTACATTTAGCTTGAAGTAAACTGTTGTTAAGTTTTAATATTTTATTATTTAATATATTTTGTGTATTGATGTTTAACAGTGATATGTCAATTAATTATATGATTAATAATATTAATGGTATATTTGATGAAAAAAATGAAACGTAGTTTCCCCTTATTACTTTAAGAGGGTGCACAAAGCTAAGTGGCGCCCTCATTTTGTTTTTATTAATAACGCTGAATTTGAGACCAATTCCAAAAAAATCGCTCTATAGGGCACTGAAGAACCATATTTACGTTTTTTTGAAACATATCTTGTATTTATTATCTATGACAAGTAACCAAAATTTTAATTATTGCTTATTGTAGCCACTTATAGCAATAATCAAAAGTATGACTAATTCTACATAAATAATAAAAACAGAATACGTCTCAAAAACATAAATATGGTTCTTCAGTGCCCTATAGAGCGTTTTTTTTAGAATTGGTCTTAAATACAGCGCTATTAATAAAAACAAAATGAGGGCGCCACTTAATTTTGTGCACCCTCTTAAGTATTAGTTCACAATAGCAGTGAAAATGATTAGTGGTTTTGCTGAGTGAATTACGTCAGGATATTGTCGAATGGGATGCATTCGCTGGTGCTTTAAGGCATTATGTCTGGATACTGTGATACCAGTAACGAAATAAAGAGATGTCTTCTTTAAAATCAAGTATTCATTGGGCTAGCCAGGATGATTAAAAGAAAAGTAATATATAACATATTATAGTTCATCAAATAACAAATATAAATAAAAAAAAAACAATAACATCAGTTTGGTAAATGACTGTGTGTAAATGCATATTTGGCTAAAGTGTTGCTAAAAAATATTTTTCACTATCGAAATGAAATGTAGAGTGACCAAAGGAAAGTGACCAATTATGGACAAATGTTTGACATTTATGTCACATTTGCAATTGCTTAAATGAATCCCTTGATTAACAATTTACTATTTCCTTCCACCGATAGTTGCAATGTATGAACTAAGTGTCTTCGGACTTGGCAGGTTTATATCGTGCGTAAACATTATCTACAATACTCCTCCCAAAAAAATATGTTTCCTATTAAGCAGGTGAGTATTTGCTTATCTTATATCTAATGAACCCTTCCTCATCCCACTCTCTTCGACTGAAAAAGGATTGTAGACTATACTCCGCCACGCTGCTCAACTGCAGGTTGGCGGAAGTCAGTATTCTCAGGAAGCTCGAAGGCCACTGACTTAACTTTAAACTGTCATCTATATAACAGTCGAGGCTGATGGATGTCCGTGCCCTCCGGTTATATAAATATATTCGAATCATTATATATATATATTATATATTCTTTATTGCACACAAATAAATCAATACAATAAGTGTTAAATACAGTGTACAAAGGCGAGCTTATCTCTTCAAGAGATTTCTTCCAGCCAACCGTAATTAATGTGAAAAGAAATTGTACTAGGGTTATAACAATTATATGTGCCAACTACTAAAATAAAAAACTGAAACTTACAGTTAAAAAAATAAAGTAAAACAAAATTCAATAAATGTAAGAAACACACAAGAAAAAGAAAAAAGGAAAATACTAATAATAATAATAAAAAAACAATTGAATAGAACTATAAAACACACAAATAAACATACAAATACATACATAAAATATATAACCATATACATATGTATACACATATACATACAAACTATTCTTCGTTAGAAGATAATGTATTTAAATAGTGCTTCTTTAGTTTTCTCTTGAAAGCAAATACAGAAGGACTCTCTCTTATCTCCAATGGTAATTTATTCCAAAGTCTAGCAGCGCGTACGGTAAACGAATTAAAAAAGAATCTCGTGTTAGCTGGGGGGACGTGTAAAGTTTTTATATAGCAAGAACGTTGGGATCGAGTTGGCGGTGGGAGAAGTGGAAAACGAGAACAGAGATATTGAGGGGAATTGGGATTGGTAATTAGTTTGAAAAGTAGGGATAGTATGTGCATATTTCTGCGAAATCGAATAGGGAATCATTTAATTTCAATAAATTAGAATGAATTTATTTTTTAGTCAATATATTGTTTATAACATTAATTTCTATATCACAAGATAGATATATTCACTATAGAGTGGAATTTTGCAGTTTATTTTGCTTGATCTGTGTATTGCATTATATGCCGCGCAATGACGTCATCGAACTCCTATGAAAATAAACTTTTCCCTCTCTATGAAAGTCTGTTTTTCATTGTTACTCAACATGGAAACAACTCACTGTAGTCATACAATTTATAATTACGAACATATTTATATAAGACATCATGTGATTCTTCAATAAAGAACCTTCTCTCTAATAACACCAATTTTTCTGTGTCCACCTGGCGGTTATTACTCGTACCTATTTAGCTTAAAAGTAATATACTTTATTTCTCATTTTTAGGGTTCCGTACCCAAAGGGTAAAACGGAACCCTATTACTGAGGCTCCGCTGTCCGTCCGACCGTCCGTCCGTCCGTCCGTCTGTCACCAGGCTGTATCTCATGAACCGTAATAGTTAGACAGTTGAAATTTTCACAGATGATGTATTTCTGTTGCCGCTATAAAAACAAATACTAAAAAATAGAATAAAGTAAATATTTAAGGGGGCTCCCATACAACAAACGTGATTATTTTGCTAATTTTTGCTCGATATTGATAACGGCAACAGGTAGACGCTTGAAATATTCACAGAATAGTTAATTAGATATGCACTTTAAAAATAAATAATTAAATTAAAATAAAACAAATATTTAAGGGGGGCTCCCATACAACAAACGTGATTTTTTGTCGTTTTTATAGATAATGGTAAGGAACCCTTAGTGCGCGAGCCCGACTCGCACTTGGCCGATTTTTTTTAAAGATTTTTACGAAAAGTAGGGTACATCAAAGCACCCCGACTACGGAAGTGCCTTCGTTTCACAGAAAACCGCAACCAAATAACAATTCACTAGAGGGTTGTGATGTTCTTGCGCGTGAGTAACATTACCAGTGAGCTTCTAAGGAGAGCTTATAAGGAGTTGGTTAGCAGGGTGCGATTTTCCCTGTATTTCAAGCAATAGACTATATACTAGGTAACCACTTTGCATTACGTGCGTCGCATGCCTCCCAGTCTTGTATAAAACAATCTGTGTACAGAGATAATTATAAAATACCCAATTTAACTATTTGGTTCCAACCGTAACCATTCAACGTGTGTTATTATTGAGATTGTTGATTAAAAGTGCAAACGATATTTACTAATTTGTATACTTTAAAAAACACCCATAAGTTATCTCTTGTACAATTATCCTTCATTACTCATACAAATGCAGTAAGAAGTATATTATGCCCCGCTCCAAAGCGTTAGTATCCACGGCGTTAAACTAAAAAAAAACAGCGGAAATTTGAGGTATTTTGCATGGGTATACATGGACTTTCATATTTTAAAATAAAAACATGCCACAACAAGGAGGTCAAGTAGCGAGGCTTCTGTTTGAGTAGCATACATCTTAGGATGGCTATTGGAAGATGGAGATAGAGCATAGTCGAGAGGTACGAGTGAGCCGGATTACAATGGTGTACTGATACTCCGTGTTTATAATAGGGGTTAAAGTATGAAATTACCGTTTAATAGTAATACGAGTAGATACTTTGAATTGACGTTAAACCTTCATAGTGTGAGATTTTCGAGTGAAACTTTTTTCACATGATACTTATGAGATTATTCTTTTAAAAAATGTGCGACATTTAATTTTCTCATTTCAATCGTTTTTTTCATTTAACTTAGACGGGAAATTTCGAAAATCTGAGTATTTTTTTAATACGAGTTCCTACGCAGAACTAACGCAGCAGAAACGGCTCGCAATATCAATGCTACATTTGGAGAGAAGACTGCTGATGAACGCACCGTGCGTTTTTGGTTTAAACACTTACATAATAGAAACTTCGACTTGAGGAACGAACCACGTGGAAGACCGCCGACACAGGTAAATAACGCTGAATTGAAGGACATGGAGGAAGCCAATCCGAGTCAAACTACCCAGGAATTAGCGGCATGGTTTAACGGTACCTACAATATTGATTCATTTGCATCAAATCAATAAGATAAAAAAATATGAAAAATGGGTGCCTCATTATTTGACTGATCTGCAGAAAATCCAATCCTAACCCTAAAGTAAAGCTTACCAATAAAAAGGTAATTGTAACTGTTTGGTGGTCTCTTCATAAACGCAGCACCTTCTAAGGAGCTTAATCCAGGGAGTTGTTATGTGGTAGCGGAAGCAGGGGTTTAAAAAGGTAGATGTAACCTATCTACCTTTTAACATATCTTTGAACGTGAAAACGAATGGGGTTTAAAACGTGTGAAATGGGCAAGGGTAGCCGCATAAAATACAAGGGGAGGATGGGGCGATTTATACGTGTCAGGGAAGTAGATGTCTCGCAGAGTAGACGAGTTCACTGCAGGGTTTGATTAATACACAATTTAGTTTGCTTATATATTCTGGTTTTTTTTTCTTTTCTAACAAATGTCGATTTGAAGAGTCCATTGGTGTAGTAGTTAGCCATGATATTTTAGCACCAAAGCTCGTAAGTTTCATTCCCACACAGGACAAACACTTGTGCGCATAAACATGTATGTTTGTTTTGGGCTAGGTGTTTTAAGAGGCGTAGGGCGCATTAAAGCCGCCTGACCGGGAATATTCCTGTGGTATAGAAAGTTATCTTTTTCAACTCTTTAATTATTTTGAATTTGTTAAAAAGAATAGGATTGCAGTGATTGCCTTGCACAAAGTGGGTGGGTATAGAGCCGTCGATCATATTCAAGACACTTCAAAAGCTTGGTATCAGCCGTATTTTCGTATGCCGTAATATCGACAGATATACCAACACTTCCTCTATTGAAGACCATAAAAGATCGAGGCAACCGTGTGCTGTTAGAACTACAAAAGCTGTTAATGCTGGTAAAGCTAAAATTCGCCGAAACCCCATCAGGATACAAAAAATCAGATCGCGTGAAAGGAAGAGTACCGCTAGGGCTCTGTCGCGTATAATAAAACAAGATCTGAAGCTTGGCGCTTTTCGTAAATATACAGGACGTGCCCTAAATCAATCTTACAGTTGAAGATAGTGGATCGATCAAAACGCGTTCTGTCGCAGGTACGCAGGTTGAAGGCACAGAAATATCCTCTTTACTGATGAAAAGAATTTCACGATTGAAGAGCACTACGACAAGCAAAGTGACAAAGTATACGCACACAGTTCTAAAGAAAGCGCCAAAGTGGTCGGAAAGGTACGAGTAAAATGTGATCATCATTCTGCGTCTGTAATAGTTTCGTATCGGGTGTCTTATCAATGAGTCGCAAAGCTTCATTTTTGTGAAAAAGGAATGAAAATTTCAGCTAAAGTGTATCAAGAGACTGTCTTGGAACGTGTTGTGAAACCTCTCAGCAATACACTTTTTAAAAATGTATCGTGGACTTTTTACCAGGACTCTGCACCTGGTCACAAGGCACGAACTACCCAAGCCTGGCTCGAAACCAACGTTCCGGCCTTGTAAGAGCTGAAGATTGGCCCTCGTCTAGCCCAGATCTGAACCCCTTCGACTACAAATTATGATCAGTTTTATAGAAAGTGGCCTGCTCGAAACGACACGCCGATATTGTGTCTCTTACGAAATCTCTGGAGCAAGCAGTGGCTAAATGTCCCATGGAAACAGTGCGTAAATCCTAGATTCTTGGCCAGACAGATTAAAGGCCCGTATCAAAGCTAAAGGTGGCCATTTCAAATAGAATCATTTTTTTTTTGCTGAGACTTTCATAAATATGTACATATAAGTTAAATGGAATATATCCCTAAATTACATGCGTGTAATTCAGGGATATATTCCACTTACATCGCATGTAAGTGGAATATATCCCGGCGGTATGGGCATGGACAATTTCAATGTTTTAAAAGTCGAATGCAACATGGCTGTTGTAAGTCGTGGTACTTAAAAGTTATTTTTAACTTTCTCCGTGTTGTTTTATGTGCGCAGTTAATAAGTAGGAAAGTTTTGAAGTATCTTTAAATAACTGTAGTGGATGAGCTTGTGGTGCTAGTCTGTGGTATACCTGCTGAGTTATTCAATGATTTGTTGAGGAGAGCGCAGGTTAAGCAACGCCCCACTCAGCCTGCCTATGAAAGGTTTAATTTATCTCGAGCTTCTCTGGGAGGGCGCATTAGGCCTGCAGTCCCGGTTGTTGTCGATATGACCGTCGTTAAGGTAAGTTACTGGCCTTCAGGTGGCTTTTAAAAACACCTGCCTTCATCCTTAGTTGAGCAGCGTGGCGCAGCATGCGCTAAACCTTTTTAGTTGAAGGAAATGCCCTTCAGTGGGATGAGCATGTGTTGGTGTAGTGGTGTACTGATTTAATGATGATTAAGCTATTAAGCGGGGATTAGTTTCAACGCGTAAAGGCCCCTTCGAAATGAAACGCTCCATGAAGTATGGTACATACTCCCATGAGCCGGTCTCGGCAGGTATTGAGGCTACTCGAATAAGTCGGAAATGAAAGGGCTATTTTAATATGATCTGGAGTGATTATTGTTACGGGGCTATTACAGATGAGGGCGGCAGGCGGTGGCTAGCCGCTCTCAGGATGGTCGATTAATATTTATATAACTATATCTTCACGCCAAGTCCGTTGCGGAGTAGGCAGAGAGAACAGACTCCACATGACTCGGTCCCTACACAAATCTTTCGCTTCTTTAAGACTCATAGCTCTTCTTATACATGCTTGCCGGTTCCTAGAGCTGACATCACCTGATAAAACCCTAAGCCCCTAAATCCTCCCACTTCACGTTATATATCTGTTTCGTGACTCTTTCCTCCCGTATCTCTACATGTACGAACCATCGAAGCTCCTTATGTTAACACCGATACTCTCTTTCAAATAACTTGTACATCTTACATCAGCAGCAAGACAGTGAACGCAGTCTGCGAACGTTACGGCACTAATTCTGCGCAGTTCGCGCATTTCAACTCCGTCTATTATACTTACAATCTCTGCCGTACCTAGACTTTCCATAAGTTAGCGATGTCGATAATTATATGGTTTATTATCAAGACTTACAGAATACAGAAAAGTTAGTTATAACAAACACTGGTAATATGTTAACTAGTTGATGATTAATTTGTTTATTTTTGTTCGGCTGTACTAAGGGTCGTACCGTAATGTTGAATAGTCCATAATGTTCCTCAAGAATTAGGTTATCAAATGAAAAAAGATATCATTCAAATTCAAGTGGTACTTACTGAAACCAATGCTTCAAACAACAACCTTTATCGTATTAGTATATTAATTGTATATACGGAATGCGTTTGATTGGTACATGATATGATTGGTGATCGGTCTGAGTCAATTGGCGTGCCTGCTCAATGGTAGCGTATTAATTTATATGAAATTCACATGGGTAATGTAAAGGTACCGAGATGTTTGGTGCTTATTCAGTGCGTGACTTCAGTGCACACTGATAGCCCATTGGATAAAAGACCGGTCCAGTAAACAACCGGACCGCCGTTCGAATCCTGGCATGCACCACTCAATTCGTGTTTTCGGATTTATGTACTTATTTGTAATGATCACTCGCTGGGCGGTGAAGGAAAACATCGTGAGCCCGCTCGCCCAAGAAAATATATTTCATATCACTTTTTTTTCTGTCTATTCGTCTATATTTTCAGTTCAAAAATGAATTCTCTGTCTATCAAAAATGGCACAAATTTAGAAACGATTGCTTACAAAATTAAAAAATTATATTATTCAAGATCAAGTGGTAAATTGACGAGCTCGGTGGCGTAGTGATGGAATGCGCTGTTACGCTACTTTGACACCAACGCTCGTGGATTCGATTCCCACACAGTACAAACATTTGTGTGCATGAACATGTCTGTTTGTCTTGGTCTGGGTATTTTCTATGTATAATAATTATGTATTTACGTACGTTTATCAGTTGTCTAGTACCCATAACACAAGCTTAGCTTACTTTGGGGCTAGGTGGCGCTGTGTAATTTGTCCGACAATATTTTATTTATTCATTATTATAACAAAAGCCACTCTTCACTCTACACAATTCCACTGTGCGCCGTGCTAGCAGTATGTAGCTACATATAGCTGGGGCGGTAATGTTTCACCGACACCCCATGTGTATATGTACTGCAAACGTTCAGAGATTATGGTAATATTTTGTTACATACGGCAAACTTTACATCAGTCGGGCCGTATGCTTGTTTGACTTCAGACGTTACATGAAAATGCTGTCTCAGAACAACTGACCATTAGAAAGGTACATGACGGTGGTAGGTAGTATGGAGTAAAAGTATGGAGGTAACCGCTTCACATCAGGTAAGTGGCACGCTTTTTGCCACTCGACGCTGTAATACAAGATGAGCCCTGCACCTACTCTACACTAAATTAATTCAGCAACATTTTTCTCTCCATTGGGAAGAGTAAAGTGGACATTAGAAAATAGGGCGGTCCGCAGACGGCGCGGCGCGCTAAGGGCGGGCGCTCACTTGACCCGCGAACAAAGAACTGCACTCACAACTGTGTTGCCAATATTCTCGGGTTTCATTTCAAGTTTCGGGGGGTTCTCGTCGTCGGTCAGGTCATAAAGAGAGTCTTCCGTCCAATATTACTTGTATCATGTTATAGCAGATGTTCCATCTGACGCAGGACTGTGTTCTATTAACAATGTTATTGCAATATTAGCTGACCCGGCAAACGTTGTTTTGCCATACTTTTAGGCAACTTTTTAAATTTTTCTCTTCGTAAGAACCATCCTCGTACTTCAAGGAATATTCTAAAAAAAGAATTAGCGAAATCGGTTCAGCCGCTCTCGAGATTTGCGCTTAGCAACACATTTAGCGATTCATTTTTATATTATAGACAAGTAATAATCGCGTATTGCCATTCCCGCTGGCAACGCAGCAACTTCCCGACAACTTTGACGAGCCCGGTGATCGAGTTAAATACATGAATTCGATTCCCGTGCACGTCTGCTTGTCTTGATTTGTATATTTTAAGAGCGAGTTAGTTGGATTGCTTTGTTGTGCTCTACGTCAAAGCAGTCCAACTAGAGAAGAAATGACGGAAAATACATACAGAGAAAACCTTGAAGATTACTCTATTCCGCCGAGTGAGTGAGGTTACCAGTAAGCTCCTAAGGGGTTACTGCTAGCATTAGTAAAGCGCGGGCGATATTTCCTGTATTGCAAGCGCATAAAAAAACTCACACAGGCAGACGCACATATATGACTGTAAGCGATGCTCGCAGCCGCGGTGGTCGTCAAAATAACAGTCACATCAGCGTAGCGGGCCGCTCAATGTTGGTGGCCTGTGAAAGTGACGACGCTGCCTCTCTAAGCGAGCACAGGAAATATTAACCTAGTACTAAATCTCTGTGCTGAACAGCCCATAGACATCACAACTGACAACTCTGCTGTAGATACAGTGCATGTAAATATCATACCATAAACCAAATCAAAGACTCCTTCACATAGAGTTAATTTCAGAGAGATTACGCATCAGGCACTGCCTTATTATTCAAATATTTGTTTTAATCAAATATTCGCCTCTTGTATGATTCTATATCGCATTCGGTAAACAAAACGGTGTTACGTGTCATATATTAATTAGGGGTCTTTGAGATTTTTGTGAAGGATTGTTCACTTTGTTCTAGTGGCCGTGCCCCGGACAATGTGGCGCCCAGACTCCTATTCTCAGTAGACGTTACAGTTAAACTGGAAACCAACCCCGATACATCGGTATTGTAGTTAAACTTTTTAAAACTACCGTCCCGCCAGATAGATCTTGGTGGTGTATCTATCTAGCTGGAATGTCCACCATAAGTAGTGGATTGTATGGTTAATCCGATTTTTCCGTGACAGGTTGAATATAAACACAAACGTTACAAATAAAAACCGCCCCGGATCGCTGCCGCTTTGCCGCTTTTGCCGCCCCTGTGGTTTTTCGTTATTATTGAGATTCTATTTTCCCTTATAGTTGAGATTACGTTATATTACTCAATCCTTCGGCGTTGAGATTGGATCTAGCGTCAAGGGTAACTTTACAGGTTCATTATGTCGGTACCTAGCCACCTCAGTCGTGCTTTTAACGACGGCAATGCGGTAAAAGGCTTACTTTTATTTATTACAAATCTGAGTTCTGAATTATGATTATGATGGAACAGAGAAGAAGAGTGAAACCCAATATTCGAAAAATTCGAACTGTTCAAATAATCGGTAGAAAGATAGTTGAAAAACACAAATATCAAAATGAATCGCGTATTGCATGCGCTACTCGTAAGTGCACAACGAAAGTCTGACGTATTGTTATTTGGAGTCGGCATTTGATAGTGAACAGGCACTTCCCGTGTACTCTATGTCACTTTCACCAGAGCCTGCAGATGCAACGGTGTGCACCACGTACTGATAAGGTACAGGTAGATACTGTGAAGTAATTCGTGTGCAATATGCACCTCTAACTCACGAAGATTTAGTACTTACAAGTCCCACGTTGGCAACGAAAACTACGTATCTAGAAATTGGCCCCGTGGGGAATTAATTAAAACGTCGGACAAGTGTCCGTAGAACTCGACGTTGTGAGTTCTGTATCATCATATTATGAATCTTACGGATTAGATAAAAATATATACACATAATATTATTTCCTTCATTTGTATATTTAAAATTTGTGATATATTTTGTGATACGACGTTGGTAGGCAAACAAGCATATGGCGTACCCGATGTAAAGTGTAGTAAGTGTAGACACTAGTATTGTAATTATACGTTTTGGGCACTGATTTTGGGAGGAAACTTATAATTGGAAAATACAGAAATCTTCCCGGAGGCAGAAAAGGATGCAGGACCGGAGGAAGACCACCTACCACGATCAAATGTATTGTATATTATCAGAAGGTGTTGCCAGGAGCAATAGGAACCTGCGAGCTTGCATGAAAAATGTTTTCAATATTGAAGAAGTGACTGAGTTGTGTAATGAATGACCAAGTCTTGTGGCAATCGGTTGACACTGCTCGCCCCGCAGAGGATTAGGCGTGAAGATATAAGCATATGTATTTGTCGCGAATACTTCTACCTTCCGAGGCACGGGACCCTAAATATAAACACATATGGATCGCACAGTAATTTAGCAATCCTTAGAACAATGCTGCAGTAAGCTATTTAATCTCCATATGCTCTGCCGTAGCGTCGTTTAATGGCCTCTTAAAATGGCATCACGGAGCATATCTCCTCGGCGACTCGTTCTGCAAGGCATTTATGTTTATAAGATGACTTTTCATACTCTGCCAAATAACTGCCGACTCGAAAAGATTAAGGCGTTTCTCTGTGTTTAGCCGACATAAAAGAGGAGAGCTCTATGTATATAAGTCAAATTCCGAGTACATGATTGCAGCGCTCCCTACCCGGTCCAATTATGAGCATAAACCATCGAGGAACTTACTCAAATACATAATTCTTTGATTTTTTAACTATGAAGTGGTGTAATTAAATTTTTAATGTAGACAATAGATATGTAGCTACAACCAGCTACAGCACTGTTTTATTATCATATTTTCTGCCTCCTTTAATGCCTCTTACTATGAAAGAAGATTTAAAGACGTATTCACGTCATAAATAATTAAAATCGGTCCAGCGTCCAGCAGAGTACTGTGATATACATACGTTTAGAAGATTTATATCATCACACCATGTTCCTTGCGGGGTAGGCAGAGAGAACTGAGCAGTACTTTACACACTTTAACAGCATTGTTAGGCGCGAAACCGCAGGCATAAGCTACTACGTAATAAAGCGAGTCCATAACTAATTGATATGGTAAGTTAACGAGATACGGCGCGAACGACTTCAGAGTGATACTGACATACTCGTATATTAGTGGATACTAACTTCAGATGCCATGAGAACGGCGCTGACTGCCATGGTACGTGTTTTATTAGTCCGGCTCTGTTTCTCGAGAGCCAGTGCAGCAGTCAATTTGTAATAAAGCCAGGGATATGAATGCTTTCATTGCTCCGGTAATAACAGTCACATGTCTAGAGAAATAAGTGGCGTCATAATTCTATCCACATTCTGTCTCTTTATATTTCATGGTAAGTTCCATAGGGTAGGAAAAGTGAACCGAGTAACATATAAATAAATAAATATTGTCGGACAAATTACACAGCGCCACCTAGCCCCAAAGTAAGCGAAGCTTGTGTTATGGGTACTAGACAACTGATAAACATACGTAAATACATTTTTTTTGTAAATACATACTTATTATACATAGAAAATACCCAGACCAAGACAAACAGATATGTTCATGCACACAAATGTTTGTACTGTGTGGGAATCGAACCCACGAGCGTTGGTGCCAAAGTAGCGTAACAGCGCGTTTCACCACTGCGCCACCGAGCTCGTCATATAGCATAGACATAGAGCTCGTCGTATATGACCCGATAATGACACATCTCACGCTCTCCTCTATATTCACAGGTTCCAGGGGTTCCTGACACGCGACCTTCACGTCAACCTTCTGACCTTAATACCTCATCCCTCCACTTTCTTTCTGTATATCAATTTCGCCCTTCTTGATTCCCTTTTTGTATCTCCTTTTTTGTTCTAGATTCTCTGTTTGCTCACGCATAAATGTGGTACTTCACACCTTGTGTTCAACCCCTGGTGACGCGTTGGCTTAGTCCGATATGCAAAAAAAAATTACTTCATCGTAGTCATTTGTCACGCTTTTTAAACCTTTACTACTTTAATAATTTTGAGAGGTAGGGCACAACCCGACATGGAAGCCTTCACCTTACAGAAACTCGTAGTAAAATAGCAAACAGATGTATAATGCGGAGTAGAAGAATATAGGCGGAAGGTCTAGATTCACCAACCAAGACCAAATTGGCCGTTTGTTTTCAGAAGGTGGTGTCAGGAGCTTTAGGAGCCGGCGACCGAGCGATAAAACAGATATAGCAAAGGAGTCGCAAGTGAGGTATGTAGGCAGCGAGTCAAGTGGCGCTCGTTTCTCTCTGCCTATCCCGCAAGGGACTTGGCGTGAAGATGTTGTTGTTATTATTTGCGTTTTATTCAAGCATTTTACCTTTTGCCTGTACGTGGTCAGTCTGTAGCCAATGTGTGCTGGTGGCGTAAAGTGGATATTCTTTTTTGTGTTTATTATTTGCAGGCTTTTGTATGAATGTATATCTTCACGCCAGGTCCTTTGTGGGAAGGCAGAAAGAACCGAGCGCTATAAGAGGCGCTACTTACACACTTCACTCGCTGCTTTAACATACGCAGCTCCTTTCATGCACTCTCGTCGGTTCCTAGGGCTCCTGACATCACCTTCTGATAAAACACGGCTAATTTGCTCATGGTAGATTAGTCTTGGTCTTCCTCGGCTCCTTCATCCTTCTAGTTTTGCAAGCTTTGTGTACTATAACATACACGATAGATATAGCTTGACTAGGTATGGACAGGCTACACTCCTCGTCCTTCTTGAGGGTGATAGGCGACAATCCGTGGTTATTCACAGCCTCCCGTTTGGGGAAGTACCTGTACTTCACAGAAAACCGCAGCCAAATAACAGCTTACTCGAGAGTTATTGTATTTCTGTGTATGAGTGAGGTCACCAGTAAATATTAATAATACATCATGTGGGCCGTATGCTTGTATGTCTCCCGACGTTGTATAAAAATAAATGTATTATCGATAGAGCCACGTGTAGATACGCAGCCGCTGTTCGTGGCGACTTCCATAACTACCAACCCTCAGCGAGAGTGGCCGGCGAAGAACCTGCACCTGGTGTGAAGTTGTTACACTAGCTCATGTAAATCGAATGTAACACATTTACCACACGTCGGGGGGCAGCTAAGCATACAGCTCACTTGATCTGAAGTACACGCTTGCAATATACAAAGACTAGTGCTCGTACATTGCCACCCCCGCTGTTAACATAGCAACTTCTGAGGAACTTACTGGGGTGACTTCACCGCGTACGACAACCCACTAGGGAGTTCTTATTTGGTTGCGGTTTTCTGTGCATCCTCTGTGGCAATCGAACCAATGAGTCATAGTCTCAAAACAGCGTCATTAACCACTGCGCCTCCGAGCTTGTCAATATTTATTGACTGATTGATTAACAAAACATGTCAATCACTCAAAACAATATAGACATTGCTACAGACAACAACTAATATCAATGCTAACTAATATTTTGTTGCATTTGTAAAAGTATTATTCAAATTAATGTCTTTCATTGTATTCATTTCAATTCTCAATTCATAGATAATTCAATAATCCCACTTCCGTAAACAAACTATGTTTTTTACGTCATTTGTCAACTGAAAATGATTTGAATTACTCGCCATATCGAGTCTAAAGAATTTTAACTTCAAAAACAATATAATTAATTACACGGATAATTTCTTTGATATGAAAAATGTCTTAAATATTTATAATTCTAATTTTATTCTAGTTACCAAGGTGAGATGTTAATCTTTCTTAAAAACACCCACACCAATTTTTTTTAAGAGAGGTAGGGCGCATCAAAACAGCCCGTCTGGGGAAGTACCTCCACCTCACAGAAAACCGCAGCCAAATAACAACTCCCTAGAGGGTTGTTGTGTTCCTGCGTGTGAGTTAGGTCACAAGTAAGCTCCTAAGGACTTACTTTGTAAGCAGCAGAGGCGGCATCGCGCGAGTAATACTCAATATATTACACGCGTTAACAGTACAGTAACTGCTTAGATCAGGTGGACTGTATGCTTGTATGACTCCCGACGTTGTATAAAAACAAAGACTAACAGACATGTTCATGCACACAATGCAATGAGCTCAGTGTACAGAGTTACTCAAACGTGAACAACCAGGGATTTTCGCCCATCCCCCTCGAGAATGACGAGGAGGAGTGCAGCCTGTCCATACCTAGTCATCAAACTAGACATAGTAGCTAATACCGTGTATGTTATAGTACACAATAGCCTGCAAATAATAAACATAACTAAACATATCCACTTTACGCCACTTGCACACATCGGCTATAAAATGACCACGTACAGACAAAAGATAAAATGCATAAATAATAACAACCAAATCCCTTGCGGGGTAGGCAGAGAGGTACGAGCACCACCTGACTCTGTCCTCACCCCCACTCGCTTCTGTGCAACTCATTTGACCACGGCATGTGGGTTCTGGCCGAGGAAGGCACGTACTATGTGTTATATATCTGTTTCGATATTCTTTCCTCGTGCATTATTTTTACATGTACCTGAACTAACGGAGCACGCTTTTTCTTATCTCGACACCAATCTCTTAGACTATTTCTCTACTCTTTTATACATAAATAAATAATAATAATAAATAAATAAATATTGTCGGACAAATTACACAGCGCCATCTAGCCCCAAAGTAAGCGAAGCTTGTGTTATGGGTACTAGACAACTGATAAACATACATAAATACATTTTTTGTAAATACCATAGATAACAGAAACAACGGTTGTTTCTGTTATCTATGGTAAATACATACTTATTATACATAGAAAATACCCAGACCAAGACAAACAGACATGTTTATGCACACAAATGTTTGTACTGTGTGGGAATCGAACCCACGAGCGTTGGTGTCAAAGTAGCGTAACAGCACGCCACCGAGCTCGTCATGAGGAACAGCGATATCAATAATGATTACTTGGCGCGTTGATCGATCTACTAATACAATGTCAGGCTTATTGGCTACTGTCAGTGATAATAGATCGATCCCAGTATAATGTGGCATGGTCATTTTCGAGAACTGCTTTGGGCTTATACCTGTAATATGGCCCCTCACTAACCACAAGACTTATATCTCAAAGCAAGTTGCTGATGGATAATCCTGGCTACTTGGTAATGTCTGTGTAAGTACTCGCCGTTAGCAAGATAAGAACAACCGGAAACAACATGCCGGAGAGATTCCCCAGGAAGATGACACGCTCGACAGATGTCTAGCGTGCCATCCTTCATGATATATTTCCGGTAGTTATTCGTCTTAATAATCTATATATCTATAACTTCACGCCGAATCCCTTGCGGGGTAGGCAGAGAGAACCGAGCGCCACGTGACTCGATCCTTACATATCTCACTCGCTTCTTTAACATTCATTGCTCTTCTCATGCACGCTCGCCGGTTTCTAGGGCTCCTGACATCACCTTCTGATAGAACATGACCAATTTGGTCATGGTAGGTAAGTCTTGGCCTTCCCCGGCTCCTACATCCTTCCACTTTTGCATTGTATATCTGCTTCGTCATTCTTTCATCTTGCATTCTTTCTACATGTCCGAACCAACGGGGCATGCCTCTTCATGCATACATGTTCATTGCGAATTCGATCTAACTTGTAAATAATGATTATTGATATGTACAAACTGAAAAAAATATAGAAAGGTACGCGGTAAGCGTGCTTTGTTTCTGTTTCTAGAAAAAAATTAAGATTTCAAAAGTTATTTTTCTGAACTCGTTGAACATTTTTTGCGTACTACTTAATAATAGCGGGCCATACATGAGCGAAAATCAAATCTGGCGGGTATGAATGTTTCCCAGATACTCACAGAATATTTCAGAGCAGAGATATACGTGACTAATGCGTTCGCGATTAAGTCGATAAGTTTGTATGTAAATATGAGCACGGCCGTAATGATCACACTAATTGTCGATGCAAACGTAAACGTAGAAGGAGTAGATTTTGTAAAACTCGCGTTTGGAACCACTGGAGTGACAACTATCAGGAAAGCATGCCATTACACTAATGTATATTTTGTTAGGCGACTCCGAAATGTAACATACGAGTAATAATACTCGAGGGAAGTTTCGTTAAATTTATCTTCTTCAGGGAGAAAGCATTTTTATCTCCCGACTGCGGCCGACTCCGGAAAGTAAATATTTACTGGCAGCCAACATCACAGGTAGGCTCTCCCCGTGCTCCTAAAATAACGAACCTGCGTGTTGAGGGAGTATATGTACAACTAGCATCTTCACGCGAGTTTACCCGGAACATACAATTATTACATACTGTTATACAGTTTAAATACCACTGCTAAGTATGCACAGTTGCGATAGGTTTTTTCACATATCCATATCTGTCATTATGAGACAGTACAGAAAAAATTCTGCGCTGGCATGACAATGTTTTTATGCAGCTTCGTTGAAGCACCCTCACTTTCACCAGAGCTTTGTTTGTTAACGTGTGCCATGAGCAGGTGAAGTTGGCAGTGCGTGAAGTCAAGTTTCTAGCGAAGTAGGCAGAAAGTACCGAGTGCCACGTGACTCGATCCTTGCACACTCGTAATAATTTGTCTCTTACTTTTCTTTAATCTTCAATTGCGATTACATTTTAGCATAGGATACGGCTAAATCTCCTAATAATTCATAGCCACCTTTAGCCTTCCGTGATATACGATAAATCGGTCACTTGGTTGGCTAATCTCGATAGCGTAATCTGGTCTTTATCACAGGTTGTTATCGATTCGATGCTCATATCGGTAATGGTGTTCTATAAAGCAATATTCATTCATCAATGAGATGAAATACGTTTCGACTTGGCTCTGACTCCGTCGGCCCAGGCGCCGAGCTACAAGACCTCAATGAGACCTTGACCTCTGCTCGCAAACCTTCGCTGTGAGAACTCTCCTTTGTAGGGATGCATTCAGACGCGATTAATCTTCAGAGTCATCCATTTCTATGAACTCCATATAGAACTCGGATCGAAAGACATATCAGTAGGAGACATCATTTAGATATGACTAATCATCGGATTTATCGTCGAATGCAACCTAAAGTCAAATCTACGTTAATATGTTCTCCGCATCATCGTGACAGTCCTGCGAAGTTGTACAACACTAGTTTTCTTATTAATAAGATTGCCAGACGAGTATTTTTCATCACACATAATTTCATTGTCTCGCGTCGTCTTAATGATCTATGAAACATCTTCATTCTGTCAAGTACGCCGGATTATGAACCGGTGAGCGTGCTTGAAAAGAGCTGTAAATATTAAAGTAGCGAGCGCAGTATGTATTAACCGCTTATTATGGTTCTCGGTCTCGGAATTGGCGTGAAAATATAGACAGATAGATATTCAGACTAATTCCCTACATTCTACGTCTGCTGTCAATCAGATTTATATTACTAGGGAGTGGCATACTTTTGGTAGCAGTCCTGGTAGAGAGTCCTAGCGTTAGGCGCGTAATCACTCCGTTATCCGGCTATACGAATTTCTGACTAACTGTTCTGTCTCTTTCTCTAATCTAAGAAACTAACTGTAGAAACAAAAGTACATAACAATTTACGAGACAAACTGTCTCGTTTAAACAGTCAGGTTGAGAAATGAACGTCCTACCGCGTGCTTGCCGCAGGAGCCGTCGACAAAGGAAACAATAACTATGAATGTCCCAAAGGTTAACTGAAAGACATTGCTTTACCGTTGAGTTTTACACGATCGGCAACACATGAACGATGTCCCTGGTGTTAAGTATCCTTGGGCTATGTAACTGTTTCTCAGGTTGTACGATTATTTGACATTTAAATGCTAACATGTGTTTGTCACCTTTTAAAACCACTGAGGTAATATTACTACGTACCTAGTACATAATAACTCAATGTTCAAAACACAGAATTTGTAAAATAATAATTTAAATATGATAGAAATTTCGTCACCATCATTTTCCCAGCGAGGATACCGGCCGCGTCCTAAGCCTCCACTGTGGAACACGGGATCGTTTTTGCCTTTATTCTTTAATTCGCACGTTATCCCATTATCTGTTCTCTGGTAAACTCCGACGATGAACGGGACGTGTATGGTCGTTTAGGCCTTCTCCATATCTTGAGAGAATTCTGATAGTGACGATCAAAGAAGTCAGGATATTAAGAGAATCCAGAAACAACTAGTATACCATAATCCAAAATCGTATAAACAAATGGCAGAAAAGATTTTGAGAGCAATAATAATGCACAAGTCAATCATCCACGTGGCCAGGTCGTGATTGGTAGAGCGTCGCGCCGGCCACGTTATCTCGATTTCATTACCAGATGTAAAGGGTACAGTCGGAGAAGAAAGTGTCTCATTCAAAAATTTATTTACTAAAAGGAAAATATGTTAATTCGAACTGATTTTTCCGAAGTCTGTGCAAATGAACATAACAATTACCTTCTAGGCATCGATATCAATGAAAAAGTCTTAATCTCATAAAAAATTATGTTTAACGATCATGAAAGCTTTTAACAAAACTTCGTAATACTAAATATAAATAACCAAAATAGAGATACTTAAATTACGCACAATATTAGAAAAATAAAAAATAAATGAATCGTTAAATGTAACAATTTAGTAGGGTAATTCTTGGGGTCTCAAAAAAGGGAAGGTTTTATCTTTGTAGGTGGTTACAACCATAAATTTACTATCAATACATTGAATACGTTGTTAGTTGATCTTATCAGTGAAGAAGTCCTCATATTTTACATAAATAGCTCACAAATAATATAAATACCCTGTTGTCACGTGTTCCATTGGCGGTCCGTTCACAAGAAGAGTTATTTTTAGATAGGTATTGTTGATAAAAGGTATTTTGCAAGAAAGATGAATGATAAAATAGTTACGTCTAAAAAATTGAAAGAAGGCTTGTAAAATGGTAGAAATTGGTTGCGACGCTGATATTGTAGAGTTTTTGATAACATTTACTGTAACAGTTTGTACGAAGACATTTGTACGTTTTAAAAATGTTTGCGATACGACCCATCAGCATGTACCTTTAGCATAACACGACTAAATGATGTCCTGGCTAAAAAGAGGTACATCAAAACAACATCTTTCGATGAAACCAATGGGCTCGACAGGACAAGGAATTTCTGTTTCGGAAGAGCACAATTAAATGTCAGCATTAATTTATAATGAACAGTATATACGTAATATTTTGTGTCTTTATTCCAACTAAAACGGTATTTCCATACAAATTTTCATCCTTTGCTTTTACGCCAAGGGCTGAAATTTTACAAATTCCTTTCTTGGTACAACGAACATGAGGAATGTCAGTGCAAAATTTCAAATATCTAGATTCGACTTTTTGGGCTGTGTCAGATATGTGTGACATGAAATGCCATGACCGACATGGCACTTGTGTTTGATAACTATTGTGTGTACTATTTCTTTCGAATATCGCGCCAGCTGTGTGATGGTACATATCGTGTGTGACTGTAATATTTCTCATCGTCCATATTTCCGCAGCGCTATTTCATAGATATTTTATTTTGATCGGTAGCTCTCTGTGACGTCGGAAATGTCCGCGTGGGAGAAGAATGTTCCCGCCCTCTATCTAACTAAAATGACATTTCTATAGCAGTTATTTAAAAACAAACGCATTTAATAGAATTTCTTTTTTGAAAATATTGATAATGCCTGTCATATTTATACATTAATTCATAATTACAGAGAAAGTATGATGATGTAAAAAAGACAGTAGGTCTGATAAGGAGAAAGTGACGGTGTTAATGTAAGAAGTGACATTTGGCTACAATTGTTGTAACTAATAGAACCTTGAAAGATACCAAATTAAAAGAGATCTATCGATAAGTCTCGTTGAATTCCTTCCTACGTCATCAAATTAATTATATAATAGGTAACATGTCCAATCAACATTGGTCTCAAATTTACCTAATTGGTTATGCAATAAAACTACTTATAAAAGCTACACTTCACTGCGTGCCGTATGGGGAAGCTCAAGGTCGTTCAGCGTGATATGGAAAGAGCTATGCTCGGGGTTTCTCTGCATGATAGAATCAGAAATGAGGATATCCGCAATAGAACTAAAGTAACTGACATAGCCCACAGGATAAGCAAGCTGAAGTGGCAGTGGGCCGGTCACATAGTTCGTAGAACCGACAACCGTTGGGGAAGAAAGGTTCTCGAATGTCGTTCCCGTACTGGTGCACGCAGTGTGGGACGACCGCCACTAGATGGTGCGACGACCTCAAGAGATTTGCATGGTGTCGATGGATGTAGGTGGCACAGGATCGAGACGAGTGACATTCTAGAGGGGAGGCCTATGTTCAGCAGTGAACGAATATGGGCTGAGATGATGATGATGAAAGCTACAAATAGCAGGAGACATGTCGTACATCACGTGAAAGGTCAGTCCCGAGGGGACAATCCAAAAACCAGTGCTAACTGTGCCTTACCCCTGTAATGTGTGCCCCTGCGGGCTAGGTCGTAGGAATGATTTAAATTATGTAAGATCACTTTCATCTGATTGTCAATTGTCGACCGTGGCTACTAATTCCTTCAGATGCTTTCGCAACATTAGACAAATGGTACACTATGGTGCCAAAAGTTATTGACATTTAAGCTTTTTTTATTGTACTCGTAGAAGACAGCCATTCCCTCTATTTATTAGGTTTACAAGAACTTTTCAAGGAAATAAAGTACGAGTATGTATCTCACAGTTGATTCTCAGTATTTTTATAAAAACATTTTTAGCTCGAAATATGAAGTTGTTTATAAATTCGAGTGTTCTTTTGCGGAACTCTAATTTACAAGGAATTTGATCACAATTAACGGTGTGCGTGGTTCATGTGAACCAGCACCGGCTAGCACTCATTTCCTAACTTCCGATATATACCTATCTATCCACATCAACATTTTCACACCAAGTTCTCTGCGGGGCAGGCTGAGAGCCCTCAGCACCATACGACGAGGTTCTTTCGACTCGGCCTGGCAATGCATACACTCGCTGTTACCCTTCTATTATAAACCAGAATATTTCATATATGTTTTTTTTATACTACGTCGGGAAGTATACAAGCATACGGCCCACCTAATGAAAAGCGGGTACCGTAGCCTATTAACGCTTGCGATATATTAAGTATCACTCGCGCGATGCCTCCTCTGCTACTTACACAGCAACTCCTTGGGAGCTTACTGGTGACTTCACTTACACGCAGGAACACAACAATACTCTAGGGAGATGTTATTTGGCTGCGGTTTCTGTGAAGTCGAGGTACTTCCCCAGACGGGCTGGTTTGATGCGCCCTACCTCTCTTAGAAAGTTAAGTACATACCTGGCTAATCTAAAATGTATTCTAGAAACTAATATTAGCTATTGTAATATATAGATATTCAGACTCAAACGGGGAAAGTTTTTCATAGACTTTCATATGCCTCTGATAGATTCTATCAGATCGGCTTAATCTGTTTTTTTATACAACGTCGGTAGGCATACAAGCATTCGCCCACCTGATATAAAGCTGTTACCGTAGCCTATGAACGCCTGTAATACATTAAGTATCACTAGCAAGGTGCCATTTCTGCTGCTAACATAGGATAGGAGTTTACTAATGACCACCTCACATGCAGGAATGCAACAACTGTCCAAGGAGGTTATATCATTACTGCGACGCCCATAACTCGGTAGATAAGTAGAACTTCACATTGTTGGAGCTGAAATATCTGTGTAAGGTTATTTTTGTGAGTAAATAAAGCCTATCTTATATTTTTTCTATTTCGAGATATTTACAACGAATGAACATGTTATTCATATCCTTTATTTAATTATTTAATTTATTGAACCTTTATTATTTTATTTTATTGAATTTAATTTGAACCTTTTTATCAAAGAACATCTGGTAGGTATGTATTCGCCAGTTTCGATTTAGTTGTCTTGTTTTGTGCTACGTCGGTAGGTTTTTACGGGGTCGATGAGTCGATGAGCACGAGTGACCCCCGGTGTTGCAACTGTTCGTAGGCAACTGCTCTCCATCAGGCAGGCCGTATGCTTGTTTGCACCTGGTATAAAGTTGTAACCGTATGCCACTCCTACTGTTAATGCACCCCTCCTCTTGAGCTTACCCCTTAGCTTAACTTTATTCATTCGCAGGGCACAACAACCCTCCAATGAGTAGTTACTTAGCCGCAGTCTTCTGTGAGGAGGAGGTAATTATCCAGTCGGGCTGTTGCGATGCTATTAAACTTGACTTACTATTTTAAAATAAAATGCCAGTATGTCGTATGACCTTCTGGAGTTACTTGTTAATGAAACGGGCCTCAACATGGATTAGACTTTGTCATTTTACTTTTCACACATTTATTTACCAATAATTAAAAAAAACATACAATTAAATGTTCAATATGGCTATAAATTTATTATTTTCACATGAGAATTTCGAGGGCAAAACAGCTTGAAGCTCTTTTGATCCATCGTTTGCGGGCAACTTGATACCCCTGCCTTCATTAAAAGTTCCAATGGCGGATCATTATTTAACAAAAACAATGTTCGTTATTATATTATAACTCCGTTTCAGTTAGGAAGTTGCCGTTTTATTTCGTTAATTTGGGATTGCCGTAACTTCAACTTTGGGATAATAGAGTTAGGTTATGAAGCGGGTGGGCTCGGGCGGGCTCGGGTGGGCTCGGGCCGCTGATACTCAAATGGTCGGTAAGTGCCCAACCATATTTGATGTTTACTAAGTTGAACATTGGCACATATGTATGTGAACCAAATTAATTCGGTAGTAAAACTTACCTACGATTATGGTACGAAGTCTCTTTGGCACAGGAAGTTATTAACTTATGTGGAGGTTTGAAAACTCCTTTAAGAACGTTGGGCATTTTTAGGACGGGGAAAAGCACTGAACTCGCTTGACCGTCGCGGTCAGGTACATAATGTATAAATGTGAGTGAAAAGGACATCCACAGGGAGGATTCCGAAATGGAAGGGCATGTACGGATCAAGTTTTCTCGCTCCCGAATATCATGGAGAAGCATCTGGCCACATAAGGCTTTCTACGTATTTGTGGATTTTGAGAAAGCATTTGATAGGGTTGTGCGAAAGTGGGAAACTGTGGGACATATTGCCGAGATATGGGATTGACGGTTCACTGCTCCGTGCTGTGCAGTCCAATCACAAGGATTGCTCAGCATGTGTGCGGAGTGATGGTGGCATGTCACCCTGGTTTGATGTCAAAATTGGTGTCAAACAGGGTTGCACGCTATCTGCCAGGTTGTTTATTATATATCTCGATAGTTGTCTGCAGAAAATAAGGTCAACGAATGTAGTATTGCGCATGGGTGACCTTGGTGAGGTGCGGTCACAATGATTCACAATGCTGAAAGACGATTGTATGGAGAAAGGTTTACTATTGAATGCAAAGAAAACAAAGATAATGGTATTTAAAAGAGAAGAAACCAGAACCAATGTAAGGATTACGGTAGATGATGGAGTGTGGGAACAAGTGGATGAGTTTGTATATCTTGGATGCGCTTGCAGCAGGGATAGAAGGTACACCGCAGATGTGGAAAGACGAGTGAGAGTGAAAAACTTAAGCCAGAAGGCACAGCTCGCTATTCACAATGCAGTGCTGGTCCCAACGCTCACTTATGGAGGCAAGTGCTGTGTATGGCAGAGAGAGCATAAAAGTAGGATAAACGCGGTTGAAATGAGAGCGTTGCGCAAAATTTGTGGCGTAACGCTTGTAGACCGTATTCGCAATGATGGTATTAGAAACCGAGTTGGTCTGAAAGAGAGCGTCGGTGTTAAAATAAGAAGAGGCATGCTCCGTTGGCTCGGATATGTAGAAAGAATAAAAAGTGGAAGGATATATAGGAGCCTTTAAAAAGAGCCTTAGAAACAGGTGAGCATGCATGAGAAGAGGAATGAATGTTAAAGAAGCGAGTAAGCTGTGTAACGATCGAATCACGTGGCGCTCGATGCTCGCTGCCTACCCCGTAAGGGATTTGGCGTGAAGTTATAAATAAATAGAAAGAGTTTGTGAAAAAATGCATTAGATTATTGATTACTGAATACTTGAAATGTAAGTTTCAGTACCTTCGTGATTCTCATGACCGTCATCTTGGATCAAATGACTCCCATTTACTCTTAATACCACTTTTCCGTTCAGACTTCATGTCTAATTCCTTTACAAGCTTCACGACTCTGGAATGTGTTGCCTGAGCCCATTAGAAACTCCCCAAACAAGTTTACTTTTTAAAAGAAGTTACGTGCCTATCTTCTAGAGAGCCTGTCTAAGCAGTAGTCGTCCAACGTGTGTTGTATAATTAGTATATATTATTTTATAGATAAGGCATGTATGTATTACTAGGGTCTTGTATGTATTATTGTGGTTGTGTATGTATTCTCGCAGTTATTTATTTATGTATTCTTATATTTATGTTAGGTTACAATATAAAGAACAAATTCTTTATAGGGTCGATTAATATTGTATTTTACTTTTAATAAAAACTTAAATATTTTACTTTAAATAAAATATAATTCAAAATACTTCGTAAAAATAGTTCTTAATAACCCAAAAATTATGTTTACAAGTTTGTGAAGTTATCAAGTTTTCACTTCTGTCGTGCACACCTCCCACTGACAGTTTTTTTTCATACAACAACGCCGGAAGTCATACAAGCATAAGGTTCCATTGTTGTAAAGTGGTTACCGCACAGCTCATAATACAAAAGATTAAGTATCCTCAAGAGGTTATTGGTAGCCTCACTCATTCGTAGGAGCACCAGTACCCTCCGCCAGGTAGTTTTTATTTGGCCGCGGTTTTCTGTGAGGAGGAGGTTCTTCCCCATTCGGTCTGATTTGATGTGCTCTACCTCTCTTAAAACAATCAGACTAAGGCAAGCAGACACGTTTATGCATACGAATATGTGCCTTGTGTCTTTAATTGTGCCAGTTGATTTCACTATATGCACGCTCACATATATTTATTGTAATATATACCTATTGATGATGAAAAAAAGACCCATATAAAGTTTATTTTGACATTTCTTCTTCGCTACCAGCATTTTGAAAATTATCATTGTTATTTTCGAAATGCTGGTAGATTAAAACAGAGAGATTAAAACTAAAAAAAAAAACGAAAATTATTAAGATACAACATGATCTAATCTAAAGAATGTTAGACGTGTCTAAGTACCCTTAAGGGCCTAATGGCAAATAAATTATATTTATCTTTATCTTTTTTATCTGTGAGAATAGAACCCACGAGCGTTGGTGTCAAAGTAACGTAACCACTGTGCCTGCGAGCTCGTCGTTCAAATTGAAGTTACTTATAGTTTATTTACTACACATTATTGGTTCCACAAGCAATCGATGACGTCATTGCGCGTGTCACTTTATCGAACACGTAAGTTAAAATCGTTAAAATCTGTCAATGCACACCCTTTACCCATCCCATAGATAAGATACTGGTCTTGAACCAAATGAGTATAGAACATATTCCACCCTGCTCTGCTGCCGAGTGTCAGTAATTTCAATCGTCTCGAGATCGTGCCTGACGCCGGTACTTATACATGCGAACTAAGTACTGCACTATACTTAACAGTATTCCAGGGTCACAAAAAGGCACTGTGAAGCCAGTGCTTCTTCACAATCAGACGTATGTCAAATAAATTGTATTTCTTTAGAATAGCTAGTTCGATTTAATTGCTT
This sequence comes from Pyralis farinalis, assembly GCA_947507595.1. Classification (NCBI taxonomy): domain Eukaryota; kingdom Metazoa; phylum Arthropoda; class Insecta; order Lepidoptera; family Pyralidae; genus Pyralis; species Pyralis farinalis. The sequence continues at coordinate 42,176,623 of OX382260.1, read as the reverse complement.
CTTTTACCTAACTTCTTATTCTTTTTAACGTTATCGCGTTTCCTAATTGATTATGATTGTTGAGTTCTGCTACCTAATCCTAAGGATTTTACGAAGATACTGGATTTTTATATAGAGTGACTGCCGTTAGACGTGCAGAACCCAGAGGGAAAACCAGATCTTTCTTAGGTTAGATCAAACGTCTTTCGAAATATAATTTCATAGTGTAGGTTTCCTTACGATGTTTTCCTTTCTAAGATAAGGCGTCATAACAACCGTGGTGTATTGTACAGGTATATTGTTTACATAAATATAACATTATTTTAATAAAAACATTTTGCTAGTTGATCAATATCATGATACATATACTCTTTTACTATTTTTTAGGTTTCACTTATATTGCACACACATTATTATTCATTTATCTCGCAAGCACTTTTGTTAGTAGGTGTACGCGCTGTAAATGCATCGCTGAGCACACCTTTTAAGCTGTATTGCATCGAGCCAATGTTGTCCTACTCAATACCAATGCTCAACACTCAATATTGAGCACACAAAGGGTCGTCGGACTAACCCCAGATTCGCTTCATTGGCCGCTGGCTATTTTTATAATATTGAATAAAAGACGAAGTATTTGTGTTTGATTTTTACCGGAGTTCTCTTTCACCATTACCAAGAGTACAATAAGATTCCACATGTATTGGAGCAACGACTCCTGTAGGAGACAAGGGCGCCTAGACATCGGCTATAGAATAAACTGCATGAATGAATTTTATGTGTCCCACTTCTGAAGGTCACAAAGGGGCTCTCATTTCTGTGACTTTATTTTTTATCCATCGTTCGGTTATCTGAAATATCAATACAATATTGGTATAATACTGCGTTAAATATTGATCTAAACCTTATATGAAACTAAACATTTAATTTAAGCATTGGAGGTGTGGAGAGAGGGAAGGCTTTCGTATTAAAAGACCCAAAATGCTGTCAGTTATAGACGGCGGACAAGGAGTATATCTCAAACTATAAACTAATGTAAAATTTGTAACTTTTGTATACAGTAAATATACTATTTACTATATAGTAAATTAGAGTGATACTTATCCTGACGTCTAGAGCTGCCTAGCAACATAAAAATAGTGTGTCAAATAACGTCAAAATTTTTTTTTAAATACAGGCAGTGCTATCCTTAACCCCACCGGTTGGAATCCCTTGTTCTTCTAAATTGGTTGTGACTCCCTAAGTTCATAATCAGAGTTTTGTCCTACCCTATTTTAATTACTTTAAAATTTTTCATATATTTTTGTTTTAACAACAAGTTGGAGGGTAGCCAGAGAGGACTGGCCATCACCTGACGCAGTTCTTACTACTCTCTATGTCTTCTTTAACAATGATAGCTCTTACACACATACGACCAATTTGGTTGTAGTAGATGACGTGACCTTTCCCGGGTTCTACATCTCTTCACTTTCGTATAGTCTATTTGTTTCGTCATTATTTCCTCATGCACTTATACTACGTGTCCAAACCAACAGAGCATGCTTTTTCTTGTATTAATATAGATTTTCTTTCAGACCAGCTCTCTTTCTTGCACCATCATTGCGAAATCGATAAATATTTTCTTAAGAATAATTTTAATTTTTCATATTACTATTATGTTTATGATTTTCACATGTAACATGAAGTCTGCAGCATCTTGATTAATAATTTTAACTTTGTTCTTAAACTAGTATACAAGGTGGCACAGCCGGTGTGAAGAAATACGATATGGAATCAGTAATTGGGTTCTTGCCATCCTTTGGTTACGGAACCCTAAAAAAGTCGTAGCAATAACATATTCCGGTCAACTCATAAACTAGTTCAGTCTCCAGACACACCCGTTAATGAATATTTGATTTGCTATCGATATCGTCCGAGCAGCCCGCGGCCCGACGGCCCGACGGCCCGACGGCCCGACGGCGAGGAAAGGGTTAGTGATACTATTTCACCAGCATCATCTCTCTGGTATCTAAGGATACAACATTTTTTATACAATCTCGGGAGCTTAGAGTATACTCGTACATAAGCAAACTCATATGAGGAAGCAAGCGCACATATCTCTCATGTCAGTTGTGCCGATTGTAAGCAATTTTTAGAGATACTTCATCATCATCATCATCTCAGCGTCTACTGCTGAATATAGTGCTATTCATCTCGATCTTGCGCCACCTGCTCCCATCGGCTCCCTACAACCCTCTCGAGGTCGTCGCTCCATCTAGTGGCGGTACCAGTACGGGAACGCCATTCGAGAATCTTTCTTCCCCAGTGGTTGTCGGTTCTACGAACTATGTGGCTGGCCTAATGCCACTTCAGCTTGCTTATCCTGTGAGCTATGTCGGTTACCTTAGTTCTACTGTGGGTATCCTCATTTCTGATTCTATCACACAGACAAACCCTGAACATAGCTCTTTCCATAGCACGCTGAACGACCCTGAGCTTCCCCAAACGACGATCAGTAATGGGCCACGTCTCAGAGCCGAATGTCTCCTCAGTCTTCTGTATAATCTGGCGAAAGGTATGTATGATCTACGGTGCTAAAGTCTTTTCGGAATCCGATTTGTTCGGGAGGCTGAAATTCATCAGGTCTGTGTGCGAGATCGTTTGTAATGACTCTTGAAAACAGTACATAAACGCGGCTCAGAAGCGATATCGGCCTTTAGTTATTCAAAATTATTTTATCACCCTTTTTGAAGAACAACATGACCAGGCTTCTGCTCCATGCTTCCGGTGTTTCACCGGAGTGTATGACGGAATTAAATAGCCTATGAAGGACTACAAGAACAAGTATCGGCTTTCGGCCCCCTTTCAGAAGCTCCACCGTAATTCCGTCCTCATCCAGTGCTTTCCCATTTTTAAGCTGCCTGTGAGCCATAAAAATCTCGTACAGACTGATGTCCGGGATATTTTTGGTATAGTGTCGGGTCAATTTAGCTCTTGGGTTGTAACGACCACTGTTGACCGGTTGTAGCGACGATGTGTGCAGCTGTCTATAGAACTTCTCCATCTCACTCAGAATGTCAGCCTTCATAGAAATAATGGTGCCAGTGTTGGTAAGTTGTCTTCGCCCAACAGGCAGATCTTTCGAGAAAACTTTGGAGCCTTGGTTCCTCTCTATCGTCTCTATAATACGAATGAAGTAAATTGGCGAATGTCTCGCCGTATGCATTTAGAGATCTGCCTATTGAGCTGTCTGTACTCAAGCGTATGAGCTGAAGACTGTAACCATATTTCACGTCTGACCTGCATGAGATTCTGCGTGTGGGTCGAGAGCGTTTGGGTTATTTTTGAATGAAGCTTTAGACATGGAGCTCCTAGTGCATGGACAGTTTCCACGAGCGTATTTACTTATAGATACTTATGTACAAAAAATTGTGACGAATTTTCTAGCAATCGATATATCAATACAGACATGCCTACAAGTCCTGTTCCCAAAAAGACTGTTATCTCTGAATAAAAGCACATTTGACTACTGATCGACGGCGACGTATACGCGTGGAGTCGTTCACACGTGTGCTTACTTAGTAAGGCGCGCTCTATATTCTGCTTATGTATACTGTGAGATCGGGAAGCATACAAACATACTACCCACCCACTATAAAGTGGTTACCGTAGCATATATGCTGTCGTATATAGATTTTTCTCCAACGGGCTGCTTCGACGAGTCCTATCCATATTTCGAAACTTACGCTTATAAATTATTACGTACTTAGTAATATGATAGTATAACTATAACTTCAATGTTAGTGAAATATTTACAAGTCAAGTTACCAAGCTCCAGTTCAGCCTCAGCATCCTCAGATATGGTCTCCATGTCCTGGTCAGCGCATGGCGTCGGCCGCGCAATGCGCGCGCGCCCGCTCCGCTCACCAGGTTAGCTACACGACTCTTGTACGAGTACGCGGCTAGCTGCACAACGCTAGCACGTAGCCAGCTCCATATCTCTTATAGCTAGCTGGCTCCACAACACTTGAACATTATTTGTAACTAACACACTTTAGAGCACTTGCTTCACTTTACCACATTGGCTTTGGGTATCATACATGACAAGTTGCGTCTGACTATAACTACACTTTTTAACACTTTTGTACACTTTTATTTTTATTTCGAGTTACAAGATAGCTGCGTAACACTCGTTATCACTGCTCAATTTTATTAGTTTTAGACAGTCATTGCGTGTATAAGATTTAATTCAGTTTTTAAATAAATCCTTCAAATTTGTCTAATACCCTTGAATATATAAAAGTCGAAGATAATTCTGTGAGAATGTGCGCTAACCCAGCTAGCACACACGCTGGTAAATAGACTGTGTCAACTTCATAGCTTTATAACAGCTCAACGGGATAAGAAGGACAGTAAAGCAGTTAAACAACTGTTGTAGAGCTATAAAGCTGTAGAAAGACTACTTATACAACTTGTATGTTAGTTTCGAAGAATACTACATTTGTGCGTCTGAACAGGTGATCTGTTTTGCATAAATTTCATTGCCGCTATAAATTACCTTTTTATATAACACCTCTAAACACCGCAATTCCTAAGATATCTCAATGAATTAAATTCATATAAATATTTGGGTATTATTAAGAAATAACCACATGTACAGATCGATGAAAAACTTAATTATAAATTTAAATTGGTGTTCGTCATTGCGCAGTCGCGTAAGAACAATTATTTTTTGATAAATAACCTAGCCTTGGCTTTTGAACAAGACTGTGACACGTGTAAATTTGTTAATAAATAGTAACATTATACAATATTTATAAACTTATTTGTTGTCGGAAAATCCTAATTAATGTCGCGCCGCGCGTATTCCAGTATGGCGTAGGAACTGCTTTTCCTACTTTTTTCTCAGTTTCTAAGGGTCGTATCGTAATGTTAAATAGCCTATAACCTTCCCTCGAGAATTAGGCTATCATACACAAAAGATTTTATTTAATTCCGATAAGTAGTTTCAGAGGTTAGCGCGTTCAAACAAACTCTTCCGCTTTAAACATTAGTATAGATTTCAATTTGTGTTTTGTTCGGTGTTGGTCTGCCATAGAGCTCTGTATGTAACAGTATGTACACGATGTAGGCAACCGTCCATCCTGGCGAGGCGACCTCGCTACCTTCACTGATCGATACGTGACTACTATTATGAAATTGATAACAGATTCAAGCGTCATTTTGCGAATCTCAAATTTAAAACATTTATTTTATACAGCGTCGAGAAACATACAAGCATACCGCCCTACTGACGGTAATGAGTAGCCTGTGAACGTTTGCAATACATTAAGTATCAATCGCGCGATGTCACTTACTCGCAGGAACACAATAACCCTCCATGGAGTTGTTATTTGGCGGAGGTTTTCTGTGAGGTGAAGGTACTTCCCCAGACGGACTGCTATGATGTACCCAGAGCAAGGCAAACAGACATGTTTGTCCTGTATGGGAATCGCACCTACGAGCGTTGTATCAAAAAAGCGTTACTGCGTATCGAGGTCGTGAAAAGCAATTTAATATAACCTGTTTTTTATGCTTCCATGAAATTAATAGTGGCCATTTATTTCATGCAAACTACTGATTCATTGTTACATCGTTATTCTACCGATTAACATCTACAGCGCCTGAGGATACTTCGTTGAAAGGCGAAACACGCGGCATAGAGACGAGCAGGGCAGCCAGAGCAGCATTGGCAGAGGTTGCATGCGGTTCTTGTTTCATATGATGAGCAATCGCGGAGACGGTCACAACAGTCCGGGCAGAGAGGACTGGGCTAATCATGGCAGCGACGGAATGTATCTACTAACGGCGGCGGCTGGCGACTGACGCGTAAGAAAAGCAATTTAGTTCAAATTGCATTATTATATAGTTTAACTAACTTCTTGCGTTATCCCATTTTCCAATCCGAATTAGCGGAGTCCGCTACTTAAGTCTAAGGATTTGGTGAAGATGCTGTTTTTTATACGGAACGACTGCCATCAGACCTCTACGACCAATTGAGAAAACCAGGTCTACCTTAGCCCTTTAGGCCACACGTCTTGGACTTGTAATTTCTTGGACGTGTAGGACCTCGCGATGTTTCCCTTCACCGCTGAGCAAGTGATAAATATGTACACCAATTCGAAAACACGAATTTAATGCATGCCCCGCCGAGATTCGAACCGGGGACGAATTGGTCAATAGCCCGGTTTCTTATCCACCGGGCCATCGCTGCTGTTATATAGTTTAACTGACACTATGTATATTTACTGATAGTATAAGCCACGTTGTCACACCGAGGTATACCCGTAGTCAATCGGCTGCTTGTACCGTGGATTTGATGATTACGTATTACGACATACTATTTTGTGTTCCAGCCAGCAGTCAACCGTGACTTCGATAGATTTACACTAATCATGATTTATGTATAGACAGTAGAAACGATGCCAGCCACGTTTACAGCATTGGATCAAAATCACCCTCGGGCTCTGCCAACGTAACCACGGAGCGCCGTAAATCAGTTACAGCGACATCTCTTGGCATCGGCGGGAGTTAATAAAATCTATGTTTTTCTAGGCACGTGTGAATATTCTGTTCAGCTTTTCAAGTCTCACAAATACCGTATGGTGTAAAACTAGCTGCAGCCCGCTACTTCCTTTGCACACCGGTCTCGCGGGAACTGCTTTTTCTTATTTTCTTTCTCAACTTTTAAGGGCCATATGTTGAATATCCTACAAATTTGCTCGAGATTGGGCGATCAAATGTAAAAAACGAGTGTGCTTTAGACTACACGACTGATGTAAAACTTCTTTAGCTCTATAGTGCGATACAGACAATAGGCCTGCACTGTGTCTTACATATACGTAACTTAACTCACTATGAGAGAAAGAGAGACAGAAAATGTGTGCTCGCACCTCTCTCTCTTGTCCCTACAGTAATATACGTAACGTAACTCTCTCTCTCTTTCTTTCTTCACTAACCTCGCCCGATCACACTTTTTACGGCGGGTACAGAGATTAGCGCCTTGAAACAAACAGACTCTCGCTTTATGTATTATAATATATGCAATTTGATCCAACCTGCTTTGTGTGCTTCCGCCACCAATTGCCAAACCGCCAACACACAAAGCAGGTTGGATCAAATTGCATGTAAGTTTGACTTTCGCAAAATAACGCCTGAATCTATTAACTATTATAATATAGATTGGAAAATATATATGCATAGTTATATTGATTATAAATTGTAGCATTTTCTTTGTAACGACATAGTCAGTAGTTCTGTGTCGCTGGCTGTGACGACAATTATTTCAGTAGCCTCTGTACCCCGCCGCGGACCGCAAGAGCTCTCGATATAATAATGGGCCCTAAGTATTTAGTCTACTGGAACTATTTATAAATCCACTAGATTGGTAAACAAGCATGCGGTCCGCATTAGATGGTAAGCAACAGCCTATTGACGCTCGCAACACCACGGGGACCTTACTCGCGTGCTGCCGATCTTGTGACCTAAGGATTTTTTTATATACTACGTCGGGAGGCATACAAGCATACGGCCCACCTGATGTAAAGCGTAAAGGTATCGTAGCATATTAACGCTTGCGATATATTAATTATCACTTCGCGCGATGCCTACTCTGCTGCTTACACAGCAACTCCTTGGGAGTTTACTGGTGACCTCACTCACACGCAGAAACACAACAAACCTCTAGGGAGTTGTTATTTGGCTGCGGTTTTCTGTGAGGTGGAGGTTCTTCCCTAGACGGGCTACTTTGATGCGTCCTACCTCTCTTTGTTGTTTCGTCACAGTACCCAGTAATTTCACACCGGAACACAGCCATCTAAATATATATGCTCGGCGGTAGAAATAGGTTAGACAGAGGTAACCACGCTGACGACGACTGTACAAAGAATCCATCTGGTAAAATTATTCTATTCGGACTTAATTTATTACTTCCACCGACACACACCCTACAGGCACTGCGGTACACAGGCTATTCAACATCTTTTTTTTTTAAATCCATGGACGAGATGAGTAGCCACCTTTGAATATTATAATAGTACTTGTCTCTAACAGAATACTCTATGTACTCGTACCAATGAAATCAGAATTCAATTCAGAAAAGCTGTTTTATGCCATTACCGTGGCATACGTGTATACGCACTACTATAAGTGCATAATGGCAAGTAGTTACCGTAGCCAATGAACACCATAGGCAACAATAGACAACAACCATAGGAACAACGCTGAAGATCTGAACACAGGAATCTCATAGCCCTTGGCGATACTAATGGGCGTGTTCTGAAATCGTGGAGCTGGAGCTGGAGCTTTGTCTGCGATCTTTTAGTACCTTTACCAAAGTCGCACTCTGCCTACCCCACAAGAGCCTTGGCGAGAAGTTCTATTTGTTAGATAGAAGTTCTATTTGTTTATACAACTTTAGAAGGCATGCAAGCATGCATTATGTAAAGTAATTACCATATTATGAACTTATGAACTGTTGGAACCAAGGAACCACTTGACTACGCATGTAGGTACTCTGCGCTTACAAAAGCGTCGTACTTTAGCGTCTAATTACGTCAGCAATTCGAACCTACTGACCAATAAGCCGATAGGTGTCGCGAAGTTGATCCGCGAACTGACCAATAAGAGCCGCGCGTTCTTCACCATTTGTTTACCACCAGTTCTTTACCATTGGCTCGTAGCGGTGAATTAAGTTGCTACGTAATATCCCATTTGCTGTATATTTATTTTCGTACCAAAAAAAAACCGGCCTAGTGCGAGTCGGACTCGCGCACGGAGGGTTCCGTACCATTATCTATAAAAACGGCACAAAAATCACGTTTGTTGTATGGAAGCCCCCCCTTATAGTTGTTTTATTTTAATTTAATTATTTATTTTTAAAGTGAATATATAACTAAATATTCTGTGAATATTTCAAGCATCTACCTGTTGCCGTTATCAATATCGAACAAAAATGAGCAAAAAATCACGTTTGTTGTATGGAAGCCCCCTTAAATATTTATTTTATTCTGTTTTTTAGTATTTGTTGTCATAGTGGTAACAGAAATACATCATCTGTGAAAATATCAATTGTCTAACTATCACGGTTCATGAGATACAGCCTGGTGACAGACGGACGGACGGACAGCGGAGTCTCAGTAATAGGGTCCGTTTTACCCTTTGGGTACGGAACCCTAATAAAAAAGGCTAATATGAATGTTGATGCATAAAAGTTTGCCTTGTGCGAGAATCGAATCTACGAGCCTCGGTGCCAAAGTAGCCACTGCTAGCCATTCCACACCTGGCCCGTATGAAAGTATTATTTATTTATAAACGCATCGAGAAGTCGAGTTGCATCATGAGCGGCGGCCCCTCGCCTAACAATCGTTAGTCACGATCTAAATCGGTATCGATACCAAATCGATACCACGGCGGAGATCAATGTTTTGGCAGCTGAATCGATATTCACAGCACATCGCGCTAATCTCGACAGGTGCTATCCGTTGGAGATAGCAGCAGATTCGATATTCAAAAAATCGGGCCCGGAATGCTTGGTAAATACATACATATCGTTACGCGTGCCTCCCATTGGAGTAGGCAGAAACTATAGAACGCCAGATGCACCGATCCATCTCGCTTCTTCCATACTCATCAATCTTTTCGTACATGTTCTTCAGTTTTGGGCGCTTTGGATTTGGCCCATTTTCGACAAATCACTAATTTGATCAACATGTGTGCAGCTAGAGATGATTGTTTAGTCTTTTTTTTAATAAACAGCTCTTTACGTATGTAAGTGGAAGCAGGAGCTCGCTATTTAAAATGCATGTTGGAAGGAAAATTCGAAATGGAGAATTTTCCTTTCAACGTGTGACAAATAACAACGGTTTATCTTAGTATGTAATTAAATACAATTTTGGATTATCACTATACTACCATCACTTTTATCTTTCGGCTTTGACAGTTAACCCCACATGCACTGGTGATAGGACAAGTCAAAGCGTTCAATCTGGGGAATTACCTCCAATTCATAAAAGATCGCAGAAATATAACAACTCTTCAAGGGTAACGATGTTGTAAACATTGTACCTCCGCTGCTAATACAGCAACCACTCAGGTGCTTACGGGTGACATTACTCACTCGCATGAACACAATAACTGAATTACGAACCAATTTAAATGTTTTGGACTTTTCACTATTAATAAGTAATGTACCTACCTATTTTTAATGTCAAAACTTCGTTTAATACGAGTGGGGAGTACAGACGACATCGGAACGAGCTGTACACCCATGCGTCTTATGCCGTAGGAGTAGAGGTGAGATTTGAATGGTGTTGTTTAATTTGATATGTCGCCGTGTATACAAAGGTGGACTACACGTTAACAGCCTAAGATGTTTTTATAGTTATAGATACGTCGTACACGCTCTAGAATGGCAATACGAAAGTAAGGTAATTGCCCAACTCGCATTCAGTCGGGCACGCTCTCGCGTCGCGACTATACGTAATTCGCCACAAAGCATAAATCTCTTCAGATACATATTCGTCTGTTTCTAACGACAGGTATGCCCTATCATTTGTCTCTTTGATAGAGCAATGTGTCGTAATAAATAACCGTACGTAGATATAGTACTAGTTGCGGCATTTTAAAATACAATGATGTTGGTGTATAACGTGTCTACCTTTTGATACGTCGCTGTTAATAGCACTATCTTCGTAAACACCTTCGTGAAAGGCCAGTGTCTTCTTGAATGCGGTCAATAAATAAAATGGTTGTATTTTTCAGTTAAACTGTTTATTTTATTCAGAAGCCGTACCGAGAACTACTGAATGTTAAGGACACACATTTGGGTCAAATTACGATTCTACGATTTAACGGGAGATCATGAGAATCTCGACGGTCTCGGTGGAGAGTGGTTAACAACGCTACTTTGAAACCAACGTTCGTGAGTTTGATTCTCACACAGTACAAACATTGGTGGGATTAACATGTCTGTTTGTCCTGGTCTGGATGTTCTCAAGAGATGTGGGGTACATGAAAGCGGTCTATATGGGGAACACTGAGGGTTGTTGCGCTCTGGCGATTGAGTGAGGTTAGCAGTAAGCACCTACGGAGTTTCAACAGGGAAGATATTTCGTGTATTGCAACCGTTCATAGGCTGCGGTAACTGCTTTACATCAGGTATGTCGTATGCTTGCAATTCTCCCGACATTGTACAAAAAAAAGATAGGTGCGGAGATATAGCAGTTTTTTTTTGGAATAAGTGGGATTAAATCGAATGAATGTTATGATAAATTTAATTTTTTTCTGCGGATTAAGTAATGATTGAAGTTTTTTTCTGATTAAAATTAAAACACTAAGAATTTCCGTGGCAGTATTTAATAAAAGAAGGAAACGTAACATAGCCCACGTTACCATCAATACAAATAAAGACAACATTTGTCAGTCAATCAGCCAGCAGTGCGACACTCGCTCAGCTCAGTTATACACAAAAGTCAACAGACAAGTACACAGTTAATTAAACTTTGAATGCAGAAAAATGTTAACCGAATGAAGCAACTATGATGAGATAATATGATGAGACATTTCTAAACCTGTATTATAAAAAATAGATGCAAAAATTAATATATGACAAAATACTCATGTACACTCACACACACGTGCACACCCTGACACGCATTTATTTTATAATAATAATATAGTTATCTTATTAGTATAATAGGATAGTCATGGATGAGCAAATCTCCCTAATACAGGCGTTTCATGCTTAAAACGAGATTTCCAGTACAAATAATGAATACTAAAATAAAATTTGATATAGAAATAAAAATACTATATTATTATTTAAATTATCCTCTAAATACGTTTCTCTACGTACGTTACTAACACGTTACGTTGGTGCCTTCAAAATTTATACTAGAAAACAAAGAAGGATTCTCTTAATTGTTCTGTTGGCGCATTTTATGTCCGAAATTTAAATTGGCTGACAAAAAGGATTTTCACAGGACGGAGCGGTTCTGCTTTCATTATTCAAATTCGAGTTTTTGGTTTGTTCGTTTTTTGTCGTACGTTTTGAATAGCCGTTGTTTTGTGCGCTCGCCAGTCACTGGGGCAATGATTATCATCAGGGATGGTACGTGCGTAGATTTTTATAACTTTATATATTATCTATTATATATATATCTATTATTATATAGTTTTACATTCTGTAACTTCCCACCAAATCCCTTACGGGGTAGGCAGAGAGAACCGAGCGCCACGTGACTCGATCCTTACATACCTCACTCGCTTCTTTAACATTCATTGCTCTTCTCATGCACGCTCGCCGGTGGCTAGGGCTCCTGACATCACCTTCTGATACTCGTAGAACACGACCAATTTGGTCATGGTATGTAAGTCTTGGCTTCTACACTCTGCCACTTTTGCTTTATACATCGTCTTCGTCATTCTTTCATCCTGACGAACCAACGGAGCATGCCTCTTTTTATCTTAACACCGACGCTCTCTTTCAGACCAACTCTGTTTCTAACATCTTCATTGTGAATATGGTCAACAAGCGTTACATCACAAATTTTGCGCAACGATCGCATTTCGACCGCGTTTTTCCTACTTTCATGCTCTCTCTGCCATACCCAGCTCTGGCTTCCATACGTAAGCGTTGGGACCAGCACTGCATTGTGTATAGCCAGCTGTGCCTTCTGGCTCAAGTTTTTACTGCCAAGAAGTTTTCCCAACGCTCCATTCACACTATTCCCAGCACTCACTCGTCTTTCCACATCTGCGGTGTACCTTCCATCCCTGCTGAAAGTGCATCCAAGATATACAAACTCATCCATTTGTTCCATCACTGCATGATCAACCGTAATCCTTACATTGGTTCTGATTTTTTTTATACTACGTCGTGAGGCATGCACGCGTACAGCCCACCTGATGTAAAGCGGGTACCATAGCCTATTAACGCTTGCGATATATTAAGTATCACTCGCGCGATGCCTCCTCTGCTGCTTACACAGCAACTCCTTGGGAGTTTACTGGTGACCTCACTCACACGCAGTAACACAACAACCTTCTAGGGAGTTGTTATTTGGCTGCGGTTTTCCGTGAAGTGGAGGTACTTCCCTCGGGGGGTTGCTTTGCGTCCTATGTCTCTTAAAACATCCAGGCCAATACAAACAGACATATTTATGCACACAAATGTTTGCCTTGTGTGGGAATCGAACGACGAGCATCGGTGTCAAAGTCGCGTCATTCACGACTGAGCCATGGAGCTTGTCAAATTGATTGATTGATTTGAACTTTAAAAGTATATAGTTTTAAAAATAATATATATTTTTATATATATATAATTTATTAAAAACGTACTTTGTAATATCATGTGGCAAAATATAGGTAGTTAATTTTTCTTGAATTGCTAATTGTTAACTTAGGGTTGGCAACTTACGCCACTGCTGCTGTAAGTGTACATTGGAAATGGCAACTGCTTTCCAGTCAGCGGACTATATGCTTGTTTACCATCTTAGTGACATAAAAACACCTCAAAGTATTTTAACGTGGAGTAAATAAAACTTGCGATCAGAAATTACATAACAAAATATAGATACAAATTTCGTTTTTAAATTATTTGAATAAGTTTGAACTACCCTACAGCTGAAATAAAGGAATCCTGAGGTCGTTCCCGCCGAACTTATGAAATTTATGTCTAAGTTGGAATTGTTATTTAAAAAAGTACATCCACATCAACCCTTACTCATCCCACTGCAGGGATACGGGTCCTTCTTCAACCGAAGGGGTTTAGAGCATACTTCACCACGCTGCTCAAATGCGGATTGGCGGTGGCCAGGGTTTTCAAGCCACCCGAGGGCCACTGACTTAGCTTAACGACTGTCATCTAACAACAGCCGGGACCGACGGCTTAACGTGCCCTCCGAAGCACGGAGAAACTCGAGATAGGTAAACCCATCCATAGACAGGCTGCGGTCGACATAGCATTAAAAAGTACAGAAAAATGTCTAGGAAATATACGTTGAAGTAGCAACAGCGAAATTATACAACATATCTCACTATCCGTCTGTCCGTCTGTCCGGCCGTCAATTTACGTCCGCGGCGCGGTAATTGGGCGCGGCGTCGGACGCCGAGTGCGCCGCCGGCCGGCACTCTGCGACTCGTATGTACACCGTTTCAAATTATATACTACTTGGAGGTTATCTTATAAATATTTAAAACAATATAATTTGTCATGTAACTGGTAAAAAAGTCCTTATGATGCGACGACGTCCGTCTGTCTGTCCATTGTCTCGTATATGTGGCATGAACAAACTACATATGCTCTCGTTTTGAAATTGGAAGGTCCTCATTATTGCATTACAAACATGGCTTAATTTATTTTTTTATCTTTTATAATTGTATACTGATGAGAAACGTAATAAGTTAGGCTCTACCGCCCTGGCACCCCCTCCCCCTTGTCTCTGATGTTTGTAAAGTAAAAAATTTTTAATAATTATAAATCTATGTAAAGTTTTAAATGCATCAAAAATTCTTAATTTTAAGCTTAGGTTAACTGGAAGTAACTCCGCCATCTTATAGAACACAGCATTAAAACACAAATTTTCTGGCACCTTTTGTTTCCTGCGAGTTCGATAATCGATGAGAAATGCTTGCAGTGGCGGTGGAAACACCAGACACAACTCTTTATGCTATCTTCGTTCTCAAACTGAATCCTGGCCCTTAGAGCCTGTCGGTTGCCAAATGGTATTTTTACGAAAGGAAGCCAGGGGACTGAGGTATTCTAGGACCTCGGCGATCAGGCGGACTTATCCTTCAACGAGATCTCTACCAGCCAGTGATAAAACACGACCAATTTGGTCATGGTAGATAAGTTTTGAACTTCCTCGGCTCCTACATCTTTCCACTTTCTCATTGTATATCTGTTTCGCCAACTTCTCATACCGTATTCTTTCTAAATGTACAAAACTTCAGTACCTCACATAACACGACCAAATTGATCGTGTTATGTGAGGGAGTGAAGTCACTGCTTACTATCTTACCAGATGGAACTAGCGAGCGTCGAGACCAACAAGTGACGACAGCTACAATACGAGACCGGCAAGTGAGAGCAGCTACAATACGAGGCCGGCAAGTGAGAGCAGCTACAATACGAGACCGGCAAGTGAGAGCAGCTACAATACGAGACCGGCAAGTGAGAGCAGCTACAGCTCGATTACACACACTTGAAAAATTATTTTATTAAAATAATAAAAATAATGAAATGTTTACGTAAATATTACACAACACCCCACGCTTGTTATGATGCCTTATCCCAAGTTTCGTAATACGCAGGCGCACGCACGCACTCACACAGACACGTACAATGTCCGGACTCTGTACTAAACACTGAATAATGTCTTGTATCTCATTTCTTCTCACGTTAAATCCTATAAATGTCTGTGGTCGCCTCTATTTACAGTCGCTTTCTTGATTCATCGAGTTTCATATCACCATGATGCTGAAAAAGTTTTCACTTCAGAAAGTAATTAATAGTAAAGTATAAATAGAAGCCGTATTGTTTACCATGTTAGTTGTATAAAAACTGTCTGTAAAGATTTTATATCGCATAAAGGCTGGCGTACCCGCGGGCAGTGCTTAGTGCACAATAAAGTAAGTCCATAACTAATTGATTTGATAAGTTTACGAGACACGACGCGAATGACTTCAGAGTGATACTGACATTAGTGGATATTAATTTCAGATGCCGTGACAACGGCGCTGACAGCCATGGCAGGTACATGTTTTATGGCCCGACTCTGTTCCTCGAGAGCCAGTGGAGCAATCAATTTGTAATAAAGCCAGGGATATCAATGCTTTTATTGCTTCGCTAACAACAGTTATATGTCTTGAGAAATGAGTGGCGTAATAATTATATCCACATTCTGTCTCTCTATAGTTCATGGTAAGTTCTATTGGGTAAGCAAATTGAAGCGGACGGCACACGACTCGGTACTTACAAACTTTACTCCCTTCAACAATATTCATAGCTCTTTTCATGCATGTCCTTTGGTTCCTAGGGCTTTTCATATCAGCGTCTAACAAAAGAGGATCAATTTGGTCGTGGCAGGTTACTCTTGGTATTCCTTGATTTCTATTTTCGTATATCTTCTTTTTATACAAATATAAAAATTTAAGTATGTATTCGTGTGTGTTCTATATGTCCTCGAAAACGGCTGTACTAATTTTCATGATATTTTCAGACAATCTTCACAATCTTCAGCCCAGCGGGTAATCCTGTGAAATTTGATAGCTATCGTATTATCCGCGAAGCCGGGGTGGTATCGCGAAGTCCGTCCGTGACCACGACTGATGCAACTCAGCCGAAACGTCGGGAAATAAAAAAGTAATATGTTTGCCTAAGTTACGCGTTCCGCATTCCCGCATTATACAAATTGATGTAATTATGCAAGGCGAAAATTTAAAAACTTACATTCCTGTATCTAAGTTAAAAACGGATAATTTGTAAAGTCACTCAAAGTCAAAGTCAAAGTCAAAATCTTTTTATTCCGTAAAAATGGCTACATTTGTTTGGAATCGTCACAATTCTTTTCCCTACCGTGCAGTTCATGACTAGGTGAGCACTGATAAAAATACTGCCAAAAAACTCAGGCATCCCTCTTATGGTATTCAAACAAATTTACATAATTTATTAATTACATTATAATTGGATCAACTCAATCCCAGGCATTTTTATCATTAATATAGTCAGATACTTTGTAATATGCCCTGCTACACAATTTGCCTTTAATAGTAGTTTTAAATTTGTTTATCGACAATTCTCTTATGTTGCTGGGAAGTTTGTTATAGAACCGTATACATTGACCCATAAAAGAATTACTTATTTTGTGGAGACGGCTTGGATGTAACACAAGATTATGCTTATATCTAGTATTTATATTATGAGTATCACTCTTTTTACAAAATGAGTCTATGTTTTTATGGACATACAAAAGATTTTCATAGATATATTGCGATGCGACTGTTAGAATATTTATTTCTTTGAACTTTTCTCTAAGGCTCTCCCGAGGACTAAGTTTGTAGATAGCTCTTATGGCTCTCTTTTGCAATAAAAAGATGGTGTTAATGTCCGCCGAGTTACCCCAAAGAAGAATTCCGTATGACATAATACTATGAAAGTAGCTGAAATAAACTATTCTAGCCGTATCAACATCAGTGAGCCGTCTAATAGTTTTCACTGCATAGGCTGCAGAACTTAGTTTTCCTGATAATTTTTCAATTTGTGGGCCACATTGTAGTCTAGAGTCAATTGTTATACCCAAGAACACAGTTGTCTCCACAGAGGCTAAATTAGTTCCATTAACATGTACATTGGTAGTCACCTGTCTTACATTAGGTGTTGAGAACTTAATTACTTTAGTCTTTTTATCATTTAAAAGCAGATTATTAACATTAAACCAATGCATAACTTTAAAGAGAGCATCGTTAACTTCGTCATAATTACCTAACTGTCTATTAATTTTGAATGTCAAAGAGGTATCATCCGCAAACAATACAATCTCTTGTTTGTCCTTTACATAATAAGGTAAGTCATTTATATTATACTAAAAATAAGAATGGACCTAGAATTGACCAATGTGGGACTCCCATAACTCATGTGTCATAGGTAGGGGAAATAGTTAAAAAATTAATTACAGTTTAAAATATTAAACAATAATTTCCTAAAAATAACATGCTACAAATTGGAAGGAATCAGAAACTGAAAAATGTTTGTATTTGCGCAGAGACTTCTTTTTCTTTGTTGCCGAACATTTAGTTTATTATCAAAAATGTTATACTGACTTTCACGGCCAAACAATAATATATAAGCGAATGAATTTAATAAATAAATAAAAAGAAATGCGAAAATTTCCTTCTAAAAAAAAATTCAAAATACAGCGCAATCAGACAAAACTTCGCCCATTTTTTATTTACATTTATAGGCACCAGAGGCTGATAGATGAACATCCTTGAAGTCAGATAGAGACGAGTGTGTACAGACGAGTGGAAGCGCAGTCACATGACACGGACAAGTAATTCGCCTTAATCCGGCGAGTGCCGCGACCTGAGGCGTCTGATGCCCCCGAGCGAGCATAACTCGATTGGGGTCAATTGTCGCGGACACCGCCGTACACATGTAATAGTGTGCACGTCCCGGCACTCCGGCACTCCGGCACTCCGGCACCGAGCTTCCCTCCACAAATAATTGAAAATCGATCGAGTGTTTTCTTTACGGGTCCAATTTCACCGATGTTTTTCCAAGGAGATGGCGTTACTCTTACTTAGACAATTGTTTTACTAGGGTATCATTGATCTCTTATGAATAAGAGAGCAGTGAGCCGGGGGCTGGCACGGGGCTGGCTGGACGGGGCCCGAGTCCTGGTGTGAGCGTGTACCACTAAATACGTGCTTCTGGATTTATGCCCATATTTGTAATTGGCATTTCCTCGCGTACGAGTTGTACGTCTAAGAAATAATATTTCGAAAAACGTGTGACATAACCTAATAAAATCTGGTTTTCTCTTCGAAGTCGGACAGCAGTTGCTCTATTGTAGTATTAGTATCGTCGTCTTGGCAATTAGAAGATGGGATAACGCTAGGAAAAATACTTATCTTATAAACGAGAAACTCGTTGGAGTAATTGCGCCTGTCACCGTAATTGAACGCGAAGTAACATCAACAGCAACCTGTATATATATGGGTTCCGTGCTTCGGAGGACTCGTTTCGTCCACTTTCTTTCCATGGCTCCACCGGACGTTGGAGCCATGAAAAGAAAGACGTGGTCATTTGAGCCAAATCACGGGAGATGCACTTTCTTCGTGCCGCCGTGGAGAATTCTTCGCAACTCACAAATTATTTATTCTGCTCCCTTTGTCTCTATGTTCTGATTCTCCCCAATCTGGGGTAGCGACAACCACACTTACGCTTTTGTTGTCGTTCATAAGCATGTGTTCGGATTATGCGATCCAAGCCAGCCAGTTATCCCCTCGTACCTGAACCCTTCTCGAATGCCGAGCATGGACGAACCTGCAGAAAGCCACGAATTCACCGCCGAGACACGAGATCGATGTGGTACACCGGAAGATCCGTAGTGCATCATCATCAGTGCCAGCTGTAGTCGATAGATGACGGACGTTGAACTAAGACTGTTGGGAGTCGCGTATGTTGGGGAGTGCTGGTGGTGATGACAAATGATAAATATTGTTCACTGTATAAGATTGGAAGTATTAAAACTTTAAGACAATGGCCTTCTTCGCACTTCAGCAGTGGCGGATGCCCTGAACCCATTCATCATTCAAGCCATGGTTGAAAGTAGACCCGTATCCGTAAGGGTTGGCGTGAAAGATATATTACGAATAAAGTGTTAATATCATGAACTATGTACAATTGTTAGCCACACACAGTATTGAGCCCTTAAATTGAAGGGAGGACGTCGTTACCTCTTGTGTGTCCCGCCGCTTGTACCATGGGTTATGTTTTGACGAGCTCGGTGGCTCAGTCGTGAATGACGCGACTTTGACAGCAACGCTAGTGGGTTCGATTCCCACACAAGACAAACATTTGTGTGCATGAACATGTGTGTTTATCTTGGTCTGGATATTTAAAGAGAGGTAGTCTGGGGAGGTACCTCCACCTCACAGAAAACTGCAGCCAAATAACAACTCCCAAGAGGGTTGTTGTGTTCCTGCGTGTGAGTGTGGTCACCAGTAAGCTCCTAAGGAGTTGCAGTGTAAGCAGCTGAGGAGGCATCGCGTGAGTGATACTTAATATATTACAAGTGTTAATAGGCTACGGTAATTGCTTTACATCAGGTGGGCCGTATGCGTGATGCCTCCCGACGTTGTATGTGAAAAAAAAATGTTCAGAGTTGTTTGATATGACTTAAAAATATTAAAAGCTTATAGAAAAAGCCAAGTAGTACAATGGCAGGCTTCTCATTGTAAGGGATACATGGGTAAATGTAAGTCTAACACTATTTATTTAGAGACATTTCGCTCCATCAGTTTAGAGCCTTTAGAAAATGACTTTATATATATTGATTAGGAGATTTTGCTTCCCTTTGCGTGTTCTACCGGCTGTACAATGGGTTGTGTTCTGAGGAGTTGTTCGACATTATACCAACAGCCTCGTTTTACAATCGCACAGCTCGCCGGCGGCTGGGAGTTTATCCGCACACACTGGAACCGCAATGGTCGCGCACTGTGCGCTTCACGAGAATTTTTTTACCGAGAACTATTAAGTTGTGGAATGAGCTCCCTGCCGAGGTTTTCCCAAGGGACTACAGTATGGGGTTCTTCAAGAAAGGCGTGAAGAGGTTCTTACAGGGTCGGCAATGCAAGAGTGGCATCCCTGGTGTTGCAAATGCCCATAGGCTACGGTAACTGCTTACCATCAGGCAGGCCGTCCTCTTGTTTTCCACCTTAGTGGTATAAAAAAAAATTACGATTATATTACATTTACTCGTTTATTTAACTCAATCATAGAATAGATACCGTAAGGCATTATTTCAGAAAAATATACGATCTTAAAGAAGGCAATACATACATAAATACACAAACATTATTAATGTGGTCATGTAGACCACATAAATAACATATAGGTACCTAAATACATACATATGTATATACATACATTTCATTTAAAATCGTTTAATTTATTGTAAATCATAAAATCTTTTCTCCAAGTGAAGTTTCACAATGTAATTTATCGTGAAATCAAGGTGTCAAAAAATTCTCCAAGGTAATCGCAATAATCACCACTTGTTCGAATTTATACCTGCAATCACCTGAAACGCTCTGAGATAATTACGACCTTTCTCCATATGACAGCAGGAGCTGTGAAGTATCTCCAAGTGTGGGTGGATTGCCACTTAATAAACTCCCGCAATGTGGGGAAATAGATCGAGCTGATTTATCAACTTCACTAGTTCACATCGGGGAGTTCTGCGATAGATGGTTTTAGTTCCTCGGTCGCTGTGATTTGTGTTTATCTTTTTATATGCGCTATGCGAACGGGAACCGTAGGGGAAACTTTTATCAACAAAGAGTCGAAACGCAACTCTCGTGCCTTGCCACCCTAGTTGCTAAAACAGCGATGATTTTTCACCTGCCAGGTGATCTGACTTTCTTTATATACACTGTAGGGAGGAATACAGATTTAAAGGGGTTACCGTAGCCTATGAACCCTGTTGTCACCCCAGTTGTTCAATATAGCAACTCATTAGTAACTTATTGGTAAACCCACTCACTCGCAGAATCACACCAACCCTCCAGGGAGTTGTTATTTGGCTGCTGTATTCTGAGAAACTACATACTTAGTTACTTCTCTTTAAAATAGCCATAAGCCACAAGCAAACATGATCATGCATACAAATGTTGGTCCTGTGTGGCAATTTAAACCCACGAGCGTTGGTGTTAAAGTAGAATTGCTAACCACTCCGCCACAGGACTCGTCAGTATAATAATTAGCAGGAGAAAATCCACGTCAAATGACACTTCCCTGTATAGCATATTATATATGCTATACAGGGAAGTGTCATTTAATATTGATTTTCATACGGTGAAATTAATAGGGGTTAAAGTATGAAATTGCCGTTTTACAGTAATAGATAATTTGAATTGACGTTAAACCTTCATGGAGTAAGATTTTCGAGGGAAACTATCTTCACTTGATACCTGAGGTTCTTCTTTTAAAAAATGAACAACATTTCACATTCGAACTTCAATTGCTTTTTTTATTCAGCTTAGACGGGAAATATGTATACTTCGAAAACCCAAGTAATTTTTGAATACGAGTTCCGACACGGGACTAACGCGGCAGAAACGGCTCGCAATATCAATACTGTGTTTGGAGAGGAGACTGCTAAAGAAAGCACCGTGCGTTTTTGGTTTAAACGCTTTCGTAATGTAAACTTCGACTTGAAGAACGAACCATGCGGAAGACCGCCCACACAGGTGAATAACACTGAATTGAAGGAGATGCTGGAAGCCAATCCGAGTCAAACTACCCAGGAATTAGCGGCATGGTTTAACGTTACCTTACATACAATATTGACTCATTTTCATCACATGAATAAGATAAAAAAACATGACATATGGGTGCCTCATGATTTGACTGATCTGCAGAAAGAAACGCGTGGTGAAACTTGTGTTATCTTATTGAGTCGGTACAGAAACGAAAGAATATTGGATCGAACTGTGACATGTGACGAAAAGTGGATTCTTTACGATAACCGTAAGCGAGAAATGCAATGGCTGAACCCAGGTCAAACGCCGTAACAGTGCCCTAAAGCAATAAAAAGGTAATGGTAACTGTTTGGTAGTCTTTTCATGACGTTATTCACTATAGCTTTCTCAGGTCTGGTCAAACAAGCAGCAACAGCAGATGTTTACTGTATCGAACTTTGAACAATGATGGCGAAACTGGCAGTGAAACAGCCCTGACTCGTGAATCGATCTTCACCATTATTGCTCTCTGATAACTCTGATAAAACCTCATACTGCACGAGAAAACGTTGTAACTGTACAGGAGCTGCAGTTTTTTTTTTTTTTTTAGATTCAGGCGTTATTTTGCGAAAGTTAAATCCACATGCAATTCGATCCAACCTGCTTTGTGTGCTTCTAGGATTTTCTAGGAGGCAGTACAAAATGCTTTCACATAGTTTGTCAAATCTAGATCCCCAGAGTTCGAAGGCATAGAATAGAATAGAATTGCACCAATAACAAATACATACAGAGCACACGCAGAACAAGAAGACAAATGAATACAACAGGCGGTCTTATCGCTAAAGCGATCTCTTCCACACAACTATACGACACGAAAAAAATACATACATATATAAAAAGTACGTAGGTGGCACATTACATAAAGGTTAAATTAAAAAAATATATATAAAAAAGCTTCTGATAATAAATCGAGAAATAATCCGAGATAATGAGGGTATTTTGATTAGAAAAAAAACACGTTTTAAGTTTTCAGTACAAATCGGCAATTTCGTACCCTAATACTTCCCTAGACGGGCTGCCTCTTCTATCTATCTATATAACGTTCTATATAACGTCACGCCAAATCTCTTGCGAGGTAGGCAGACAGAACCGAGCACCACATGACTCGATACTTACACATCTCACTCGCTTCTTTAACATTTTGTTCTTCCCATGCACGCTCATTCCTCTTCTAGATTTATAATAATCTACTGAGGCGTAGGTATTTTCAGTTCATGAAATATTATTTGTCCGTATTCATTGTCGTCTACTTTAATAACGATATAAAAGAATTTTTTGTTTGTCTGTCTGTGCACCCATTACTTTTAAACTTCTAAATAGATCTTAGAATAGCATACATCCCGAACCAACACATAAGGTACCATTTATTTTAGTAAGACAACCCCTACGACAAAAAACGAAAACAGTGTACCAGGAATGGCTAAATCGACTAAGATAGAAATTTCGGGTTTAGATAGCATCATAAAACAAACTCTGTGACATCCATTTATTTTCTCATTTATTCTTTATCGATGGAGCAATATACTAAAGAATTATGGGACAGCTTGTCCTATGTCTATATAGAAATCTGGAGATATGGAAGAGAGAAATCTCTTTCTTTAAAAGTACTAGTGTAATGTGATTCGTTTAATTATTTTTATTTGCCCAGGAAAGCTCACATTATAAAAATTAAAAAAGTGATGACATTTTTTAAAATGTTGATAGTCAACATTAAATCAAGTTTAAAAATCCAAACAATGCAGTGGAAAATGTCAAAAGGCCTTAGATCACTTTTTCAAGCCGTCCGTTCTATTTATAACACGGGCTCCAGGTCAAAAGGAACTATTTAACGAAAAATTGTTACCGTTACCTCTTAGTATAAAAACATAATGTATGCTTGCAAAGATATAAAGACATTTTCAAAATTCAGTGAAGATATTAGAATCAGAAATGAGTTGTGTATATGCCGGTACTTTGGCGTGCTATTGATAGGTATTAAATAGTTAATAGATTCAGGCGATACTTTGCGAAAGTCAAATTTACAGGTAATTTGATCTAAACTACTTTGTGTGCTTCCGCTCCCGATTAGTTCGTGCGAACTAGTGCCGGCCGGCATCCACCCACTACCGTTAGTAGATGCATGCCGCCGCTGCCACGGCTGCCCCGGTCGGCTCTGCGACACGTGTTTCGCGTCTCCACGAGGCATCCTCAGACGCTGTATATGTTAGTCGTTGGAATAACATGCTACGAATATCATGTAAATGTTCGTAGCATATTATTCTCACACTCGCAGAGACGACGGCAGCAGCCATGGCAGTGGCGGCATGCATCTACTAACGGTGGTGGGCGGGTGCCGGCCGGTATTAGTTCACACGAACTAATCGGGAGCGGAGGAGCGGAGTCCGCGCTAATAAAATGTTGTGTTTTAGCGCCTAAATATTTGATCGTTTCGAGCCTACTGGCCAATGTGAGAATATTTTAACCAGTGAGCCGATAAGAGCCGCGTTGTTGATCCACAACCTACTCAACTAGAGCTGCGCGTTCTACTTCACCTCCCTATCCGTAGCGGTGAATTGAGTTACGATATAATATCGGTCTCATCGGCCCTCCGCAGCTTATTTCCTTCATGCGATCGATAGACCCGTCCGCAGGATGTGTAGTAGAAGTTTCAATGAAAATCAAATAAAATGACAACAGCGCATTGACAATAATTTGTATTTATCACTGGCCCGGCCGTGTTGAAGACCATGAGGAAACCCGCACGCCCAAAAATATATATTTCGATAGACGTACCTATGAAGGGTTTGGTTTTCTCTCTGGGTTTTGTAGGTTTGATGGCAGTCGCTCTATGTCTCAAATCTGTATCTATGCCAAATCTTTAGGCTTAGGAAGCAGTACCCGCCAATCCTAATGGATTAGGAAAAAGGATAACACAAGGAAGAAGAAGAAGTGCATTGGCAGTAATCAAATGTCGATGAATTAAATGTATAGGTTTCGTTTAATAATAATTTTGTTTGTTTTTTCTGTATACAAATTGACAAATTTAATATGTAAGGAGCCAACAGTAATTAGCATTGCGTGCAGTCGCCGATCGGATCAGGTACGAGGTCGTCTCGGACGAGCGGTATCGAGTGTACACACTGCGAGCGGTAGGTACATATATTGTGACATATAATTAATGGGCAGCCCTCCGCTCCCGTCTATAAACTTATTGGGGTCACTGTCACACAGCGGTAATCTATTTTATATGTCTTATCTATTTAATTGCTAGCTTTTTTATCTTCATTTATCTATTTCAGATTTTTTATTTCTTATTTTATATTCAATTACGTTTCTGTTCTATTGTCAAATTAACATACAGTTAAATGTGAAGTGGTTATCTTACCTACTAACCTAAGTTTGTCGAGTTAGGTAGCGCAGTGGTTAGTAACGCTACTGTGGCACCAACGCTCATGGTTTCGAACCTCATTTGTGTGCATGAACATGTTTGTTTGTATTGGTCTGATTTTTTTTTTATACCACTAAGGTGGCAATCAAGCATACGGCCTGCCTGATGTTAAACAGTCACCGTAGCCTATGGACATTTGCAACACCAGAGGCGTCACTCGTGCGTTGCCGACCCTCTAAAAACCTCTTCACGCATTTCTTCAAGAACTCCATGCTGTAGTCCCTTGGAAAAACCTCGAATATTTTATATATATCATATGTACTTAATTAGGAAAAAACAATGTATTTACGTTTGTTTATCAATTGTCTGGTACCCAAAACACAAGCTTCGTTTACTTTGGGGCTAGATGGCGCTGTGTAATTTGTGCGACATTATTTAATTAGTTACCTTATGAACTTTCCAAAGCAAGAAGTAACGCTCACGAATTCTAACGAAGCAACTCCCCAGGATATTTCAAGTGCCCTCACTCACTCGTATTAATACAACAATCCTCCAAATAATTATTATTCGGTTGTATCCCATCTTTCGAAAAATCCTCCTACAGAAGGTTTTTTTTGAAACTGAGTTAGTATACTAATTCCGAACTACCGCCTCAGTAAGTAGCAGGGTGCACCTTGTACTCGCGAGGTCAGCATTAGTGAGAGTGATAGAGACCAGGTCACAATTGGTATATCTGCATGTAATATTAACTACTTTGTGTAGGGTAACATACATAATGTATAAAATGTATTTTAAGAGAGGTAGGGCGCATCAAAGCAGCCCGTCTGGGGAAGCACCTCCACCTTACAGAAAACCGCAGCCAAATAATAACTCCCCAGAGGGTTGTTGTGTTTCTGTGTGTGAGTGAGGTCACCA
This sequence comes from Pyralis farinalis, assembly GCA_947507595.1. Taxonomy (NCBI): domain Eukaryota; kingdom Metazoa; phylum Arthropoda; class Insecta; order Lepidoptera; family Pyralidae; genus Pyralis; species Pyralis farinalis. Next base: position 42,150,324 of record OX382260.1, on the reverse strand, counting down.
GTAAGCTGCAAAGGGATTGATGTGATTTCAGCAGAGGTGGCATCGCGCGAATGATACTTAATGTATTGCAAGCGTTAATAGGTTACGGTAACCGCTTTACATCAGGTGGTGATATTTCACAGACTTCAACTTGATGAGCTCGGTGGCTTAGTCGTGAATGACGCGACTTTGACACCAACGCTCGTGGGTTCGATTCCCACACAAGACAAACATTTCTGTGCATGAACATGTCTGTTTGTATTGGCCTGGCCTTTAAGAGAGGTAGGGTGCATCAAAGCAGCCCGTCTGGGCTAGTACCTCCACCGCACAGAAAACCGCAGCCAAATAACAACTCCCTGGAGGGTTGTTGTATTCCTGCGTGTAAGTGAGTTCACCAGTAAGCTCCTAAGGAGTTACTGTGTAAGCAACAGTGGGTGCATCGCGCGAGTGATATTGAATATATTACAAGCGTTAATAGGCTACGGTAACCGCTTTACATCAGGTGGACCGTATGCTTGTATGTCTTTCGACGTAGTATAAAAAGAAAACTTAAAGTGTTATTTCGAGTTCGAGTTTATATCTCTAGGTGTAAATTAAGCGATAATTTTTGAAATTAAAGTTATACCTGCTACCTACTTACTGCACGCTTATAAATAAATACAAATATAATTGATCACTACACTAAATTGACTTTTGGACCCTAACACACCACTACGTCACTGCTAACACTTATACAAAAACAAGTTTCCGTTTCAATATGATTCGGAAACTTCGCAAAATTGGAATACGCGTAATAGCCGACCGACCGGTCGCCATTCCATCGCGCTACTGAAAATGAAAGCACGTGGCAAGATACATTTTACTTCACAAATAAAAATGACATAAATACCTACAAGTGCACAGAGAGAACCCAACCTTAGACGAAAGACTTACAAGTCAATTTAACTTTTGCGTAAGCAAATAAATAGAGACTGAAATAACGCAAAGGAATTCTGACTTTAACGCCATAAATTAAAGTTAGATAATTGAGTAACAAGAAGTTGGATGTGTTTTTCGAATATGGAAAACAGGAGCTCGAGAAAATTCGCAGTCAGTCGGCAGTTTTCGCCCTCATTACCGAGCTTTCGAATGCAAACATATTTTTGCATCCCATTTAAAAGTTCCGAGTGTTAGAATAAGGTATTTTTTATTTAATGTTCATGTCGTTAAGGAGCAGCGGTGTTAAAAACACAATTTTCGCAAGTGTTACTATGCCGTGGTCAGTTCGCGTACGATGGAATTATTAAGGTAATGACCGACGAAAATATTCGTGCATCAAATGGAAGGGTACCTTTCTTTGTTGGGAAATATGAATGAGAGAGCTTCGCGACAATTACGAAGCGGAGTCTTGGAAACGTGACCAAAAAGTCGTTTCCTTTCATCCAGCACTTGCTTTGGAGCATTATTAGGGCTCCAAGATATAAAAAGGGGACATTTATAACTTCGCTTTGTTTGTCTTGGACTTTTCTAAATGTCAGTCAAGACCTCTCTGTTGAAAGGTAGAGATTTGGAAAGGAAGTGAGTAATTACATTTTTTAAACAAATATGACAAGGATGACTTCGAGAAAAGGTGTTCTAATGTCTAAGTCAATGCTGGTAACGTATCGGTACCTCATCATCATCATTACCACCAGATGATGTACATAGTTATAATGGGACGTGAAAGAGAGCAGATTGTTTATCGGCTACCTACGGTAACCATTTGACATGAGCCGTGTTTGTTTGTTTGTCACCCTATAATATAAAAAAAAAACACTTTCATTAGACTCGTGTGGAGAAAAAATATTTATACGGACCAACTAATATACAATTGGACCAAGCTATGATACGTTGCAATGCAATTAATGCTCGCGTATTGCCACCCCCGCTGCCAACTGAGTAATTCCTCAGGAGCTACTGGTAACCTCGGTCATTCGCAGGGACACTATAAACCTCCAGGGAGTTGTTATTTCTCAGCCAGACGGCTTTGATGAGCCGTGCTTCTCTTACAAACAACATTCTCATGGTATGGGAATCGAAACCATAACCTTTGATGTTAAAGTTGTTCTCCTTTTCTTACTGGAATACCGATACTATCTTTCAAACAAACTCTATTTCTCACATCATCAATGCGAACGTGATTTCACACGTTACGCTACAAATTTTGCACAACGTTTATTCTACTTTCATGCTCTCTCCGTGATACCCAGCTCTCGCTTCTATAAGATAGCGTTGGGTTCAGCACCGCATTGTGTATTACTACTACCAAGAAGTTTTCCAAACGACCCATTCATACCATTTCCAGCACTCACTCGTCTTTCCACATCAGCGGTGTACCTTTCATCCCTGCAGAAAGCGCACCCAAAATATACAATCTCATCCACTTGTTCCATTATTACATCATCAAAAACGGTAGTCAAAAAAGGATGTGGTCTGTTTATAGGCGGCTCTCATTACCCATTCCATTTAGTTAGCTCTTTAACCTGATTTTTGCTTCATAAAATACTACCAACATTAAAAATCAAACCGCGAATCCACGAATCGGAAAAATACTTAGCGCGGCTAATTGAACAAGGTCGCAATTCTCGCCAATATGCGGTATTAGATTAATAAAATGACAGATATTTTGACACTTGATTGACAGAATTAGGATTGGGGGCTCGTGTAAGGTCAATCAGTATACAATTCTGTAGGGAATTTTTATTTGTCTGAGGTCGTATGTGTGTCGTCTGAGGCAATTCCCCAGGCTGGCTGCTCCTAACTAATAGACACAATATTGTTGTTGAAAATCTGTTTAGCCAGATTTGATTTGACAGATGATAAAAGACTAGAAGCAACACAAGAACTTAAGAGCTTTTTGGTAATCCCACTCGCTCGTATCTAATAATGTAAATAGTCTAATTCAACTAAGCATGTTTTACTTATGAGATACTTATATAATTACTTTTGACATACAGACAATTTGTCGTAGGTTTTCGCGATTGTTACACATTGAATTAAACAATTTTTAACGGAAGTATCGCAGGAAGTCTTCCCGCGACCACGGACGCTGCAAAGCGTTCGAAACGTCAGGTTCAACAAAATAAATAAAACACGCGATACTTCCGTTAAAAATTGTTTAATTCAATATAGACAATTGAGCTCAATTTGTATATTTCAATGTGTAGTCGATCATTTAATTTACTGCTATTAATTTTTTTTGTAATTTGGATACCATTTTCCTATGTTTTTGTGTAATATTGCTTTATTATTCGTGTTATCACTATTTTCTTTTTATTGCGTAGTTTATATTGTTAATTATGTATTCTCCTCAATTATTGAGGTAGATACAGTCTGTAATGTACATGTGCTTTTACGACACTGTAAAATTTTCTATCAATGACTATAAGGTTGGCTGGTAGAGATCCCTTATGGGATAAGTCCGCCTATGTACCATTCTCTCTTTTTGTACTTATTATTATTGTGTATTTCTTAACGTACATTAAATATATTACAAACAAACAGTTCTAAATGTATGGCGCATGTTTGTATAATATTAAAATACATATTTTTATTTCGTTCATATATTATTAAATATAATAATCCCCCAATTTGCATAACATTTGTGTTCTCTAATTGATCTCTAATTCCGTATGTACCACTAAATTTGTGTTTTCAGATTTATGTACACATTTGTAATTATCAGTTACACGGTGGTGAAGGAAAACATCTTGATTCTGCAAGAACCCACACGTTTGAGAAAATATATTTCGAATAACGTGTACCTTAGGCTAAGGTCGTGGTTGTCGTTAAACTATACACAACATGACGTTAGTGACATTAAAATGCCACTACATAGGGGTCTTCACTTCAGTCGGCAGTAACGCTTTTATTTTCGAGTAATGGATGACGTTTCGGGAATCGATTCATCATTGTGATGAAGATATTGGTCGGCGTCATTTTTTACTTCAAGATTTTAATAGAAACATCTTCAGAGATGCCCATAGAGTTCAGAATTTATGTAATTCAATTAAAAGTGTGCGTGTTATTTATCAATGATTCCGATAAATTTCAATGATTCAGTCCAACCTTCGCGAAATTTGCTTGTGTGTGTGTTATTTTGTAAATATCTTAAACTTATTTTTTCTATCTTGAGCATTAAGGCGGTCTTCCACACAAGCAAGGTCTTAGAAATAATTAATAACCTCAATATGTCAGAAAAACGTGTTCACGTATTGAACTTTTTATTTCACTGAAAATAATAAAAATATTTAAAACTCCTAATCAATAATTTAACTTACGTCAGTAAATAAAGCACATAAGTTTTTGATACTTAGAAGTCCTGCAATTACTTCCAACATAATCAGTAAAATAATAAATTGCAAATAAAACTAAATTTATCTCTAGGAACCGGTGAGCGAGAATGAAAAGAACTACATTAACGAAGCGAGTGTGGTGTGCAAAAACAGATTTATATGCAGCTCGGCTAACTCTGTCTACCCCGCAAGGGACTTAGTGCGAAGATATAGATAAAATTAAATGTTTAATATTTGAACAAAACAACTGTTCAAATATTGAACATTTTATTTTATTTACTCTCATCGTACCTACTCAAACATGCATTCATGCACTCTTTCGTTGTTGGTAAACTCGTGAAAAACGTGTTTTCTCGAACAAAAGTTTTATTAGGTATTCATTGTTAAGAGTTCCTTGAGGTACAATAAATGTTGAGAGAGTCGATCTGCAAAAACAATCCTGTCGACTACAAGTACAGACTTCATTTGATGTGGAATTACTCTTGTTATATCAGCACTCGTTTTCGTATATATCTTAAAACAATACTATTAGGGTTTTACTAATTTTAGATACGAAATAGAAGTGATATTTCTTTTGCTACACTAGCTGTTTTCGTTTTTATAAAATAAATAATAATCAATGTGGAATACCTAGTTTTAGATCCACCGCTTCGCGAAGACTTTTTAAAAATAATACAAAATTAATTTATGAATTCTAGTATTAAAATAGAGTCACACGTTACAGACGTTCAGCATAAGACTAACTATAAAGAAACAAAATCATGGTACAATACACATCGGACCACCCGCAGGAGACGAGCCTGTCAGCGCCAGACATTCTGAGAATCGTATGCAGTTCGCGCTTACGTTCGCATTAAAACAACTCTAGGCTCGGCACCCGGGTTCATAACTCTTCCCTCCCCAAGTTCGAAGTCATCAGTATGATTGTCACTCTGATGATTTCGAATACAACATTTAAGAAGGTTATAATTATTAAGTACATAAATGATAATACATAAAGCTAACACAATATAAAGGAGTAATGTTCCTATGCTAACACTTCGCGTTTTTATCGCACTTTCACTAAATTGACTTTGGGCCACTGTTTCACTATCACTTGTCTTCAAGACGTACGCCAATGTATGAAGATTCTGCAGGTCCAGCTCGTCCAGATTCACGGGCCTTCGTGAGGCCGCCGTTGGCGTTGGTATCCCCAAAAAGTTGATAATGGGTAACTTTGGAGTAATCGATGCGGCTCTGGTACTCTGTCTCCTCAGTTTGACATCTTCTATTTCTAATTGACAGTCGTCCTCTATCGTAACAATATACGTTCCAAAAATATACTCTCTAATCATCTCATTTCCGCAACGAGTCGTTACTAAGGTTTTGAGGCTGCTGTACAGTATCCATCGATCCGGTTGTATCATTTCTATTTTTACTCTTTCATTTTTTATAGGAATTGGAGAACAAGCGGTGACATTCATGGAGAATTTCGTCAAGGTAATTATGCAGGTGTCTTCCATAGCTCCACGTGCTATGTGCTCTCGGTAGCACATGTAGAGTTCCTTTTCCAATTGTTTGCAGGAGCGAGTCAGCGAAAATGTTTTCGATCCATTTACAATAAGGTAAGGCTGTTTAGGGATTATGAGGACAGTTTGGTTAAGGTCATTGATGACGGGGAGTGGGAGGACTCTATAGTAATTATACATGTCCTTTTCTACTAAAGGAACTTCGATAATAAAGGTAATCTGATTTTCCTTTGAATAAGCTTTTATTTCTAGACATTGTTCGAGCTTTATTAAGTTATTGTAATTTACACTATAGGCTAAGTTCTCAGTTTTTTCAATATCTTTTAAAATAGTTACGAGTTCATCAGGGTCTATAATCGACTGATGTAAAATTCTTAATTTACTAAAGGCTATGGCCGTTTCAATTTCATCTAATCTTATATAGAGCATCTGGTAATTATGTAAAAATAGATTATATACATGAATAAGTTTGTTTGCGGTAAGTTCGGTCATTGTTTGGTTAAGCACCTTTCTTATCTCCCAGATCTCTTTATCCAATTGGATAAAATTGTTCTTACTAATAGAAGTATTATTTATTACGGACTCCAACATTTTAGTGACCAGGCTAATTTTTCTAGAATTACTTTGTTGATTAATTTTTATATTATTAATGAGTGTATCGTACTTTATGGCATCTTCATTGTCTAAATTGCCAGTCAACGTTTTTATGAGAGTGCCTAATGGATTAAGAATGCCTCGCTTTCGTCGTATGGACGGAACTATCTGCCTAAATTTTTCGAATGATAGATATTTGAGTTGATCTGCTTGTGTCTTTACATCAGCAAGCTCGTAATTAACAGATTTATTACTAAAATATTTAATTACATGTTCGTTGAGATTTGCATAGCGGTTATTGTTAAACTCTAAATCTTCCTGTACTAGGCTTAAATCTATAGTTTTGATGATGGACCACTTGTCATCACTTATCATGGCTCGACCTTCCCTTATGGGTAGAATCCCTGGATTCCGGTCAATCCTTTGCAGTCGAGGGGCCTGGCTTTGGCTGCTGCGGACCACCAGGAGAAGCACGAACCTGTGAAGGACGTTTTACATCCTTAATAGGGATCTTAGTGTTGCGATTCTTTGAAATGACCGGTACTGTATTTCTAACTATCTCACCCGACACTTGCGCTTTCTGAAAGCGGGCCTTGTCCTTGCTACGCCTCGTATTTACTCCTTTAATGAATATTTCGTCCCGCTTAGCTATATTAAATTTTGTTTCACCTCCACGATTTAACTGAACCCTTTCCTTATCCCTTATCATTTTATCTGTTATAAATCTATAAAGGTGTTTAGTTCGCTTGGCATGATCGGTTACTAATTTTTGAGTATACTGTTTGTCAAAATCAACATTAAAAGAACTAGTTGAGCTCGTGTGTCCGAAGACTACTTCGAATGGTGTAAGACCGGTAACTGAATGGATTGTATGGTCATACGCCATAACAGCGTATGTCATAATGGATGCAGCGTCGGTTAGTTTTTGCTCATATTTAGCTATTCTATAGATTTCCACAATGGTTGAATGAAATCGTTCTATAAGACCCATAGAGTTAGGGTTGTGTGGTGTACCAATGTGTAAGTCAATTTTGTAAAATCTCAAGGTTTCTTTCAAAAGAGTATTATTAAATTCAGATCCGGGATCTGCACTAATTTTTTCAGGTTTGCCGTAAATCGCGAAATATTTTATTAGTGCGCGGACAACTTCCGGCGTGGAACGGTTTGAAATCTCAAATGCTTGCCCTAATTTGCTGAAGGCATCTATTATTGTTAGGAAGTACCGGCCTTCAATGGAAAACAAATCGATAAAAATTTCTTCAAACGGTTTAGATTGCGTTTGTGTTAGCTGTAACTCCGGTTTGTATGGTTTCCGATCGTATTTCATTTGCTTACAGACTTCGCATGAATTAATTACGCTAGCCACTGTGATATCCATGTTGTTCCAGAAGTATACTCGTTTCAGCTTCATCAGGGTCTCATTTATACCTCGGTGGCAGGTCTGTCCATGATGGTATTTTAATACTATTTGTCTCTGCTCTTCTTCATCTTCTACGTATATTACTCTTTTTGTGCATTCAAATAACTTTACGGTACCTTTGTTGAACAGAGATATAGTTGCTTCTGTAAATTGTATCCGGTGGGCTTCTTCTTCGAAGTATAAAAAGTATTTTATTTTCGGTCTAATGTATTCTTTCAGAAACTGTCTTACTAAATCTGGTCTATTCGTAGGTAAGTGTACTTCTAATATTTTCTGTTTGCTTCTTGCTAGATCTTTAACCGTAATCTCTATTCCAAGAAAATATCAGAATCTGATTCGGCTTAGTGTCAATAGCTTCCTCAAGGATTGGGATACCATCCGTATCTATGTCAAGTGCAGAATGTATAGTATCTGTCTTGGAGATTGAAGTTTCGTCGGGCACACTGATAGTGTCTTCAGATTCTGTCGGTATTGGGTATTCGGACTCAACTTCATTTCTAAGGTTTTTAGAGTTGGAGGTTCCAGATTCTGAAGATAGCTCGATAACATCCTCTTCTGTGGTTTTTCGTTCTTGTTTCAGTCTTGTGATTTCGGATGCAACGTCATCCAGGTAAGTTTGTAATCTATCTTCCGTATCGTCCACATTAACTTGCAGTGATTCAGTGTCTTCTTTGCCTAGTGCATTTAACCTTATCCGGGATAGAGCATCGGCATTTGTGTTCTGTTTTCCGTTTTTATAGACGACGTCGAAATCATATTCTGACAATCGTAGTTTCCACCTTATTAATTTACTGTTCGGCTCTTTTATGGAGTTCAGCCATGCAAGTGGCCTATGATCGGTATATATGGTGAATTTCCTTCCATAAAGGTATGGGCGAAAATGTTTTACCGCCCACACAATCGCCAGCAGTTCTTTCTCTATGGTACTATATCTCGTTTCTGCGTCGTTCAATGTTCGGCTCGCATATGCAATAGGTTTGTCACTCCCGATAGGTCCTTGAGATAGCACTGCCCCTAGGGCATAGTTTGAGGCGTCAGTAGTAATAATGAATGGATTTGCGAAGTCGGGGAATTGTAGCAATGGAGCGCTAGTTAGTAGTTCCTTACATATTTCGAATGCTTCTCTAAACTCGTCTGTAATTTCAACTTTATTTCTTTTCTTTAGACACACAGTAAGGGGTCGTGTGATCCTAGAAAAATCCTTAATAAATTTCCTATAATAACCCACCAATCCAAGGAAACTCTTGATTTGGGTGGTTGTTGTAGGTAATGGAAAGTTTAAAATCGCTTGTATTTTATCGTTATTAGGTTTAAGACCATTTTTTGTTATTACATGTCCCAAATAGAGGACCTCTTTCCTGAGGAACTCACTTTTGTCTAGAGTGACCTTGAGATTGGTCGCTCTAAGCCGTTCGAATACTTTTCTGAGTTTTTCTATGTGTTCCTGTAAGCTGTTCGAATATACAATGATATCGTCTAAGTAAACTAAGCAATGTGTTCCTTGCAACCCTCTCAAGACGTTATTCATCGCTCGTTGAAACGTTGCTGGTGCTGTTTTAAGTCCGAACGGCATTCTGGTGAACTCATAATGTCCTGACGGTGTTGAAAACGCTGTTTTGGGCACGTCAGCCTCAGAGACCTCAATCTGATGGTACCCGCTCGCAAGATCAATAGTACTAAAATAAGAGGACTTACCCAACTTGTCAAATAATTCCGTAATGTTCGGCAGTGGATATCTGTCGTCTACAGTTATCTCATTAAGTCGCCTAAAGTCGATAACCATTCTGTATTTCTTTTCTCCAGTTGCGTCCGCCTTTTTGGGCACGAGATGCACCGGAGCACTCCATGGTGAATGCGATTCTTGTATTACGTTATCATTGAGTAATTTTTCGACTTGTTTCTCTATTTCGGCATTTTGTGTAGGAGACTGTCGAAATGGTTTAATGTAGATAGGATCTTCGTTCTTGGTACGTATGTTATGTTTCACGTCATTTGTAAACGTCAATGGAATTTCGTCGGCATGGAATATATCGCGGAATTCATAACAGAGTTTCGATATACACTCTTTTTCCTCTTGGTTCATATGATCTAGGCGCAAGCGGTGTAAATTTTGTTTAAGTATTTTATCAATTTCATAATTACGGGTCGTTAAGTTAACTTCGCAGATATTATTTTCGAATTCCGTAACTTCGAAAGGTTTTGTAAAAGTCAGGGAAATGGGTTTTTCCGAACAATTTTGAATTACCGTAGTTGCAAATGAATCCGTACACCTAATTATTGCGCTGGGCATACGAACACCTTGTCCAAAGTTCACATAATTAACTATAGCATCTCCATTTTGAAGTTTAGTCGGAATTTTGACGCGAGTCTCCGAACGCGGTTCTAAATGAACTTCGTGCATTAAGTTATAAATAATGGGTATATCAGCATTTCGCGTATGCAGGACTTGGTTCTTCATGTCTATTGTAGCATCTAATTGTTTTAGAAGGTCGGAGCCGATTAGGCCGTCGTAACGCCTATCTACCTCATACACATAAAACTTATGTCGGCTTTTGCTACTGAAAGTTTTCATAAGCGGAATTATGATGACATCATTATGTGTACTCCGCGCGTGGGTACTTACGACTTCGAATGGTTCGTGAGTCTTATAAATTTGAAAATATTCGTCGACCTTATGGGGGCTTATGAATGACCGAGAACTACCAGTGTCAATCATAAATCGTGCATTCATTTCTGGTAGTTCAATATGAGGCAACGTGAGCACACTACTACAATTGAGGTTTATTACTTCCGGTGGTCTGTTCGCGAGGCCGTTAAATGAAAATTTTCCTCGTCCGAAGTTATTTCTTTAATTTCTGGTGCTGTATCTAAATATGGTTCGTTGTTTATTGAAAATAACCCAGTACATTCGTTCTGCTCAGTCGGTTCTAAATAATTTACTTCATTTGGGTAGAAATCTTGACTATAGTCTATGTCAAAGTTTGACAATTCATTTGGATATTCCATCGCGTCTAACATATTGTGCCTAGCAACAGTCCTCATGGAGACGTCTGGAGTCGAAAGGCCTTGTGTATAATTAGGTCTATTAAAATTATTGTTATTTACCGAAGGTCGATAACCTTGTGGCTGGTACGAAGTTCCTAATCTAGCCTGCTGCTGATTCGGTATGCCGAATTTAAAACCTTGGTAATTTTGATTAAACGACGGTCTTTGATAATTCATATTCTGATTTGGTCGAAAAGCTTGGGGTTGATTCGGAATGCCGAACTTAAATTGTTGATTCGGAATGCCGAATTTAAATTGTTGATTTGGATTGCCGAATTTAAATTGTTGATTATTGGGATGCATCCTAAATTGTTGCTGAATATTTGGCTGGGGTCCTACGTTTTGTGGTAATCCCCATTTAAAACCTGCAGTTGACGAGCTCTGTTGTGGCTGTGCCAGATGACTTAGCTGCTTGTGTTTAATGTTATACTGGTTTTGAAAATTAACCTCTTCCATCACTAAGCCTAAAGCCGTCTCAAGTGAAGGGCAACCCCTTAAGCGTAATATGCGAATCATATTTTCGGGTAAATTGTACATAAATACTTTTAAGGCACTGTTATTATATATTATCATTTTAGCCGCTTTGACTCCCTCATCGGTGATCTGGTTCACTTTAGCAAATAAAGCACTGCGTACACTTTGTATGCGACTACAAAAAGCTGGATATGATTCTCCCGATTTAATTTTTATAGACTCTAATTCAATTGCTATGCCCTCTTCCGAACGAGGGTCACCAAAATGTAGAAGTAGTACGTCCTTTAACGTATCCCAGGACTCTATGTCCTGTCTCTCACTAAGTAAAGCTGCCGCCTTATCTACAAGCCTGCTAGTAATAGCATGAAACAAATACACTGCCTGTGCTAAATTTCCTTGCGCTGAATAGTTACGCAACACATATTCAACTTTTGTAATAAAAAAATTCAAATGTTCAGGCTGTCCGCCGAATCTAGGAATAATAGATAAAATTTCGGAAGGCACCAAAGTCACTAATTGCGCCGGTGCTACGTTTTGGTTTTCTTGAGCCATATTTGTTTTATACTATTTTACAACTAATTATTACCTAAATGCTTATATGAACTCTGCCGATTTAGTGCAGTAACTACCGAAAATCAAATAACCTTATATATGAATTGTTCACTGATTTTAAATGAACAAAATAATTAACATTTATATATTTATTATATAACCTTATAATGAGTTGTTCACTGATTTTAAATGAACAAAATAATTAACATTTATTTATTAAAAAAAATACTTTTATTTATTTATTTATTAAAAACTTAATAACTTTCCCGAAATTATATCAGCAATTTTTGTCCGAAATAAAATCAAGAAAAATAACTAATATTAAATCTAATGAGTCACACCCAACAGGAAATAATATGGGAAAGAGAGGAATTGTAAAAGATCTACTCACAATCCGCCCGCCAGCATATCTTCCGTTATAGGTGCTCGCTGAACTCCGCACTGTTGTACACTCCACTTAAAAAGTTCACTTGTCGTGGCAAAACAAATTTATTTGGTTCGGGGATATTCCGCTGATAAGTCCGATAACCGATTATAGAGTCCTCGAACACAGCTTTAAATGAATATCCGACCCGGCTGCGCCAGTTTTAGATCCACCGCTTCGCGAAGACTTTTTAAAAATAATACAAAATTAATTCATGAATTCTAGTATTAAAATAGAGTCACACGTTACAGACGTTCAGCATAAGACTAACTATAAAGAAACAAAATCATGGTACAATACACATCGGACCACCCGCAGGAGACGAGCCTGTCAGCGCCAGACATTCTGAGAATCGTATGCAGTTCGCGCTTACGTTCGCATTAAAACAACTCTAGGCTCGGCACCCGGGTTCATAACTACCTACAGTTCATATACACCGTTGGTTCGGACATGAAGTAATAATGCAGGAAGAAAGAATTACGAACAAGATATACAACGCAAAAGTAAAAGGATGTAGGGGTCAAGGAAGGCGAAGACTTGCATACCATAACCAAATTGATCCTGTTTTTCCACAAGGCCGGCGAGCGTGCGAGAGGAGCAATTAATGTTAAAGAAGCGAGTGAGGTGCGTAAGGATCGAATCATGTGGTGCTCGGACCTCTCTGACAACTCTGCAAGCAATTTGGCGTGAAGTAGAAATAGATCGATATGATATACACCGTAGTCGTAGTCTGACACGTAGTAAGAGTGTGCCACTTAAGTTTTCTCTAAATGGCATGTTAACGAATATCCCACTTTACAGTCTCGCGTACAGAACAATTTATTCTTGTGTATGTATCTATGTCACTCAATTTCTCACAAACGGTTGGTCCGATTATGTATGAGAGCGTGTGTTTGAGTGGGTCATTGGATACTTTGTTGATATTGGTGTATATTTTTTTTATTTTCGAACAGGACGACGCTTGTCGAGTCTAGTAGTCTAGTATAGACTTTGATTTGATACGAGCAGACATTAAAAATATTTTCGGTTCACGTTACCGACACGCTAACAGCAAGCCTGTGCAGCTATATCTTTAAATTTTCACTTCTGTCGGCATCGCCATTTTTCACTATAAATAAATGTTGTTCTATTGCGAATTGTAGAAGCGATTGCAAGCTTACAGAAACCTCTACCTCTCCTCCCTCCCCTCCAACTCGGTAGAGATCGAAATAAATAAACTCCCTCCTCATACAAGGATTGTTCGTCGATTCAACGACCCCATTGCATTACTCAAGAAACACTACATATACATATGTACACGTCAAGGCCCTTGTCGGGTAGGCAGAGAGCACTGAGCTCAACGTGACTTGGTCCTCGATACTCCTTCTGTAACATTCACATTTTTTTTATTCGTCAGTTCCTGGGGCTCTGGTAAAACACGACCAATTTGGTCCTGATTGGTGAGTTTTGACCTTCTGTTACATCTAAGAAGTGTGAAAATATAAAAGATATATTCTCTAAAAAACACGTCTGTTACCAAAGCGACATCGTTACGCGAGGAATATTCGATGACATTTGTCGTTGACAGGTTGACATTCGAGCGGCGGCGTGAGGGCTGACACTCGCGACTGTCAGTGACATCAGTGACAGGTGACGGGTGACGGGTGACGCGGATGTAACATACAGTTGTACACCCAACGACAAGTCATCTTACACACTTGCACCATTATACCTCTTATTATATGCACCATACGAACGGTACAAAGATCAAATATTCTAGCTTGAGGTGTGTATACACAATCAATTAAGTATTGTCAACACAATGTTTTTAATGAACGATTACAGTCAGATAGCTCCATTGCACAAGTAATTAAATTTGGAGATAAAACCGGCGAAATAAGTCTTGAGACTTGTGCTTTTAAGTAATTAACGTAAGCATAATATGAAGTAGAAGGATGTAGGAGCCGAGGAAATATAGGCTTACCTACCAGTAAATCATGTGGGGCTCGGTTCTCTCTGATTACCCCGCTTGGGATTTGGCGTGAAGTTATAAATAGATACCTAATACAAATTTTACAAAGAGTCCGTAACAGATTTAGTATCAACGTTGTATTGCCGTACAAACTTACTGTTAGATATATACATTTTATAACTATATTATTAGATCGTCATTACTTTTATATTCTTTAACCTTTTTACCGAAAAGGCAGAATATGCAATATTTAAAACTAGTTCAAATTTGAATTCAGACAGAAAGTTATACCATAAGGGTATCTTTACTACAATGTTGGTATTGAATCCCAATAATTAAAAATAGATCAAAGCAATATATCCAAAATATCAACAGATTCTTAACAACTTAAGCTATATATTATTATATATAAGTGTTGTGTGTAGGTACTTTAAAATAAGTTTGTCACTCTATTTGCTGGCTGATGTTGGTCCCAGTCCGTGTGTTATAAGCGAAAACAGTTTCCATAATAACGTGTCGGTGTTACGACATCGTATCTTTATGCTGCTATGCAAATAATGTAGTTACATTTATACTTCAATCTTACCAACATCTCATTTCGACAGATTTTGTATTTTAAAAATTGCATCGTAATTAAGGTATACCTTGACTTGTATACAAAAATACGGCCGCCTTGTGAAGAAGTTACTTCACTCGCGCTGCTATCCAGTAGTTCCTCGGCTTCCAATTAACCTTACAGAAGCACAATGAATAGACTGCTTATCTATAGTGTAGGTACCATATTTCCCAGTGAGCCTGCTTCTCATTAAATATGACTGTGCCATATTGTTTTTTCGCCAGAGCCTCCATCACTAATTGAGTGACAACATGAAATACGTGCTTTGGCTGTAAAGATCGTCCAACAAAATTACAGTATCATATACTTGACTGGGCAATTATAATATGCAATTAAATACGTTTTTTCTTGTAACAATTTTAGTTACATAAAGTAAGATTAGGTAAAATGCGAAAAAAAATATTAGATAAATAAATAAATATTGTCGGACAACTTAACAACCTAAAGTAAGCGAAGCTTGTGTTATGGGTACTAAACAACTGATAAACATACGTAAATACATTTTTTTTGGTAAATACATACTTACTGTACATACAAAATATACAGACCAAGACAAACAGATATGTTCATGCACACAAATGTTTGTCCTGTGCGGGGATCGAACCTACGAACGTTGGTGTCAAAGTAGTGTAACAGCGCGTTTTACTACTGGACCACCGAGCTCGTCAATACTAGATCTGTATGAATTCTCCAGATAGAAATAATATAAATCCCTACGGTCAAATCCTAATTACTTTTGTAAAGACAGATTGAGTCGCTCCTTCCATCGCTAAAGCTTTTCTTTTTTTAAAACTTTACACAAAGCAATTGAAACAAATCATTTTTTGTGGATGATACAGAGAGTGTGAGATATTTACAGACGTTATTTACAAAATTAATGACTTTCAGCCCCATATTCCACTAGAAGGTGTACATCAGTTAACGTGATAGTTATTGTTAGTGACAGATTGCAATTTCTATAGATATTATTGGCAGAGATAAAAATTTTGCTCGTAAATGGCTTTTAGATTACATCAATACGCCGCCTCTGCATCAGTTAAAATAATAGAAAAGTTTTAATACGGTATAAAATCATTTTCACAGTATCACGGCCGTTACCCACAATTTTAACGTTTGCTGGAAACGTTCATGAGGCAATGACTTGATATTACTGGCGTGGGGTAAGGCATTACCACATATACGGTAATTCTTCTGATAAACTATTGGTTTCGTTACTTAAAGATATATATCACGACTTACTTTAAAATTATTTGGGTACATGTCGGATAACTTAATAAAAGTTGTAGTATTGAGTAGGGTTACTCAACAGGGTGGAATTATTGACAAGTAAAATCATATCACCGAATAAATTTTACTTGTACCAAAAACTAAATGTATGTACTAGAAATCTATCTGTAATGTAATTATTATCTCAGTTGGCCATCCGACCTGCCCGTGTGTCGCATATAAAAATAGCGCTACTGTTTACATCTCGTTTGGAACGTTTTACGACATCATAATATATATATATATACATATAGGTGTACCTACGTTGATATATGCTGTTAGTGAGTTCGCGAGCGCGTTGTTCGCATAGTTTATTGATTTGTGAGAATATTCGACACTTGTATGAATGGGGCAAGATGCTTCACATATTGTATGGTTTGGAAAACAAGAGCTTTTGCGCATTTTATTGGCAGTTTTTTGTTGATAAAATGAAAACAACTGCGTAGACGAGATCTATGAATATACAGAAGAAATATGCAAGTTAAATAAGGATGAGAGAGAATTGATAGAGGAGAAGGAAGAACTTTTCTTTAACAACAGTTGAATGCCAGTTAGGCAAGAGAGATAACAATATTAGGCCGCTATTCTACTGTCATACATTCATCATAGTGGATTCTTGGTGCTCTTCATATGGTGGCGGAAGCACACAAAGCAGGTTAGATCAAATTGCAAGTACCGTCATTCTTTCCTCGTGCATTCTGTCTGCATGTTTGAGGACGGAGCATGTATCTACTTATCTTAACACCAATATTAATCTTAGACCATCTCACTTTCCTATATCTTCGTTGCGAACCCAGTCTACAGGGTATATACCGTATAATTACAAACAAAATGTGTAGTTTCTAGATTTACTAGTTTTGGCCAATGTTTAGTGGAACAGCGGCCTCGCTCCACGAGCCAGGGTACAGGACCTGCGTGGGTTACCTACTAATGCCCATCGTTTTGAAAATGCACCATTTAACTCTTTTATATATAAGTTTAAAGCCATATTAATTGTTTATGTACATTTATCTCTACTACTAAATGCATTTTCGTAAATATGCGTCCGGCCTGTCTTGTGGAACACAGTCACCTGCAGAGCGAGCTCCAGGGACACCACTCGCACTTTACCTTAACAAACTCTATACGGTTATTTTTCAATCATACTATAGTCACTAGTAGAAAACTCAGTCTCATAATTACTTAGACGGTGATTATTTTATATCACTGAGGTAACCATATGATATACCTGATAGTAAGCAGCTAGCGTAGTCGATGGATACTTGCAACACCAGAGATGTTACACATGTATGTATGTATATCTTCACGCCAGGTCCCTTGCGGGGTGGGCAGTGGGAACCGAGCACCATAAGAGGCGGTCCTTACACACTTCACTCGCTTCTTTAACATTAATAGCTCTTTTCGTGCACGCTCGCCGATTCCTAAGGCTCCTGACATCACCTTCTGATAAAACACGAACAATTTGGTCATGGTAGGTTAGTCTTGGTCTTCCTCGGCTCCTACATCCTTCCACTTGCGCATTGTACTCGTATATCTGTTTCGTCATTCTTTCATCCTGCATTCTTTCTACATGCCGTATTCCCAATAAAAAAAAAAAAAACCAACCTTTTTTACTTGTGCTACATGACTTTGCTTCTTACCAAATTTCATGATTCTAGGTCAACGGGAAGTACCCTATAGGTTTTGATTCCCTTGCGAGTGTCAAAATATGCACGAGGCATAAACAGCCATATCTTTTGATTGCGTTACCTTAGAAGTTTGATTTTTTCACTACTCGAAGAGATTAGAGACTTGAGTATTTGATATTAAATTCTGCTTGATAGCTCTACCTGTCCCTGAGAAAAAGGGCCTGGGCAGACGGACAGATAGACAGACGGGCAACAAAGAAATCCTTTTAGAGTTGCGTTTTTCCTTTTGAGGTACGAAACCCTAAAAATGGATACCACCGCGTTTCATACTACAATCAATAGTCAAATGCAATGCTGCGTTGATGGTAGTGTGCGCATCACGCGGTACACGAGTTCATTTTCAAGTGTTTGTTACAGATGTAGCCATCGCACGGAAACTACGTATTGGTGCCTGTACTCTCAAGACACAAGCTAATATATTATGTATGCATGTTCTAAACCCCTTCGGTTGAAGGGAGGCCCGTATCCCTGCAGTGGGATGAGTGAGGGCTTATGTGGTGTAGTGATAACGACTAGATCCTTATATCTGACTAGCTGCTGCCCGCGTCTCCGCCCGCGTCGAGTCAAATAACGTAGCCTATGTGTTAATCCAGATCATAATCTATCTACGTGCCTAATTTCATTCAAATCCGTTCAGCCGTTTAAGCGTAAAAGAGCAACAAACATCCATCCATACATACAAACTTTCGCATTTACAATATTAAGTATCTAGGATTACCCGCAAAATGGATACCAAAAAAACTTTTCAAAGTGCCAGCTGGCACTGATTTGTCTCCGATCTTTCCTTAGAATCATATGGCTGTCCGTGTTTGTGTATGAGCGAGGTTTCCGACGTCTCTTTGAAGTTATTCTACTTTATAAATACCTGCGATACTTTCGCGCCCTAAATATATCTCGTAACCAATAATAAAAATCAATCAAATAAATCAATGGTTTTCTTCTTTCGGTAACCAATCGACTATATATTTATTTGACAGTTGGTTGTAAATACTTGCAATTGAATTTAACGATACATTTGATATGAACATTCTGACATACTAAAACTTACTTCCGTGATTTATAGCTTTCCATCTCTAAATATCAGCATTTGATGTCTTCAACCCGTCGGCGAGTACGGTGATACTGCGCGGTGATTATTTTAAACTGCGTGGGATATCAAACAAGCAAATGGCTGATTCCTATTAGTCAATGAATGCTTCGACAATGCTCTGCCTTCTCCAAGCTACCGCTAGCGTTGCAACAGTTGCTGCTAATTCACCAACTCTTCAGCAGCGACTGATGACTTAGACCCTAAATAGAGTAATTAATTACCTGCGATCATTTGCAAGGCGCGTGTACTTATTTTGTAATGTAGCTGCTTTATTAAATACATAAACATAGTTAAGCCCTACTTACCTCCTTCTGCAAGAGCCTAACTTGCTAATTGCAGTCTTTTTGCTCAAATTTGAATGGTGGGTAGGACGTGCCATCTTTTTTTTATACCACTAAGGTGGTAAACAAGCATACAGCCTGTCTGATAGTAAACAATCACCGTGGCCAATGGACACCAGGGGTGTCACTCATGCGTTGCCGACCCTAAAATCACCCATAACTCATCTGCTGTAGTGCGGTAATTTAATGCTCTAAATATCATAACACAGCGAGATGGCCGGCGGGCATAGCTCTCTTTCTCTTGAAACTCCTAGAGGACGTGTCCTGTCTTCACGGAGGACTGCTAAAGTGCCCAAAAAGAGCCGCATATCAAATTCATTGAATTGAGGGGCTATCGCTGTAACTTTTCAAGGTTTCGTTGTGTTTGGAGTATATTTAACACACGCTATTGCACCACACGAGTTTTAACATGATGGCACCTTTGAAAATTTGAAAAATCACGATTTGATCAGCGACCGTCAGTACGGCTTTCGCCACGTTCAAGTTCTAGTGTATGTTACTCACTTCTGGGCTTCGGCGATTGAGAGTCATGGTGAGGTATTGGCTGTCACCCTATATATGATATCAACGATCTGGTATCTTCTATCAAAATTGCAATCGCACATATTGACTAGACGATTTACGTGAATGGGTGCAAATTTCATGCAAAAGTTGTACATCTTATCTAGCAGACAATGTAAGCTGTTATTGCAGATCTTCCAACAGCATGGACTTTAATGTTGGTATTCCACAGCTTCTGTCCTGCCTCGACGCTGTATTTGCTGCACGATATGTTATCAATTGATGGCCTTGGACAGTTGAGAACTCCAGTGAATTTGTGTACCGAAGTTATCCAGTCGAAAAGGTAAAACTAGCATGAAAGGAACGCGGTATACTGAACTGCTAAAGCTATATGTACTTGAATAACATTTTACGTTTTAAGTTTATGTATTATATAGGTAATAAAACTGATTGTCCAGAGAAAACGTGACTTTATATCAAAAACGCCAAGCGAAGCTCGGTCACCACAGTATGCTATGATCACCAACGCGCGGTCCACACCTCACTTGCTTCTTTAACATTCATAGCTCTTTTCATCCATACCAGCCTATTTCTAGGGCTCCTGACTACACCGTGCAGTGCCTTCTAACTTAGATTTCTACTGTCTAGAAGCTGCTACCTACCCTACGCTCTATTCACACTGTTCCCTACACTCACAAGTCGCCGCCATCACTAGGCTTCACACCAACCGAGTATTTTTCATGCCTGCTAAATGCGCTTCCAAGATATACAATCTCATCTCACTTCTTCCAACTTTTTATAACCGCACCGCTCGCCGACGGCGGGGAGTTCACCCTCACACGCTTGAACCGCTATGGTCGCGTACGGTGCGGTTCCAGAGAAGTTTTCTTCCGAGAACACTCAAGCTGTGGAATGAGCTCCCAGCCGAGGTTTTTCCAAGGAACTACAGCATGGAGTTCTTCAAGAAATGCGTGACGAGGTTTTTAGAGGGTCGGCAACGCATGAGTGACGCCCATGGTGTTGCAAATGTCCATAGGCTACGGTGACTGTTTAACATCAGGCAGGCCGTATGCTTGATTGCCACCTTAGTGGTATAAAAAAGAAAAGTTACATCATCAACCGTAATCCTCGTATTCATTCTGGTTTCCTCTCTTTCATATTGGTTTTCATCGCATTCAATTGTAATCCTTTCTACATACGAATGTCATACACGTATGTACACAACGAAACTTTACTTTAGTTCGGTACAATAGTTTATCTGTACTCATGCCAAGTCGGGTCACATATGGAGTATTGTTGTCATTTCTGTGAAAGCATCTGTATTTGATAATCCCTACAGACCTAGCCGGTCTGACCGCACTGGTCGCTATCGACAGATAATTCATATTTATGCATGAGAGCCACAATGGTCTCGTACTCTGTTCTAGAGATTTACCGATATTCATTTCTAAGTCATCATCATCTATATCAAAATAGAATAAAAAATGCATTTTTTATATAATATGTGCTACAATGTATGCTTATGACCTTCGTGTTATGAATTAGTTACCGTAGCCTATGAAATTCGTATCACCCGCGCGTTAGCACCCCCACTGATAACACAGTAACTCCTTAAGAAATTATAGGCAACCTTACTCATTCGCAGGAAGATGTACATCCCACATGGACGATGTTTAACATTTGCCTATGATTTTTTACGATGTAGAGTTACTTCCTCAAGAGGTAGCTCCAAAGAAACGGTTGCTTTGATGCACCCTATCTATTTCAAAATGAAAAATATATTTTTATTTTATCGTCCAGAGATTGTATGAACGTATGCATGTATGTATATCTTCATGCCAGGTCCCTTGCGGGGTAGGCAGAGAGAACCGAGCGCCGTAAGACGTGGTCCTTACATACTTCACTCGCTTCTGTGACATTCATAGCTCTTTTCATGCACGCTCGCCGGTTCCTGGGGCTCCTGACATCACCTTCTGATAAAACACGACCAATTTGGTCATGGTAGGTTAGTCCCGGCCTTCCTCGGCTCCTACGTCCTTCCACTTTTGCATTGTATATCTGTTTAGTCGTTCTTTCGTCCAGAGATTGATTGTACGTAAAGATTTTTTACGGGATCTAGGACTAGTATCCAGGATCGATCTAACGACACACGGTGCGCTTGTTCGCTACGATAGTGTGTAAAAATGTTTTAAAACGATGCGAGTTTATATTAAAATAGTGTTGATCAGCGTACGGAGGAGATCCCTCGGACACGCCGCGCGCCGAGTTACCAATCGATTCGTCGGCCGTTCTATTTGCGTGTCGAAGGCCGCCTTCAATAAACAATGGTCGACAGGTGTGCGGGTTACATCGCGGTGTATTACATTACAACTACACACTACATACGAGTACACACATGAGTACACACATAATACACATATGTATTATGACTATGACCAGAGAAGGAACACATGTAATTGAAAGTGTCTTTAAGACCGACAGGGCGCATCAAAACAGCCCCGCTGGAGAAGTACCTCCACATTACAGAAAACCGCAGCTAAATAACAACTCTCTAGAGGGTTGTTATATTCCTGCGTGTGAGTGAGGTCACCGGTAAACTCCTAAGAAGTTGCTGTGTGCAGCGCGCGAAGTAATACTTAATATAATAAGCATACTTATACCCAAATACCCAGACCAAGACAAACAGACATGTTCATGTACACAAATGTTTGTTCGTGTGGGAATCGAACCCACGAGCGTTGGTCTCAAAGTAGCGTAACAGCGCGTTTCACCACTGCGCCACCGACTCGTCTAATTGTAGTAGGGGATGTCCAAACAGAGTTATCTACGCGAAATGTTGTTTATTAAGCTTTAGCGTATTCGATCAAAGAGGCACACAGACCACCAACAATGGTAGTCCTGATCCCAACTGATAGCGCATTGCCGACTAGTTTCCATATTTCAAATCAACCCTTCTCACCAACACCGCGAATAACATTCAACCAAGGGCGGAATGCTCTAGAAGTCGGCTCGGATAACGATCATCCAGAGCTCTACACCTGCTCACAGCCTTGGGGTCTACTGCGGGGGCTGTTAACAACTCTACTATACCAATCATTTTATTTTCGTTTAGACACACGAAGTTCGGATCTGTACACAAGTATCGTGAACGAAGTTGAACGAATAAAATGTGTAGGTCTTTTTTATATCAATTACTGTTCATTCTTAAACCTAAAATTATTAAAATATTACGCTTTATTTTCAAATTGTGCATGCTACATGCAGTTTATTAACTATTTCTTCTATTATTGACGCAAATACTTTGATTAAACAAATACAAATTCTATTTTTGACTCCCGTCCGTTGGGCTGAAACTAAGCTTTTTGTAAAAGCAAAATTATTTTACTCGATTAGTTTCTCGTGATTGCATTGTTGGTTCCTTTATACTGGTTTGTTTACGTCTTCTGCATGACTTGTAGTTGGTTATTTAAATAGTTAATAGATTCAGACGTTATTTTGCGAAAGTCAAATTTACAGGCAATTTGATCTAACCTGCTTTGTGTGCTTCCACCACCAATTAGTTCATGCGGCCTAGCGCCGGCCGGCATCCACACACTACCGTTAATAGATGCAACATGCCGACGCTGCCATGGCTGCTCCGGTAGACTCTGCCTCGGCTGCTGCCAGGCCAGACCAGGCCAGTCGTGGCAGCGACGGTGGTGGGGGCATGCTGTTTCTGTTCCAGATGGCGGACGACCGCAGCAGCGGAGGCAGAGTCTACTGGAGCAGTCGTGGCAGCGTCAGCATGTTGCATCTACTAATAGTAGTGGGTAGGTGCCGGCCGGCGCTAGTCCGCGTGAACTAATTGGTGGCGGAAGCACACAGAGCAGGTTAGATCAAATTGCAGGTTATTTGAATTACATTCAGTAATTAACAACTCACAGTTGATCAAGCACACTGGACAAAGAACTAGTATCCTGGTGTGAGCATGTACCGTGAAAGTAATTACGGAACACGCTCACACCACTCGGCGGTGAAGGAAAACATCGTGACCAAACCCGCATGACCAAGAAATTCTACTTCAAAAAGACGTGTGACCTGACATTAGAAAGGTCTGGATTCCCGGCTGAGTGGCGGAGGTCTGACGGCAGTCGCACCATGTTAAAATTAGTATTTTTGTCAAATCCTTAGGCTTAGGCAGCGGACCCCGCCTTTCGTAACGGATTAGGAAACTGGATAATGCTAAGAAGAATGAAGACGAAGTCGAACTAGCGACTTCTATATACCGATTTTTGTGATTCCGAATATACCTTCTTACAATAGTACGAGTACCTTCTGGTAGCTTTAGTACTCGCTAAATGTAACAACATGTGATATATTTTTAGGATTCCGCATCTCAAAAGGAAAAACGGAACCCTGATAGGATCAATTTGTTGACCGTCCGTCTGTCTGCTCGTCTGTCTGTCCGTCTGTCAAGACTCTTTTTTTAGGGACGGGTTGAACTACAAGCTGAAATTAATATCAAATACTCAGGTCTGCAATCCCTTCGAGCTGTGAAAAAATCAAACTTGTAAGTCAATGCAATCGAAAGATACAGCAGTTTATGTCCCATTTATGCGTATATTTCGACACTCGCAATCAAAACCTATAGGGTACTTTCCGTTGACGTAGAATCATGAAATTTGGTAAGAAGCAAGGTCATGTAGCACAAGTAAAGAGAAAAATCTGAAAACAGTAAATTTGTAGTTACATCACAAAAACATTGCGAAAATAATATTTGCGGAATTATTTTTTACGGAACCCTCGGTGCGCGAGTCTTACTCGCACTTGACGGTTTCTTATATATAACATCGGGAGGGAGACAAGCATATAGCCCACCTAATATAAAGTGATTGCCGTCGCCTATGACTACTCTCGAGACACATGGAGTAAAGCCATAAAGATTTGCTGCGTGGCAACGTGCGAATCATACTTAATGTGTTGCAGGCGTTCATAGGCTACGGTGACCGCTTTACATCAGGTGGGCTGTTAGCCGCATGTCTCCCGATGTTGTATAAAAAGGAATTATGTTAAATAGAGATAGTGCCCAGTAAGACTACTTGAAGAGATCATCTTGCTTTAAAGAAACTCCACTTTACAAAAGACTACAGCCAAAAACCTGTCCTCTGATTTATTGAGTTTAAGCGAACAAAGTCACCAGAAATCCCAGCGATCACCGATACATATCCAGCTGGTTCACTATCAGCGTAGTATTCTGTTCTTTATATATAAAATACGAAAAATGTTTGTACCTGTGTCCGTTATACACTTAGAATACATTCAACCGATGATGAAACTTTTGGGGTATATTCATATATACACATTACCGAGATGGTTTAGAGACAAAAAGAGGGGAAAAACGGCCAGCGAAGCGGTGCCGGCCACAGCTAGTAGGGAAATACAAAAACAAATCAAACTTAAATATACAAATAACATTTAATAGAATACATTTTTACAAAAATAAATATTCATGAAAAGATACATTATGAGATAAATATAAATAAATAAAAACATTAATTTTATTAAAAACGCAAATTTATAATTTCAAAGCATTCATTTAAAATGTCAAAGAATAGAGACAGGTTGTTTTCAAGATCCACCCTACGGGGGCGGAAACCCTACCTTACAGAAAACTGCAGACAAATAACAATAATTTATTTATATCAATGCAATCAACACCGACTTCACCCGCACGTGATGCACTCTGTCAGTTTTCAAAAGATGTTTTTTCATAAGAGACTACGATAACTAGTAAGTATACTAGTATATGACTGCCGGCGCCATGATTGGGCATCTTTTGAAACTCCATTGCGTTGCGTTCTATTTTATTAACTTTGTTTGAAGAAGAAATTTACTGTATTCAACGAATTTAGATGCAGAGCACACCAAAAGTGTGGAACGATTTGATTATTGCCTGAATCTATTAACAATTTAGTTATGGCTACACTTCGGGAGGCTGGATTAAAACTTCATAAGGATAAACGTGAATTCTTTAAAGTCGTAACGGAAATTAAAGCCATTTATGAATTTAGTAAATTATTACAGAACATTTGCTACAATAATTCAATGGGTAGATTTCTTGCATCCTGGAAATATTTGTTACTATCTGATAACGCAGCGCATGAAACGGCAAACCGTGATATTAATGAAAAACAGAACTTGCAAAGTAAAAAAGATTTTTTTATTTAATATCGTAGGTACAGTACTTGTAAAAGTCATTTACGTACCGGCGCCAATCACACATGGATTTCGGGAACAATTAAGAAAGACTTTGAATCTAGAATATTTTAATTCAAATGTCGAGTGGTGAAGACGAGTGTGTAGTGAAGAAACTTGTGTCACATCGGTACGCGGAGTCCAGTTTTCTCCACTACCTCCTGTCTCGTCAAACAGCTATGGTTTCACAAAATACAATTTTATCGCGATAGACGAAACGGCACTCAATAGCTCGCCGGAGTCACAGACCTGTTCAGAAAATGGTCGCGAGATGGCCTTACTAGATCAGCCGACAGAACAGCCTATTATTATTATTGGAAAGCCAGAAGATTGGCGGGATTGTGCCACCAGCCCAGATCGCATTTCGGAGAACGATAGAAGCTTATAGAAGCCTCCGCCAGGGTTTGATGCGAGAACCGTTCCTGCGGTCTGTAAGAGCTACAAGGCGTCGGGATAAGGATACGGAAGTCTAGAATTTGGGTTCGAGAAGTATAGTATTCGTTCAGAGAATCACCGTCATTATTTTAATAAATACCATGGGGAAACATGGTGCGTGGTAACCGAAGTATCAGTCTAATAAAACCTTATTGCAATTCCTTGTTTTTACGTCAACTGGTATACGTCTCACACCGTGACATTATTATGTATTTACATTGTATTCTTGTATGTTCTTATTACAAATACAGTTGTATATAAATGCACACGAGAGGCTGTAAGAACCATGTGCCAGACAGAATCATCGAACCATGGTATTATACTCTAACTAGTTAAGCAAGAATATAGTACCATTTGTTTATGCGTATAAATTTTAGTGGCCCGTCAAGACCTCTGTCCGATTGTTCGTTGTTCATATTTTCAGGTCTTTCATTGTATTCTTTCACGATCATAAAATTTTCAAATTGTCTTGTACCCACAGTTCAAGCGTTGCTAAGTTTGAGACTACGTTTCCAGGGACCTGATGACAGTATTTTGACTACTTTAAACAAATTACCATGAATAGTTAATCATTAGTAGTAATATAACTAATATTAAATGTTATAATTAGTAGAGTTCTTAAGCACACCCGTACCGATTACCAAACAGCTCACTAATATAAATTAAAAGAGGCTAAACTAGTCGGAGTATTCTATACAGCGTGCAGGAGGCGGCTACCTTCGACCTTCACCACCGACCAGCTGAATGGTATCATACTATCGTCTAATTGAGTTATACTTTACATCAGGTGGGTGGCATGCTTGTGTCCCTCCCGATGTAGATATAAAGAAATGATACCATTCAAAAGACATTTACTTGCTATGTCCGATACGAGATGACGTGTTGGAATATCTCCGACATTAGCTCTAATCTCTGCCATCGGTCGAGCGTCGGTAACTACTTACCAACAAACAAGGCGAGGAGTGGACGACTAACTTTGAGTCCGATAACTCTTCAACTTAGCAAATCTAGCAAAGTCGAAACTATACCATTCCGACCAATCTTTTGCGGACACATTATTGGACAGTTATGTTTAGATATAGATATTTAATCTATATCTATTACAAGCAAGTGATGATTACAAACATGTACATAAATTAATGTTCTCGAATTTATGTACAGATATTTGTTGTTACTTGCTCGGCGATGAAGGCTAAAATCGTAAGAAAATTCGCACGTCCAAGAAATTATACTTCGAAAGATGTTTGACCTTCTAAACAGTGTTCAGCACTAATCGGTATGGCATTACCTTTTCAGAACTTGGCAGACACACTGCCTCGCGTAAAGTGTTTAAGCTTGTTGCCACCCGACCCCGAGCGATCTAATAAATATTAAAACAATGCCGTAAATCAAACATTACTCGATCTCGTAAAATGTGAAACGAGGATATGTTATTACTTGTTTTGTGAGTTTATCGACTTGATGTTATGATTTGTGCAACATTTATAGCGTTCGTTGTCTTTCATCTCTGGATGTTGAACAGTTTTATATGATTTTATTGAATCTTTATCGTTTAAACTATCTTTTAATATGTAAAGTCAAAATTTAACTATCCGTCTCCGCTAGCAGTCAAAAATAGATAAAATTGCACTTATAGATTAACAGGAAGCTGAACAAGAATATGCTGACGATATTTACAAGGCCGGTGGTGTATGGATCGAACCGAACTCGAACTCAGGAGCCCGGATGTCAAAGTAGCCACTATAATATTGAGACTCGTGGGTTCGATGTCCATGTAACAAAAAAATGGGTGCGTGTACTTATATACGCGCGTGAGAAGTTATACTTCTCTAGCCTCATCAAATAAATATTTAACATTAATAACTTAATAATATTTAGTATTAATTATATTAAATAATAATATTTTAATTTATAAGGGCTATTGGAGTAAAATTAAAAAAAACGTCTATCAAGTAGTAGCGGCGATGTTTATGCAATGTATTACATACAAGTCAAATGTAAAATACAAATGTTATACATTTTTAACTATAGCGCCATCTACCGGTAATACCGTGAAACATTTAGCAGTTTAAACCTATTGCACATTTTTAACTATAGCGCCATCTACCGGTAATATCGTGAAACATTTAGCAGTTTCAACTTTCAACTGTACTTTTGTGTTCGAATGCCACGCATCCCCTCTCGCTCTGTCTCTTTTCATTCCCCCTCCATGATAGCGTTAAACGTTTAACGCAACCTTGTTGGAAGTCGCATTAGAAGTATAACTTCAAAAACCTTTGTATGTGTCTATTTATATTGGTCTCGGTGTGTTTAAGAGCTCACAAATTGAATTAACTATAGGTTTAGGCGAGGAATGTCAGGAAGGAACGAGAGTTTGGCTATAGTATAACAAATACCAGGTAGCGCAAATTGGCAGATCCACGTAACTTCGAATAAGAATCATGACAGATCATGGTGAACAAAATCCGCACTTCAGCTCTCTCTGTCTTAATAATTTGTAACGTTGTAACCAACTACCTACTTTGCATTCGGATCACGGATATAACGGATTCGTATAATGACAGATTACGGCAATGACATATTCGTATAATAGTAGATTTGTGTAATGACAAATTCACCTAATGGCGGATTCATATAATGACAGATTAAGGTAATCACAGATTCGCGTAACGGCAGATTAGAATAAGGGTTATTTTCGTAGTGACCATTCACAAATTCTATAATCTCGTACGGTGCTACTTAGTAAAATCGACACTTCAGAGACGGCTATAGACTTGTTGTTCAGCGTTGTTTCGATACAATCAAACATATCAACATCCAGACATCTAAAAATATCGCCCGCGTCGCCAACAGACTATTATATACATGTAGATAACGTGCAAAGCGGAGTTTCACGGGTTCAGTACGGTTATGTCTAATGAAACAAATCAACGGAGTGTTTTTATTATACCACTAGATTGGGAAACAAGCCTGCGGCCGGCATTAGATGGTAAGCGGCCACCGCAGCCTATTAACGCTGGCAACACCGCGTGGATGTTCCTCGCGCGCTGCCAATCTTGTGACCTAAGGCCGTTCGTCACTGTACCCAGTAACTTCTCTACTATATGTCACCCTTCAAACCGGAACACAGTTATATAAATTTAGCTGCTTGGTGGTAGAAATAGGTGAGACAGAGGTACCCACGCAGACGACTTTTGTACAAAGTCTCCCTCTGGTAAAGTATGCAGTCCACAAGCAACATTTGCGTAATAAATGTACCAACGAATTTGCATGTTCGTTTTTTTTCTACTGGCTTCATATTTTTTTATCGGTAACATTAAAACTGAATAGCTTCTTGGTACAGTTTAAAGAAAAAATAAATAACCCTTTGACGAACAGAGTAAAATCATCTCTTTCGGATTGACATAAAACTATCAAAATCATGTGGGAAATAACCTGTAAATGTAGACCCAATGACACAATTTTGCGTAGTAAAAAAACTCACCGCACCGAATCAACATCGCGTTACTTATCGGCTTATTGGTTAAATTATCCTCCCATTGGTCAGCAGCAAAAACACAACTTACTGAGAGTGACATTTAAGTTTTATTGGTTTGGGATAAAAACAAAAACAATACGCCATGTAGCTTAGACGTATATTACAGTAAATTCATTTAAAATAAGTTTTTTAATTAAAATAGATGATGTACAAAACGACGTCTATCTCTTATGGCAGTAATGTCGAAAAGGCATGAGCTGCTTCTAATGATTTGACAAGTAAACAACTAAAACTAGCAAATCATTAATGAATAAAATAATGTGGAAACAGTGTAAACAAGAGAGGTACGGCGCATCAAAGCAGCTCGTCTGGGGAAGTACCTCCACTTCACAGAAAACTGCAGCCAAATAATAACTCCATAGAGGGTTGTTGTGTTCCTGCCTGTGAGTGACCAATAAGCTCCCAAGGAGTTGCCGTGTATGCAGCAGAGGAGGCATCGCGCGAGTGATACTTAATATATCACAACCGTTAATAGGCTACGGTAACTGCTTTACATCAGGTGGGCCGTATGTTTGTATACCTCCCGACGTAGTATAAAAAAAAAGTGTAAACACTGTACCAATTTCTAGACTGTGATATTACTGACCACAGAGATTTGTTGAAGGACAATAAAGTAATGTCAATTTAGCACGAATCCCATTCAATTTGTAGACTACCGTATTACAAACAATGGCGGTTCATTCAGAAACGAACAATTATGCTGACATTGGTTCAGTCTTGACGAGTGTAACATGATATTAACACAGCAGTGGGTCGAATAAGAGGACTCAATGGCGGGAAGAGGAAATGGAGGGGATAGTGTGGCCTGATGCGCAGAGACCGCGCTCACTTTACATCGTGCGCTCGGACGTGACGGACGTGTTCGTTAGTAGATTTAGAGTTTCAAGATTTTTATTATTTACTTAAATAAAATATGAGTTAGATTGTTTAGTATTCTTTTTTTTTTTAAATCAATATGCCTTTTGTTTTCTAAGAATAGAATACTGGAACTTTTCACTTCCTTGACGAACGACAATATAACTCGGTGGCCACGAGCCCGATGACGCAGTGGTTACTAATGCTACTTTAACACCTGGGTATTTTTCGTGTTCCTACAAGTGAGTGAGGTTACCAAAAACTCCTGAAGTTCTCTTAGTAGCGGGGGTGGCAACGCTCGAGCGATTGGAATTTGTATTGAAAGCTTTTATAAGCTACAGTAATCACTTCAAATCAGTTGAACAGTATGTTAGTTTGACTCCAGGCGTTGTATAAATAAATATATACATATATATATATATATATATTGTTATGTTTCTGGGAATGACTGAGGTCATCAGTGAACTCCTAACGAATAGCTGTGTTAGCAGTAGAGGTGACATCGCGTGAGCGAAACGTATTGTAGTGTAGCGAAAAGTAATGTGTTGCAAGCGTTCATAGGCTACTTGAACCACTTAAAAAAATTGTATAAAAAAAAATGGTAATTAATTGAAAAATAACAAAATTATGTGGAAGTGGCACAAACTACATTTGTATTTGTTTACGATTCAATCAGCAATACTCGTAATGTTTATCAACTGAACAATTAAAAAAAAATAATGTTGTAGAGACGCGAATCACTTCCGGAGGACGTCTTGAAGAACATCTAGTTGGCTTGTTGTACATTCGTCACGAAGTAAATTCGTCACATTTTTGTGCACTCCATAAATTGAAAGTAAATTCGCGACTCACATTCAAATATGTGTAAATTCGTCACAGGTAGGTAAGACTTATTGTAAATTCGTCACAAGTCTTCATCCTACTAATATTATAAATGCGAAAGTTTGCATGTATGGATGAATGTTTGTTGCTCTTTCACGCTTAAACGGCTGAACGGATTTGAATGAAATTTGGCACGTAGATAGATTATGATCTGGATTAACACATAGGCTACGTTATTTTACTCCACGCGGACGGAGCCGCGGGCAGCAGCTAGTTTTACATATTTTTTGCATGAAGTAGCAATATCTGTACGAAAAAATCATTGCGACGACTTTACAATAATCTAAATTAATGACGAATTTACTTCATAAAAATAGAACAGTGGTAAATTTACACACATTTTTTCCGTGACGAATTTACATTGTGACCAATGTACAGCAACCCACCTAGGTGATATATCAACTGACGCGAACAGTAAACATATCGTAATAACACGAATTATTTCATCGGTTAATAGGAAGAAACAATATGTTGATTGAAAAAAAATGAAGAAATGGCGAGAATCATTTCTCCAGTATTTGACGAGTGTATCAGTAACGATGAATTCTATTGAACCAGTTAAAGAATAAGATAATGTGATCTTAAAATCACCTATTATGTTCAACAAGGCACGCGTAGAAATACACATGTATAATATAAAAAGAGAAATTGACAAGAGTGAATAATGTATCTTTCCACTCACTTGTTGTGTAACCGAAGTCATCTTCTTCCTCGGGGTCTGCCTCCTTCTCTTCTTTGCTGCGTTTGATGGCTCCTGCCGATGCTCGGTCGATCTGTCGAAGAGACAGTGTTATCAACCTTTTTACAAGCTTATATTTAAACTATCATTTAACGAGACATGGCTTCCTACACAAACTGCTTAAGTAGACCATACAATAGTTCTATAACAGCAGTAGTACGAAAGGATGACAGTACGGCAATTAAACAGTTATTTTTAAGCTATTAAATTATACATGTAAAGTAGCTGCGTGGGTACCTCTGTCTCACATATTTCTACCGCTAAGCAGCTATATTTATATAGCTGTCAGTTTGAAAGGTGAGATATGGCAGATAAATTACTGGGTACTGTGACGAAACAGCCTTAGGTCACAAGATTGGCAGCGCGCGAGTAACATCCAGTGGTGTTGCGAGCATCAAAGGCTGTGGTGACCGTTTACCATCTAATGCGGGCCGCATACGTGTTTGCCAATCTAGTTGTATAAAAAATGCATCTGGTGTGATGGCACTAGCACATGGTGCACTCCGCTGAATAGTAAACAAGGCTTCAGCGAGAGAAAGGTAAGACATTACGTTTTGATTCATCCCGACTAGAAAATGATATACAATATTTCCTTTATTGCATAACAAAACATGAAAAGTAGGTTGTACAGAAAATGGTGTACAAAGGTGAGCTTATCTCTTTAAGAGATATCTTCCAGCTAACCATTACGAGTGTGTAGTAATTTTATTTTGACAGGGAATTAAAAGTTATGCAGCATTATATTTTCTATATTTATACATAATAGATATATAAATACATAGTACTAAATACATATATATATATATATATATATATATATATATAGGTATATATCATACATATAATATTACTTAGCATGAGTAAGATAGTACTCACTTAACCTCTTCTTGACAACACAGAGCCGCTGCCTGCTATTTGCAGAGATAATTTGTTCAACAGCCGTGCGGCATTAACAGTGAATGACCGAAAGAAAAAGATTGTGTTGGATGAGGGATAGTTTAGAGTTTGGGAACGACGTTTACGTTGACTTGTCTTATGAGAAAAACGGGACCGAAGCTATTGCGGTGTCTCAGGGTTATTGAGGATTTTATAAAGAGAGCATAATATGTGCACATTTCTGAGAAGGCGGATAGGGAGCCACTTTAAACGTGAACGGAATTCGGTAACTTGGTCATATTTACGCAAGCCGTAAATATAACGGATGGCCAGATTTTGTAGGCGTTCTTCTTTATTGAGTACGTCCTCAGTGGCATCAACATAGCAAATGTCAACATAGTCGAGAATAGCGAGGAGAAGAGACTGCAAGCATAACTTTAGTTTTAAACGGTAAGAAGTTCTGGAGCCGCCTGAGTGAATGAAATGTGGAATGCATGCGTTTACTGACATCATTGACCTGCGCTGTCCAGGATAGTTTCGTCTACGATCAGTCCCAAGTTTTTCGTTTTATTCGTAAAGGCAATCTGAATGCCGTTGTAAATAACCTGTAGCAAATCACTAATCTTGACCCTATTTTTCAATTGCCGACTACTAATAACAATAACCTGGGTTTTAGATGGGTTTACTAAGAGGCCAAATCTATCAGCCCATTTCTGGACTGCGCACTGCTCTTCATTTATAGATACAATAGCACCAGATGCATCCGATTTCAGGATCAATTTGAAGATCATCTGCATATGGATGGTGGGGAGAAATAATTACTTAGCATAATTCGTTGATGAAAATCGAGAAAAGTAATGGGGAAAAAACACCGCCCTGTGGCACATCAGCAATTAGTGGAGTCCAATCAGTTGAATATTCATCAAGTTTGTTACATTGCGAGCGTCCACGAAGATATAAATCGAATCACGCGGACACAGAAGAGGATAAATTTAAAGAACGAAGAAATCCTAGGAGAATGGCAAAAGCGAGAGAATTGAATGCGTTACTCAAGTTCAGCAGAACCAGGGAAAGTTTTTTATTATTCATAGCAAATCGTATATCATCTGTGACATTCAATAACGCACTCGTTGTGCTATAAGGACGAAAATTCAACTGAAAGGGGCTAAGAAGATTATGAGAGAGATAGATGATGGAGGAGTAGAGCTGCTTTACTTTTATTTCGCCAGACCATATTTATTAACTACACTACATACTTCCTGGTCTGAGAAGTGGAGGTTATTCATCGAGATACATAGGCACGTTATCACACCTGCTGCTAAAACAACATTACATAACGTTACAGGGAGTTCTTATTTGGCTGCAGTTTTTTGTGAGGTGGGGGGAATTTTGCAACCGATATTGCTTTCATGTATCCTACCTCCCGTAAACAACCAAGAACAAGACGAACAGACATGTTAACGCAAATTTGTAGTGTGGGGATTGAATCCTCGCTGCGCTGATGTTAAAGCAGCCATTGTTTGACTCGACCGCCGTGCTCGTCAAAACTTTAACTCTATTAAAACTTATTTAAAGGTTTACTAAAATATTTACCTCCACTCCTTTCTCCGAACAAGTCCTGCCGCCCAAATCCCTCTCGTCCTCTTCGTCGCTGCTCTCGGAGTCCGAGTAGACCGGTGCCTTCGGAATGTCTTCTGATGTGGACTCCTTCGACTCCACTTTTTCAGGCTCACTATCGGCCTCCTTTTCGTTCTCGATGTCATTTTCAGAAGTGACCGTTATCTGTACATACAATACAAGAAATGTTTGTTATTCTAAAATTATACACGATAGACCAGATAAGCTTAAGAGCAGTGGTAGCCTAGCGAATAAAGAAACACCCTGTTGACCGGCTGGTCTGCGGTTCGAATCCTGGCCACCGTGATAATTACAAAAATACGTACATAAATTCGAAAAAAAAACACAATTCCTGTTTTTGGATTTATGTAGATACATGTAACAAGTCTGGCCATAAATACTATTACATTGAAACTTTTCTATTTTTCAACTCTTTAAATATTTTGAATTTGGAACACATTTATTATGTGAATCGAAATCGAAAAAAGAACACATTTATTTTCTTTCGATTTCCCGCCGTTTTTCATATTTTTTTTTTCGTGTTTCTTATTAAATTACAATATGGAATGGGGTGTCAAAGAAAATAGGATTGCAGTGAAAGCCTTGCACACAGTGGGTATGGGGCCGTCGGTCATATTCAAGACACTTCAAAAGCTTGGTATCAGCCGTATGTTCGTATATCGTACTATAGACTGATATACGAACACTTCCTCTGTTGAAGACCATAAAAAATCATGACGACCGCGTGCTGTTAGAACCACAATTAATGCTGTTAAAGCCAGAATTCGCCAAAACTCCATCCATCATTAGGAAACAAAAAATCTTATCGGTAGAAATGAAGATTCACGCTAGGACTATGTCGCGTGTAATAAAACATCATTCTCGCCCGTGGACATAACAAAGACAGACGTTTACATCTATTTTACGTAAAACAGTAAAAATGAGTACAATTAAAATTAATCTCAAATACCATTAGTAATCAGTGTTAATTCTGAACTATCGACATATTTGTCGCTTACGTCTAAAACGATTTGCGTCACCCGACACTGCACGTGCTAGTGAGGACAGATACCTGATTGGAGGATCTGCAAGTATTCCATGCGCAGTATATGCAAAATTTTGAGACAATGCAACGGACACCTACTATATCAGGTCAGTCACTTTACTCATCGCAACCTGATCTTCACAGTGAATCTCATAATAATGAAATTATAAGAAATTTTAATTTAAGAAAACGAAAGAACCCAGAACCTGATGACATTATAGATCTTAAAGATTCCTTAATGCAATACTTCAAGGATATACTTAATTTGGAAATGAATGAAATGAAACTACAAAATGCTCAATTAATAAAATCAAATGCTGAAATACTGGAATTGCTACATACGAGTACTGGTAATCTCAAAATTCTAACTGACAAAGTGACAAGTCTTGAATCCAAACACGCAGCTGCATTGGACCGCATTGATGAGCTTGAAAATCAGGTAAATGAGTTGCAGAAGCATCAAAATAAAAATACAGTGGAATTAAGGAATGTTACTAGACAAGAAAAAGAGAACTTGCAGGCAGTGACATCTTCCTTATACAAATGCTTAAATATTCCAGTAGTAACTGACATACTGCACTGTTATAGAAAGGGAAGAAATAACGCACCAATTGTCATTGAATTTGCCAATTATAAAGACAAAGATACACTGCTTAAAGCCGTCAAGACCTTCAATAAACAAAACACACAATGTAAACTAAACTCCAGCCACCTTGGAATTGTTGGCAACCATTTGCCAGTGTATCTATCAGAGGCTTTAACTCCATTAAACAAAAGGATCTTGGCGGCTGCACGGGACCTTGTGAAGGATGGACATTATACATACTGCTGGACCTCCCGAGGAAACATCCTGATTCGTAAATCTGATGGTGAGCCAGCCCTAGTGATAAAATCACTAGCTCAAATCGAAGCTCTGCGCTCAGCATGACTACTTACGCTTTTTCATTTCAAATATGTATCTCGCATTTTCGAATTACTTATTTTCATTTTCTACTATAGTTTTGTAATATTATTTGTTTTTTATCATCGGTCGAGTCAACATGAATCAAACAATACTAACACATATTTATTTACGAAATATTTATCTCTTATGTACCTGCCAATACTCTCACATATTGATACTTACAGTCCATATTCGATCCAATCAACTGCAATGATTGATCTCCAACCAATTTGTATACTTACTACCATACATGAACAAAGTGATTATGGGTAACGATCTTGAAGAATTGGTTGCTGACGTTGATCAAATCAGCGTTGGCCAATCTAGGTTGGTTGGCGATCTAAGTGCTTTTCAACAATATAGAACCAATTCTTGTAGCTCACTTAAAGTTATTGTACAGAACATAAGAAGCATCAATAAGAATTTTAATGATTTTGAACTCCTCCTAGGCAGGAGTGAAATTGAGTATGATATTGTTGTTTTAACTGAATGCTGGCTACAAAATAGTAATTATGTACCTAATCTAGTGAACTATAACAGTTTTAATACTACTAAACATATAATTCAGAATAGTGGAGTCGTTGTGTATACTAGACAGAGCTTAAAGAATGTCTCAGTATATGAACCGATGCTTGATGAAGCAGATTGCTTGGTAGTACAAATTGGGGCTCACTACTCCTTAGTATGTGTCTACAGATCCCCCTCTTTTGTAAGTCCTGTTAGGTTTGAAAATACTTTAGATTCGTTATTACATAATATTAAACAAGTGACTAACATTTTTCTTGTCGGAGATATTAATATCCATATTAGTAAAACTAATAACAGTAACATAGCAGATGAGTACATGGAACTTTTAGCAATGCACGGCCTTTCACCAAGCCATTATCTACCTACTCGTGACGATAAGTGTCTGGATCACTGCTTTGTTAAATGTAACAGTGGGTTATTGACTTTGGTATATCAGTCCTCGATCACAGATCATAGTACTATATTTGTTGAGATTTCGTCAACATCCGATCATATCAGTTATAAAACCTCATGCACAACTATTACTAGAATTGACCATACTAAAGCTGCAGAAATACTAAAACAAACGTATTGGACTAATTTATTAAACATGACGAATGTCAATATCGCTACGGAAGAATTTATCAATACGGTTGCTAACATTATAAGTGAGTGTTCTTATAAGAAAAGGATCCCAAGTAGAAAGCTGACTGTTAAGTCATGGATGACTCCAGGACTCTTGCGCTATCTGAGATTTAGAGATATCTCCGCACACTAACCACTGACCACTCATGCATGCATACACACACAAACTCACACACCGTCACACACACACACACAACACACACACACACACACAATACATATAAACACACATACACACAAACACATACACACACTACTAAACTAACAATTAAATTCTAAAACACTTACCCTAAAACAAGACATGTAACTTAATTTCACCTGGTCCAGAGTTGGAGAGGCTGGTAATCTGTCATACAGGTTCTCCTAGTACAGACACCAGTCTCTCACATAGATTGCTAATTAATAAGATACATTGTAATGTACGTCTAATTCTAAGGCATAAAAAATATTGTGTGAGAGAAGAAATAAATTTTATTATTATTATTAAAAAAAAAAAAAAAAAAAAAAAGATATACTACATCAGAAATTTAAGAAATGTCCCAGTGATTTAAACTTACAAGTCACATATAAGAGATACAGAAACTACTGCAGTAAAATAATTCACGATCTTAAAAAGGCACATGATATCTCTGAATTACAGCAAAATCAAAAAGATGTCAAAAAAACGTGGAAAACAATTAAACGTATTTGTCACTTAGATAAAACTAACAAGCGCACGGATGCATCTAGTAATCTTCTAAAAAATAATAAAGCCGCTGAAGAAACTCTCAATTGCATAAATGACTTTTTTGTAAACGCAGGGCGGAATCTAGCTGAAAAAATACTCCAAACGTCACAAACAACACAAGTTGATCTAGCAAAAAATTATAGACCTAATGTTAGTCCTATGATTTATTTTATTTATTTATTTTATTTATTCTTAACAATAATTACATTGTGTTGAATTAAAAAAAAAAAAAATACATAATAATCAAAAGAATGGTAATTGTACAAAAGAAAAAAGAAAAGTACACAATGTCAAATATACATGCTAAAAAAATTAAAATAAAAAGTAATAATAAAACATTGAAATTATTAATTACTACATAATACATTAAAATTAAAATTTGAATTCGTCAATGCTATAGCAACACTTTTTCAACAAAAGGGCATGCAGCTGAGTTTTAAAAATCTTCCAGCTACTTATTGTTTTGTATTCGCTAGGCAATTTATTAAATAAATGAGCTGCCTGAAACCTTGCACCGTGTTTAACTATTGTAAGTCTAGGAAATACCTCATTTATGATATTCTTCCTTCTTGTGCTCTCACGTAATTGTCTATTTTGAATGGTTTCATTTTTTACAAGCTTCTTTACAAGATCTGTTAGGAGAATAAGAATATACAAGCTGGGTACTGTAAGGATACCATATTGTTTGAAAATCTCTTTACAGGATTGCCATTGAGGTATTCGCGCAATAACTCTTAAGGCTCGTTTTTGTAATTTAAAAGCTCTGTCCATGTTGTAATTATAACTGTTTCCCCACAGTCTAATGCTGTATCTAAATTTAGATTCGATTAGTGCAAAATATATCAGTTTTAGCTGCTCTGCAGTAAGGATATCCCTTAAGCTTCTCAGAGCATAGCATGCAGAGCTGACTGAATTTGTTATTGATGTCAGTTCATATTTCCAATTTAGAGCAGAGTCTATGTAAACACCCAAGAATTTAACATTGTCTACAACTTCAATCCTATTGCCTTTTAAAACAATGTCCAAAGAATCTCTATTATGAGTTCCTTTATGCTTTTAGAAACTGATAAAACGGAAATAATTAAAACTATAAACTCTTTAAAAAACACTTATACTACTGGATGGGACGGCATATCATCTGCTTTTCTAAGAACATTCGTTGATTACCTGGCTGTATCAATAATGCATATATGCAATCTAAGCATAACAACTGGATTATTTCCGAAGTTGTTAAAGGAATCAATTGTTGTACCGTTATTTAAACAGGGGGACACGAATGAAATTTCTAATTATCGCCCGATATCACTACTCCCTGCACTCGCCAAGATTTTGGAGAAAGTAATTAATACAAGATTAATAAATTATTTAGAATCTCATAATTTACTATCCAGAAATCAGTTTGGTTTTAGACGAAAGTTGTCTACAGCAGATGCAATAAATGATTTGGTTTCTCATGTGGGAAGGAGTTTGGATAGTAAACAAAAGTGTATAGGAATCTTTTTAGATTTGGCCAAGGCCTTTGACACCGTTTCGATTCCGCTCCTGATTTGTAAACTCGAAGAAGTTGGTGTCCGTGGCCTTCCTTTAGAATTACTTAAAGATTACTTGTCTGACAGGACGCAGTCAGTTAGAATTAATAACACATACAGCGATAAGAAAACATTAAATTACGGTGTACCACAAGGCTCTGTGCTTGGCCCTACACTTTTCCTAATTTATGTCAATAACATATGCAACGCGAATATTAATAATTGTAAGATAATTACTTACGCGGATGACACAGTCTTAATATTTACTGGGAAAACATGGAATGAGGTAAAAGCCCAGGCTGAAAATGGTTTGCGACAAGTACTTAATTCACTTAACAATAGTTTACTAACCCTTAATTTAACAAAAACTAAGTACGTAATTTTTTCTATAAAATCAGGTAAAGCGAGATTGCCATCAAATTTCACACTCAGAATACACTCCTGCAAGGTTCCAGGAAATTGCGACTGTTACACCCTTGCTGCGGCTTCTAATATCAAGTACCTTGGCGTTGTTATTGATGACAAGCTAAATTGGAAAGTTCATATTGATAACCTGAAGTCACGCATACGTAAATTAATACCGGTGTTTAAAAAGATTAGGCACATGAGATGCTTAGATATAAGCAAGAGTGTCTATTACTCCCTATGCCAGTCTTTGCTCTCTTATGGTATTATTGCCTGGGGAGGAGTTTGCAAAACTACTTTGCTAAAACTAGAAAGAGCACAAAGAAACATCTTGAAGGTCATCCTGTTTAAACGATTTAGACACCCCACAACAGATTTATACAAAGAATCTCAAACACTCACTGTACGGCAAATATATATAAAAGTCGCTATTATACGACAACACACGATCCCGCACGACACTAAGTCAAACCGAAGACCACACACGGTCTATATAGTTCCATCATGTAAAACTGCTTTTGCTGGTAACTTTGCCTTCTTTCTTAGCCCATTATTATATAATCGAATCAATAAAC
Source organism: Pyralis farinalis (assembly GCA_947507595.1). Classification (NCBI taxonomy): domain Eukaryota; kingdom Metazoa; phylum Arthropoda; class Insecta; order Lepidoptera; family Pyralidae; genus Pyralis; species Pyralis farinalis. The sequence goes on along the minus strand of OX382260.1, from coordinate 42,109,010 downwards.
ACATATCTATTACAAATAAAACAACTAAAAATTGTGAAAAGTCACTTCGTGAGTATCTGATGCAGTGCGATTACGATAAGACTGAAAATCTACTTAAAACAATAAAGTAGCAGAGTGAGAGAATCTTGGCAAAATTAATACAATGTCTCTACAGTTGACATAAACTAATATATACATTGTTTCATAAAATTATAGTTATAATAAATATACCTACCTAACATATATATAGAAATACATATTCAATATATAATATTTATAAACAATAAAAAAAAATGATACTGTTCAAATATACATATATTTATTCAATAACGTATTTACAAAACTAATTTAGTTTATTTAAATTACATAGTTATTTACCTACATACTTATATATACTACATACTTATACTTACTTTTTAAACATCAAAACTGACTCCACCGAAAAATCATCAATTTATATACTTTGTTTTTCTATTGCAGTTTAAAATAAGTGATCAAGTTTCATTTTTATATTCTCGGATTTTTTACCATATACTGTGCAAATTATTGACTACTCGAAACCTGTTTCTTTTACCTTTAGCATACAAAGTAAATTAACGTTTTAATGTATACCTTAACTAGTGGAGAAACGAGCGAGTTTCATTACCTTGCCGTGACACAGTCTCGACTAGTACGGAAGGTAAAGAAATGTTCATATTTGTATACCCACATGATAATTGCTGTTATGTTAATATTAATTGTGAATTGTAATATCACTAACGGTGTACAAACAAATAGTTAGCATGCACAATAAACGATTTTTGATTTGATTTGATTTGAAAACAAGACCTGAAGCTCGGCGCTTATCGTCGATGTACAGAGCATGCCCTAAATCAATCCCTACAGTTGAAGAGAGTGAATCGATCAAAACGCCTTCTGTCCCAATACGCAGGTGAAAGGCAAAGAAATATTCTTTTTACTGATGAAAAAATTTTCACGAATTGTCCAAGCCAGGCTCGAAACCAATGTTCCGGACATAAGAGCAGAAGACTGGTACTCGCCTGGCCCACATCTCATCCGCTTAAACTAGAAATTATGGTTAGTTTTAGAGGGCATGGCCTGCTCGATACGACACGCCGACGTTGTGTCTATTAAGAAATCTCTAGAGCAAGCGTGGCCAAAAACCCAAGGAAACAGTGCGTTCCATAGATCCGTGGCCGGACAGATTAAAGGCCTGCATCAAAGCCAAAGGTGACAATTTCGTAAAGAATAATTTTTTTTTTCTGAGACTTCCATAATACATATAAGTTTTATTAATATTACATTACTTCATAAAAAAATAAATGCATATTCATTTGTAACAGAACTTATAGCCGACTAGGTATATAATAATTACTTGATTGGCGGCTACATCAGGACTCGAGCCAGGAACCGGTCGGTTCACACAGGCTGATTTGTTATCCACTAGGCCATCGCTGACGTAATGGACTTCCCCTCCATATGATTTTATGTCTCATTATTGGAGATACATAAACATATAATAGCCTTAACAGACGGACAGTCAAGTGAGACTCGATGTTGTTCACTATAGTTTACGACTTATCTTAAATAATAAATAAATAAATACTGTCGGACAAATTACACAGCGCCATCTAGCCCCAAAGTAAGCGAATCTTGTGTTATGGGTACTAGACAACTGATAAACATACGTAAATACATTTTTTTTATAAATACATACTTATTATACATAGAAAACATCCAGGCCAAGACAAACAGACATGTTCATGCACAAATGTTTGTCTTGTGTGGGAATCGAACCCACAAGCGTTGGTGTCAAAGTAGCGTAACAGCGTATTTCACCACTGCGCCACCGAGCTCGTCACTTGTGAGAACCTAACACTTCTATTCTTTTTTTACACAACGTCGTGAGGTATACAAGCATACGGCCCACCTGATGTAAAGCAGTTACAGTAGCCTATTAACGCTTGTAATATGCTAAGTATCACTCGAGCGATACCTGCTCTGCTGCTAACACAGCAACTCCTTAGAAGCTTACTGGTGACCTCACTCACACGCAGGAACACAGCAGCCTTCTAGGGAGTTGTTATTTGGCTGCGGTTTTCTGTACTTTTTGGTACTTCCTCAGACTGGCTGCTTAAATGCGCCCTACCTCTTATAAGATTCTAATAATATAGATTGCCGTATCGTCTTAATGTCTCCCTAGTTGCGACTAGATCTAATATACGCCAGAGATTCCACGAACAGAGAATATGATATTCCAATTCTTGTTTTCCCATTGAACTTTCACGACAAGACGAACACGATAAAACAAAAGTTTTTTTTTGACACCGACTATATATTTAACTCCTGTGGGCCGTTACTACGTCATCGGAAAGGAGAGTCGGGCGTGAGGTCTCACAGCCTGAAAAACAAAAAAGCCACTACCTTAGGGACCCCTGAGAGGGGTCGAACCTCGGTTAAGGGATCCATACACGGGTTAGTGCCTGAAGGGCCTATGAGGAGAAGCGTCCATACATCTTGGCTACTCGGTATCTGGTGTATCGTGCAGGAGTACTCTCTCTGCACTCTCCGCGTATTGGGGTCGGAGTCGAAGAAGTAGGAGGCATTCACAACCATATGCGATCATCGAGATGAAAAGGTGAATTGCGCAGTCTGCGCCGGTACCCCCGGGCGCAAGTCTAAATGACAACAGTCTGATCTCATAGTTATCATGTCCTGGCAATTGTTATTTGGTTTCGGTTTTCTATGAGGTCTGCTTTAATGTACCTTACCTCTCTTAAAAACACTCAGACCAAGACAAACAGACATGTTCATGCACACAAATGCTTGTTCTGTGTGGGAATTAAACCCACGAACGTTGGTGTCGCAGTAACATAACAGCGCGCTTCAACACTGTGCCACCGAGCTAGGTTGTAACGTTTAAAAACAATTAATAAAGTCCTATGTTATCTTGTCCATCTAGTGTGGAGATACCCAATAATATTCCATCGTCTTAAAGGAGGCTTCCACTCCCTTACAGGACTTTTTACCCAATGTTCATCTAGCTAATTCTGAAAGGTCTATTATATTGGTATGACCAGCCTAACGGACAGGATCTATGGCATGAACTCGTGTACCTTAATCTCATGTTGCGGTGTGCTGTTGATGATGGGCGGCGGCGGCGCTGGGGACCTCCGGGAGTGGACCGAGGGGGCCGGCGACACCGGTGGCGAAGTCGCCTCCATATCTGATGAGTCGGTATTCTACACAAAAGTAAATATCCATTATATTATCACCTACCACGACCAAATACGTAGTGTGCGGTATTTCATCACTACCTTCGGATCAAAAGTCAACCTCATCTGAACGTTATACATTCTGATTCATAAACGAGGATGAGACAGGAAGCTATCAGTGACCCTAGTTTGAGGAAATACTCCCTCATTGTAGAAGATCAATTAACTAGGGGCACTAGGAAGCTTTTGATGAGGTGTTGAGAGCATACTCCCTCATATAGATTACAGTAATTACTGTTATGCGGTAGATTGAGGTGGTATGATGCAGAATAAATCACAGACAATTGGATATGTAATATTGTATGCTCCCGTAACCAGCTAGTTTATAACGACCTACACTTCTACCGTTAGTAGATGTATGCCACTGTAGATGCCATGGCTAATGAGGTCATAGCTGAATATTGTACGATCACCATATAAAAGCTTCGAAGAAATAGCTCGCGGAAATATGAACTACGTGTCACAAAGAAGTCCACATTCAGCATTCAGGGTAGTAGGCTAAACATATACTTTCTGTTTCTGGTGCCTGGTATGACCACAGATCACTACAGAAGTTTAACGATAGTGGATAGGTGCCCACCGGCGTTAGTTCGCATGAACATACTGCTTGTGAAAGCAAACAGAACAGAAAGCGAAAATCGGAGAAGGTAATGAGAGGCGGGGTAAGATTCTTTGAAGTATAAATAAAAATCGGTTTTATAGCGTCAAGAATGTTAGACCATTTACTTACGAGTATTTACGTATTCAAATAGATTAGAAAGAGGCATTATATTATTGTTTCATGCCCCTTGCCTATAGATTAGCAGATAGATAAGATGTGTTATAAAAAAATTAAAAATGCCCATAAAAGGAGCAATGAATAATATAAAAAAGAGGGTATAGGGATTGAGTATATGTTACCCTTAGTTCCCTCTGCACTCTACTTCACTAAGCACCTGGTGTGAAAGCATAGTCTGTTCTGAGGGTGTGATTATAACAAGGTTTTTTATACCACTAAGGTGGCAAACAAGCATACGGCATGCCTGATGGTAAATAGTCACCGTAGCCTATGGTCATTTGCATTACCAGGTGTGTCACTCATGCGTTGCCGACCGGCTAAAAGCCTCTTCACGTCTGTTTTGAAGCACTCTATGCTGCAGTTCCTTGGAAAAACATCGGCTGGCTCATTCAACAAGAAGGCTTCCTCGGTAAGAGTGTGCACGGGTCCTCACCCACGCGAGCAGACTCTGCACGGTGAGTGTGACGGCGTCTCCGGCGGCCTTGATGAGCTGCACGGCTCGCTCGTGCTGCGCCGTGCGCACGCACACACCGTCCACCTCCAGGATCCTGTCTCCAGTCTGCCGAGGATATCAAGGAATTACAGAGACACGTAGCACTGAGAATGTCGTCAAAGAAAGACAGGGTACCGCTACCGGCATTACTACATCAAACCCATTCCTGCTTCCACAGCTAAGATATGGCTCTCTTCAACCGAAAACTTAGATTTTAAAACATACCCATGGAGTTGTTAATTGGCTGCGGTTTTCTGTGAGGTGGAGGTACTTTCACAGACGGGCTACTTTTATGCGCCATACCTCTCTTAAAACATCCAGACCAAGACAAATAGGCATGTTCATGCACACAAATGTAGTTGTCTTGTGTGGGAATCGAACCCACGAGCGTTAGTGTCAGAGTCGCGTTATTCACGACTGAACCACCAAGCTCTTATATATTATATACTTATATATATGTAAGTGTCGAGTCAGGCCGCACATGGAGTAGGCACTGTGGTCATCTTTGGGCGGCAGCACCTGAATACCAGCTAGGACCATATAATTCGGTTCAGAGACAACCTGTGCGAGTTGTTACACACGGTATTGAGTCCTCAAGTTTAAAAAGAGATATTGCCTCCGTTCGTGAGGGTCTATCGATTTTTTTTATACCACGTCGGGAGGCATACAAACATACGGCCTACCTGATGTAAAGCGGGTACCGCAGCCTATTAACGCTTGCGATATATTAAGTATCACTCGCGCGATGCCTCCTTGGGAGTTTACTGGTGACCACACTCACACGCAGGAACGCAATAACCCTCAAGGTAGTTGTTATTTGGCTACGGTTTTCTGTGAGGTGGAGGTACTTCCCCAGACGGGCTGCTTTGATGCGCCCTACCTGTCTTAAATTTGTACAACGAGATGTGTTTTGAAGAATTTGCGATTCCAGAGAAGATTTCTTCCGAGAACTCTCAAGTTGTGGAATAAAGTCCACACAAAGACAGGCACTGTTAATCTCATATGCTTAGCACACTTTTAGAAACAAACCAAACACTATGGTATTCCTGAGGTACTAAATATTGACCATCTGTTGGTATAGTGGATAAATAAAATGGATTCTTATCCAACAGCAGTCTTTCGTAACTTTGTAAAAGTTTTTATAACCTCTCTTAAGTTTCTGTAACTTCACAAAAAACTAGTTAATAGTTAATAGCGCAGCGCCTGGAGCAGGCTTATCTGTACATAGATATGTTCAGGAACACCTTTCGTATATGAAATCTATATGTTTGTCTGTGCGTTTGTCTGTGTGTTTGTATGCCACTTTTTTCGAATATTCGAATTTTGACTTCAGATTCGGATTCAGCATAAAAAAGTAGAATAGGAATATCTGAAAAACCAATATCATATTTCTTATGGAACATGATCAAAATGGCCGACAAAGTTAAAAAAATTAAATTGTTATATAATTGACGAGCCAGGTGTTCCTCTGGCAACGCAAGCTTGCGCATTCTCAACTGGTTATTCTAGTATTTCCTGAGGCGTTATGCATCCCATGTTTCCAGAAGTTATTATTGTTACTTTTTAGAGCACCATCCCAGTGGATAAGAAACAGGCCTATTGACCAACTCGTCTTCGGTTCGAACGCCGGTCGGGTTCGTGTTTTCTAGTTTATGTACATATATATCACTCGCTCGGCGGTGAAGGAACACATCGTCAGGAAACCCACGAAAGGTCTGGTTTCCCCTCTGGGTTGTGGAGGTGTGACGACAGTCGCTCCATCTAAAAATCAATATCTTCGCCAAATCCTTAGGTTTGGGTAGCGGACCCCGCCAATCGCAATGGATTAGGAAACCGAATAACGCGAATAAGAAGATTATAATTTGTTTTTGGACAGTGTAGAAAGAGTCCAAGAGAACCATGAGACTGACCTGCAAGTCGCCGCTGTTCCCCGCCGGACTGCCGGGGACAACATTCTTAATGAATATACCGAAGATGGCTTTCTCCTCACCATCATCCCCGTCTTCAGTGGAGATGATGTCAACCTGCAAGAGAGAAAAAATAATATCACGATTTAAAAAACGTATGGACCGTACCACACAATATGTTAATAGATTCAGGGGTTATTTTGCGAAAGTCAAATCTACACGCAATTTGATCTAACCTGCTTTGTGTGCTTCCGCCACCAAATAGTTCATGCGGCCTAGCGCCGGCCGGCACCCACCCACTATTGTTAGTGCATGCTACATGCCGACGCTGCCGGAGCAGAGACTACCGGAGCAGCCATGGCAACGTCAGCATGTAGCACGCACTAACAGTAGTGGGTGGGTGCCGGCCGGCGCTAGGCCGCATGAACTAATTGGTGGCGGAAGCATACACAATATGTTTTACAGTCAAAACTTTAAGGTAGGGTCCATCAAAGCAACCTGACTGCGGAAGTACCTCCTCACAGGATACCGCGGCCGTGCAGCGCTCCCTGGAGGATTGTTGTCTTCGTGCAAGTGAGCGAGGTTACCAGTGAGCTCTTAAGGAATTGCTGTATTTATCGCAGTGGTGGCAACGCGCAAGTAATTCTTCCTGTATTGCATGTGTTAATAGGCTACGGTAACCACTTTTCATCATGTGTGCCGTATGCTTGTATGACTCCCGCGTTGTATAAAAAATCTATTTACTAGCTGAGACTTGCGACTCAGTCCGTGTGGATGTTCAGCTATTCAAGTTTTACACAGAGCATAAAATTTTTGGTATAAAAAGTATCGGAAAAAAATACGAAACATATTTAATTTGTGTAATAAACCAACGTCATACAAATCCCTACAGCCTTTTTGTAACAGACCCACAAACGTTCATATATCCATACAAGCGTTTTCAGTATTAGCAGGTAATTACTGTGTGCATGAGCTATGAATATTAAAGAAGCGAGTGAAGTGTGTAAGGACCACGTCTTCTGGCACTCGGTACTGCCTGCCTATCCCGCAAGGGACCTGGCGTGAAGATATATATACATACATACTGTAAGTCGCAAACTAGGCCTGTTAAGCATAACCATAAGTATGCTTAACAGGCCTAGCTAAAGAAAGATATATGACCTTACCAGAAAGGTTCAGTTTTTCCTCAGAGTTGTGGAGGTCTGCGGAGGAGGCATTCGCACTAAGTAAATTTCAATGTCTTTGCCAAATCCTTATGCTTAGGTGGCGGAACCCGTCACTCCTAATGGACTAGGACACGGAATAACAGTAGGAAGAAGAAGAACCAGTCAAGGACAAGTAGAACAAGAAGGCTACTGTAAGTTTGTGGTTATGGCTAAATCGATAACGACGGAACACTAAATTGCACATCGCAGTCGGTAAAGTATTGCATGGCAGGGTTCCGCGTCAGTTCTTATCTGCCGTGTGAATTACGTAATATAAAACGTGTTGTTTCCCGGTATATGCATCGAGTACCAACGATTATTCGAAATCCTAAAATTAAGGTTATTATATTCTGTATGTATAGTTTTAATGTAGGTACGGAACTTACCGAGATTTGTTTTTATATTTCCCCGATATGCGACGTTGCAGACGCCATGGTCACGGGGTGACTGGAGCCGGCGAGTAGATAAAGCCGTTAACGGCAGACATATCTGTATACTCTCTTTCTGCGTCGCTTATTACTGGGCGCCTTACACACTACACTCACGTTGGAGTTTGCTATTCGAAGCCCGCACATAACGTTCGCATAACTCGACCACTGGGTTCCACGTTCCCGACAAATTAAAACCGTCTTCACGATTGAAATTACGATGCTTCTTTATTTCAATCGCTACCCTGACTAGTCGTGGTAGGAATCGTCGTTCAGTTGAGAGTATCTTGGGATTTTTCAGCTCAATCTAGTGATTGACATCCGTTTGCAGAATGTGTTCGGCTGTGGCTGACTTCTCATTTTCTCTATTCTTGACTGGAGCTATGTGATCCTTGACCCTTTGTGTCAGATTTTTTAGTTTGCCCTATGTATGAGCTTCAACAACTCCAGTCAATTTTATAGACTACAATTTTTTTAATTGGGAAAACATCTTTCGTTGACGGCATATCATTGTCTTCCTGGCTGGCGTAAATGGCGGCAGACGCTTCGTACAAATTATTCCGTTAGGAGGACCCTAACGGAATAATTTGTACGAAGCGTCTGTCAACCATCATTGCATTTATTTGGAGTCTATAAAATTGACTGGAATTATTGAAGCTCATACATTGAGTAAACCAAAGAGTCTGTGAAACAAAGGGTCAAGGAGCACATAGCTCCAGTCAAGAATAGAGAAATTGAGAAGTCGGCCATAGCCAAACACCTTCTACAAACGGATATCAATCACTGGATTGAACTGCAAAATCCCGAGATACTCTCAACTGAACGACGCTTCTTACCGCGACTAGTCAGGGTAGCGATTGAAATAAAGAAGCATTGTAAGTTCTATCGTGAACACAGTTTCAAATTATCGGGAACGTGGAACCTAGTTGTCGAGTTATGCGAACGTTACGTGCGGGCGTCGAATACCAAACTCCAACAGGACACCGTGAGTGTAGTGTGTAAGGTGCCGAGTAATAAGCGACAAAGAAAGAGGGTATACAGATATATCTGCCGTTAACGGCTTTATCTACTCGCCGGCTCCAGTCACCCCGTGACCATGGCGTCTGCAACGTCGCATATCGGGGAAATATAAAAACAAATATCAGTAAGTCCCGTACCTACGTTAATAGTGGACATGGAGTTTTTAAATAGCATGTGTTAATTCATCAATCCAACACTCGACTTAGTCGTGATGATATTTTTGATGATTTCTGAATTATTGTAGTTAATGGGAGGAAGAGGTCTGCGACAGACGAACAGATAAAGCAGCTTTTAACTTACTTTTAACAAGTGTATGTACGGGTATAAGGTCCAAGGCTACTGAGTCTAATAACTAGGTGACAAGTAACTGTGACACGGAGCTGTTCCGCGACACATTGCCACGAGGCGATAACGACTTTCAATTAGGGTCCGGCTCGAGGTGACCGCGGACACCGCCCACTCCTTATACTCGTAAATTATCACATACTGTTATTATTAACATACATACAGTAATATATCTATTTATATAACGTCGAAAGGCATACTGGCATACGGCACACCTGACGTAAAGTGATTACCGTTGCCTATAAACACTTGCAATACGTTCTGTATCTCTCGTGCGATCCCACCTCTGCTGTTAACACAGCAACTCCTTAGGAGCTTACTGGTGAATTCAATCACACGCAGAAACACAACAACCCTCTAGGGAGTTGTTATTTGGTACGGTTTTCCGTGAGGTAAAAGATAAAAATTCTTTATTTGCCATTGGGCACTTAGACACGTCTTACATTTTTTGAAATATAGTCTTATTGTATCTTATTCAATTGTCTTATTTCCTTGTCTGTGACCTGTCAGATCCCGGTATATACTTTCCGCGCATGACTGATATCAGACACTCGGGGCTCGACGAATTAATCTGCTAGGTGAAGGTGATTCCCCAGACTAGCCGCTTTGACGTGCCCTACCTCTCTTATAAGCGCCAAAACCAACACAAATAGACATGTTCAAGCACACAAATGTTTGTCCTGTGTAGGAATCGAACCTACGAGCGTTGATGTCAAAGTAAAATAATAGCGCGTTATACCACTCCGCCACCGAGCTCGTCAAAAATCTTACTCTCGTTCAATTTCAAGCTCGTAAAATATCTGTAAGAACCAACTGATAGTCTGTCTTGTCTAATATGCTTGAAAATGAAATAATTATTTTCATGACCTTAATTTAAGAGCATCGCCCGAGAGGAGATTTCGCAGAATATTCCAAGTGTATTTTTATACCACCTGGTGTAAAGTACGAATGATAGCCTATGAACGCTGGCAACGTAGAAAGTAGCGCATTGCCACCCCTGCTGAAAACATAACAACTCCTTAACCTGGTAACCTGGTGGAGGCGACCCTAGTTGAACTGCTTTGATGCTCGCTACCTTTCTTAACATCACCAACAGACAAATAAACAAGTTTATGTATTCAAAAGTTTACTGTATTTGTGGTTGTGAGTATCGAGAGTGTGGCTTTATATGTGTACTGTAATCACATCAGTACCTTTCCTCCAACGATGCTGACGCCCAGCGGAGCGCCAGGATTCCTCTTGATGGTGACAGGTCGCGGCGGGCCCCACCGCTTGGCCACCAGCGTCTCCCCGCGGCGCTCCGTCGACACCGTCACCGTCATACTGCTCTGTGGAATGTAGCTGCAAAAACCACCACCATTACATACTTTAGGATTTATGTATAGTGCTATTAGTAGAGATTAATAGAATATACAACACCCCCACATGACACCATTTTAACTTAAAATAAATGGTATAGAACAATTTCCAAAACTTTCTCCAGTTGTAGCTACAGTCGATTATATTACATTTAAACATTATGAAATGTTTAAAGAAAACACATACGAATGGAAAATTTGTGTAAGTTTTCAAATGATTTTGAAGAATATATATTATTTTTTTCTACAGTTTCAGATTTTTTTAACATTAAAGTTCGTCAAATGCAACTAAATAAAAATAATGGATTGGCTGGTTTGATTTTTACCAATTTAATTCAGATACTCGTATTACCTATTGGCTGAAGAAGAAGTATTTCGGCCATCAGAAATGAACTCAACAGTCTATCAATATTATTAAGTGGAGGTTAGGATCTGCAAAGGAAACCATTACACCACTCCACCACGGTTTTTATGATATAGTTCCAAAAGTCAATGGTTGTGATTGGTCCTTCCGGTTGATATTAATTCAACTGAACACTTCTAAATCATTAGAAAAATCTTTTAGGCGGGTAGACAGTTAATGTAATTAAAACTCGCGAAGTCGAAACAATCACAATGAAATGCCTTATCGTTCAGTTATCTCAGCGGAGATCATGTTATCATCAAATATTTTTATACCAAAACCTAAGAGCATGCATGGAGAAGGTATTAGGTGTGGAAGAGGCGAGAGGAGTACGTTTGGATCGGTGCACGTGGCGTTCCATACTCTCTGCAATGGAAGACAGATGTGTATGTATGTATATTTTTATACATCGAACATATATCATTAAACAAGTTTGATCATAGGGGATTCAATCTTTTAGATTTGATATAACGTTAGTGCAAATAAACCGATAGAAAAGTTAGAAAGGCAACTGAAGTTGCAGCATGCGGTGCATCCTGCTGACTAGTAATGTAGTCTCTAGCAAAAATAGTTATCGGGTAAAGTGACACCTAAATCCTAATTAATATTAGGTCTTTACATATCAAATTGGCGTTTTGTCTAACTGGCCACTTTAAATTCAAATGTCTGGCCTTTGGTTAAGAATTACATATTCAAATTTATTTCAAATTTAGGCTTGTGTATTTGTGTTTCGAGTTTAGTGATACATTTGATTTTACTTTTGATTTTTCTTTGACATCGGTCTGTTCACAATATGGAAAACTTAAAATATCGCGTTATTTACGAATACGAGTTCCGCCGTGGCACCAACGCTGCAGAAACAGCTCGAATGATTAATGATGTGTATGGGAAAGCTACTGTAAAAGAAAACACGGTACGTTTTTGGTTCCAACGTTTTCATTGTGGAAATGTTGATATCTCGAACAAACCCCGTGGACGGCCGGATACCCTTGTTGACAACGAAGAATTAAATGTGATCCTGGAAGCAGATCCATCGCAAATCACGCCAGAGTTAGCGGCAGGCTGCGGTGTGAGTGACAAAGCAGTTTTAATTTACTGCGCCACTGAGCTCGTCTAAATTTGTATGATTCCCGATGTTGTATAAAAAATACATATAGCAGATTGGTACAGAATATCTTCTATAATAATTGACACCCGTTTAAAGTTCTGCTCTATGTTGCAGAAGACCGCAGCCATATAAGAAATCCCCTGGAGGATGGTTCTATCCCTACGAGTGTGTAATATTGGGATGAAGCTCCTCAGGAAACGGTGTCAGCAATGCTCCAGCTTGCGTTGCCAACATCTGTTAATACCGATAACCGTTTCCCATCAGGCGGTTCGTACCGTCATTACAAACGACTTACTTAATCAATCACACAAGAATGCTCAAGCCAAATGAAAAGTAAAGCGTTGATCTATCTATATCGACAAGGAAATGGCCACGAAACTAGAGGAATGGGACTTTTGACTAACAATTTAGAACACACTTAATGAAAACGTCCTTAGGATCTGCCCGAATAAAGTAACGGCATATTCAGTAGATCAGCATGAGCACGCGGCAGTGACAAACAGACAAACGAAGGACATTATCGTCATATACCATTACGCCTACTTACCGTCAACGGAAGTAGTCATAACCTGACACTTTATAGTGGCAAACCATCAGAAATCTGTTAGTAAAACAATCGGTAGTTAACTCCTAAGGAGTTGCTGTATTAGCAGCAGAGGTGGCATCGCGCGAGTAATAATGTATTACAAACGTTCATATGCTACGGTAACCACTTTACTTCAGGTGAGTCGTATGCCTGTATGCCGCTCGGCGTTGTATAAAAAAAAATCGATTAGCGCTAAATAGAGTTTCACTTTTGTGACTTAATAATCATACATATTTTATACGCGTGGCAACAGCAGCACACATAGTCGGGTCATATTCCTGTTTGCCTCCCGACGTCGGACATAAAAAGCAATCACCAGTAAACGGATGATACCCAATCAACACAATTGCCAAAGGCTTGCGTAACGTTTGATCGCGTCGAAGAGATCGGCGCCGCGCGCTCTGCAATTTTCCGCCCGGCGGAGCGCAACAACTAACGTCATCTTCGTCTCTGATACCCCGTCGGTGATTCGCACATACACTTGCTCGAATTTATAAATCGTGTTCAATACACAGCTGCGATTTATCGGTTCAAGTATTTCGCCGTGAAAAAGTGACAAATAGAGTTACTTTCGCATTTATAGTCACTAGTCGCCCAGCGGTCTAAACTCATCCATAGTTCATTTATTTTTTATGTTGTTATGGTTCTTTTGTCATAGAGTATTATACCTCTACAATCATTCAATTTGTACAGATTTCGCCAAGGCTACACAGTTAAATCTTTTTTTAAATATACAAAATTTAAGTACAACTTGAATCTTAAATATACAAAATTTAAGTACAACTTGAATCCAAAATATAAAAAATAAATAAAGCATATGTATTTTGCGATACCTATTTTTAATTATATTAAAAAACGGAACTGTTAAAATTATAATCGTTATCCAATCGAATTTGAAATAGTACAACAAAGGAATATTACAAAAAGGGTTGTTAAATTGATTTGATTATTTATGTATATTTTCTACACATTTGATTTTAAATTTTATATTTCGAGACTATAAAATTCTTGTAAACTTCAGATTTAAAAATATAAGATTTTGACGAATGAAATATGACCTTGTGCCATCTATTCGTACATATATATCAACTATCCACTTCATAATTTTTGTTATTGGTACATCCAACTTAAAGCCTTCTTGCAATTCCATAGACTGTATACTGTAACATGGTGAATTTATTTCTTGGCACCATTGAATTACGAGTAGGTGATGTATGTATGTATATCTTCACGCCAGGTTCCTTACGGGGCAGGCAGCACAACCAAACATATTATGCATTAGGAATATAGAAATAGTGTATGTGAGAATTATGAGAAATATTAATATGCCACCGAGTGTCACCATATTTTTAATTGTATCATTAACTTTTGAAAATATAATCACATTTCATTCAAAAGGTACCATCGACTGTACTAACTATCACTGATACATCAGTTTAAACTGCATCATTGTAACGGCGTAGATCTAATTCTAGATTTAGTTTAATGAGCATACAATTATCTTTATTTTAATTTTCAACTCTCAGGCGACGATCTTTTATACCAATGAATGATCGAACTATTAAAGCAAGAAGTACGAAAAAATGTATCCAATTGAAGAGACATTATATTATTACTTCCTTCACGAGATCTACAATTAATAGCACCGTCAACATCATTAAATATATTTAGGGGAGTCAATACGGTATTTTTTACTTAAAATTTTTTGAATAACAACCGATCAGGCTGAAACAGGATGCATTCGATGGGGAAAAATATGTAGACAAAAGGACCCCAAATTATTTTTATCCACAACTTATTTCCACCGTTTCATCCAATTCTGATGGATATTTTCAAAAAATGCTTGACGAACACATGGGGGGTCAATTAGAGAAGGGGGAAGAGGAATTTGGGAAATCTAAGTTGTGGACAAAAATAATTTGGGGTCCTTTTGTCTACATATTTTTCCCCATACATATTTTCTGTTTCTGCCTGATCGGTTGTTATTCAGAAAAATTTTAAATTCGACCTATTTTTATACCACATTGACTGCAATAATTTGCTCATAACACGGTGAGCGGTCATATCCAGCGGTCGTTGGACTTATTGTAAAATTACGAAATGAGTGTATTATTTCAAAAACATGACGTTTTGTTACCGTTCTGTGGTAACAAAACATCATGTTTTTGAAATAATACTCTTTTACCCAAAATTTTAACTTCTCAGTTAACTGTAGCAAATGATGAATTCTATTTACGAATGCCTTTAAAATATTATTTGACTTTTTCAAATTCATCGTTTTTAGGGTTCCGTACCCAAAGGGTAAAACGGAACCCTATTACTGAGGCTCCGCTGTCCGTCCGTCCGTCCGTCTGTCACCAGGCTGTATCTCTTGAACCGTGATAGTTAAACAGTTGAAATTTTCACAGATAATGTACTTCTGTTGCCGCAATAACAACAAATACGAAAAAATAGAATAAAATAAATATTTAAGGGGGCTCCCATACAACAAACGTGAATTTTTTGCTCATTTTTGCTTGATATTGATAACGGCAACAGGTAGACGCTTGAAATATTCACAGAATATTTAGTTATATATTCACTTTAAGAATAAATAATTAAAATAAAACAAATATGTATTTCCCATACAACAAACGTGTTTTTTTGTGTTTTTATAGATAATGGTATGGAACCCTTCGTGCGCGAGTCCGACTCGCACTTGGCCGATTTTTGATGTTTTCATTTAAAACGATGAAATGGCTTCAACTAGCGGCCGGGAATATGTTTGCTCGAAATATTTTGCATTTGGCCCAAGCAGTGACAGCCGAGTAGATAACGAGCCGGCCTATTGACTAACTGGTCCCCGATTCGAGTCCTGGCATGTATCACTAAATTCGTATCTTCAGATTTTTGGACATATTTGTAATTATCATTTGTTAGGTGGTGAAGGATATTTGACAAGTAGATTTAAGTCTCTTAATATTACCAGCGTTCATAGGCTGCGGTGATTGCTGATGAAGACACAGGTCCTGAGGTTGTGTTCCACCAGTAGTATTCATCTGTATTTGTCTCTGTGCTATATATGCTAGTATATTTTCTGCAATACGTATCCTAATGCGTTCAGTGAGCCGGAAGTAGCTTTGGTCATTTCACACGGTTCACTGATTTGATACCACCGTGTTAGTGACACGAAAGGTGCGCTTATCTCCGCAACTAGCGCTATGCTGTCGGCTCAACCTTTAGAATATTCATACGGAACACTATTATTTGAGTAATTTTCAGTAAAAGAAATATTTTATGAGGGATATTCATAGTTGACAAACAAACATATAGACCGTTTGATGTTCAAAAGTTGCCGTAGCCTAAACCTCACGAGTAATAGAAAATTAGTTAATTTAATTAAAAATAATCGCTCACTCGTATCTCTTCCACGTTCCACTTTGCACTACGAGCTGACATAACCACAGGCAGTGTTCATTAGGTGCTACTTAAACCTAATCAAATTAACTAAAATTCATCTAATACTCACCGATTCTACCAACGAACAACACTACATTTCCTAATGAAGAAATAGATAGTGATGTGATTAATCACCGAAAAATCAAGTTTATTGTCGATAAAATTCGAGCGCAACGTTGAAAGAGCGCGGGCTGTCAATCCGTAATGGAACTGGAGGTCGTCTAACCATAACTCAATTACGCGTATTAGCAGTTTTCTAGTAGAGATGAGCGCGTGAACGACTGATTTGTCGATGTTCTTGTTTACTGTGATTAAAATTAAATGTTTAATTTACTCTTTAAAATAACTACGTAGATCTCATTTTCACTAATAATTTTAATGACGGCTACAATTTCGATTATAAGTCAGAAAGTAAGATAAAATATACTTGTTGGCTAGTTATTTCTTCGATGGTTTTTTTTTTGTGATATGCTTTGAAGTTCGATCAAATTTCAATTGTTTTCTTTCCGCCGCAAAGATTGTAAATTTGACTTTCACAAAATAACGCCTAAATCTATTAACTAGGTATTTATGACTGCTCTTTTCTAACTCTGGTTGTTTGTTACGATGCTGGGGTTAAAGTGCGTATTTAATTTTAAACTTACCGCCTTTTTTTTATATTGGCTCAGCATAGTGGCTCCTCTTCGCCTGTTGGTAAGCGAAAAGAGTAGCCCAAATTGCAGCGGCAACTGACAAGGACAACAGTGTCCTGTCAGTCAACACTACCACGCTGGCCCGCAAGGTGCTTCTTCACGCGTCGCTTGAAGGATCCCATGTTGTAGGAAGGAGGAAACACATGTGCAGGCAAGGCGTTCCACTTTTTAATAGTTCGACAGAGATAGGAGTTGCCGAACTTTTTAGTACGAGAACAAATGTCCTCTACTGTGGAATGATGACATCGCAAGCCTGCACGTGTGGTTCTATGAATTGCCTTTGTATGAATTATATAAAATAGAAAACCATTCGTAACTTCCCCTAACACAGGCGCCCATATATTATTAATTAAATTGTTTAATTTCAATTTTCGCATCAAGATAAACAGCCCGCGACAGTCGCAAGGGAGAAGCGTACAAAGCATTATCAACTTAATGAATGTTATTCCCGCTGCAGCGAACTCTTGTTTTATGACTCCCATTGTTGTATTGTTTTAATTTATCTATTGTTATTGTTTAGTTTATCTACATATTGATTAGTGGCAAACTTATTAATCTGTGTATAAAATATTCACTTTTCATTTGAACATAGTCCTCTAGTCTTGTGGATTTCTTGTTGAGGCATCTATTTTTTTATACCACCAAGCTGGCAAACAAGCATACGGCCTGCCTGATGGTAAACAGTCACCGTAGCCTATGGACATTTGTAACACCAGGGGTGTCACTCATGCATTGCTGACCCTCTAAAAATCTTTTCGCGCCTTTCTTGAAGAGCCCCATGCTATAGTCCCTTATGAAAACCTCAGCCTTTTTTGCCTATAATTACGTAATGGCATCAAGGGACGACACTGCATGTGATCCACCTGCTGCCCAATCACTCTCATATGACAAAGAGCCTCTACTAAAAGGGGATAGCGATGGCTTCGGCGCTTTCCGTTTCTTTCTTACCTTACTCGCAGAAACGCAAATAAATATAATGGTTACCTAAGTTTTTCCAAGAGACTGCTCTAATACGACGAGTAATATAACTAGTCTGGCCATAAATACTGTTACATACAAACCTTTCTTTTTTTTCAACTCTTTAATTATTTTGAATTTGGAACGCGTTTATTATATTAATAACTTCTTTCTATTTTCCGCCGTATTGCATATTTTTTTCGTGTTTATTATTAAATTACAATATGGAATGAGATGTTAAAGAAAATAGGACAAAGTGGGTATGGAGCCGTCGGTCATATTACCGACACTTCAAAAGCTTGGCATCAGCCGTATTTTAGTACATCGTACTATCAACAGATATACCAACACTTGCTCTGTTGAAGACCATAAAAGATCGCAGCGACCGCGTGCTGTTAGAACTACAAAGGCAGGAATTCGTCGAACCCCATCGGAAAACAGAAAACATTATCGCGAAAAATGAAGATTACCGCTAGGACTCTGTCGCCTATAATAAAACAAGATCTGAAGCTCAGACATGCTCTAAATCAATCCCTACAGTAGAAGAGCGTGGATCGATCAAAACGCCTTCTGTCGCGACATGCTAAGTTG
This sequence comes from Pyralis farinalis, assembly GCA_947507595.1. Classification (NCBI taxonomy): domain Eukaryota; kingdom Metazoa; phylum Arthropoda; class Insecta; order Lepidoptera; family Pyralidae; genus Pyralis; species Pyralis farinalis. The sequence goes on along the minus strand of OX382260.1, from coordinate 42,090,447 downwards.
AAAGGCACAGAAATATCCTCTTTACTGATGAAAATATTTTAGCTATTGAAGAGCACTACAACAAGCAAAATGACAAAGTGTATGCACACAGTTGTGAAGAATCCGCCCAAGTGTCGGAAAGGTATTATTATCAAGGAGTTACAAATATTCATTTTTGTGAAAAAGGACTGAAACCTCTCAGCAATACACTTTTAAAAATATACCGTGGACTTACCAGTAGGACTCTGCTCCTGGTTACAAGGCACGAACTACCCAAGACTGACCCTCGACTTCGACAAATATGTACATATAAGTTTTATTAAGATTACATTACTTCATAAAAAAACAAATATATATGCATATTCATTTGTAACAGAACTTATGCCCGGATTAGGTACATTATGATACACCTATGTTTCAGAGTGTACCACGTTGAGACGTTCAGGTGCGATTAGCTTTATCTCGAAAAAAAATGGAGTGCCACTCGCAGTTCTATGTTGGCATTATTTTAATAACCGCTTGCAGTTTACTTTAACTTTTAATAAACCCATAAAATCGATACTATTTAATTATCATTAGTTTATCGATAGTGTTCGTCTGTTGCACGCCATCCCTTATTTACTGTTTTCTTTAATCCCACATAAGGGGCCGACAGTGGGATTTTGTTTTTATTAATTTTCTGTATGCATCAACTCTGTTGTTTGCTTTGAAAGCTTTTAGCGTTTAAAACTGATCCGATTCAGGACTCAAATTGTTTACTATTCGGATTTAAAACAGCTAGATTTTCAGTACTTACTTGTTTGTGTAATGTGTAATATGATTATAGGACAGTAGCTTCTGTCCGTGGCTTCCGTCTCCTGAGGACTCTCTATCGCGATGACAAGTAACCTATATACTTATACATATACCTCTCTAAGTCCCAGACTAGCTAACGCCTGAATCTGTTAACTGCTATCTCCTGTTCCAAATATAGAGCCGAGACGAGAGCTGTCCAGATACGACACGCAGAAGCTACGGTGACCAACCGTATTTGTCGTTAACCGATTTTGTCGGCACTGACATGATTTACTAGGTAGAGGACTTTAATGAAATTGAGTACTGAGTTTATAATTTTTTATAATAATCTTTATTACCAGAAAAAATATTACCTAGTTAGTCGGTATGTTCATGGTTTACTCGGTAGAGGCATTTAATGGAATTGTATTGGAATTTAGTACTGAGTTAATAGGTATAGTCATTGTTTAGTAGGTAGAGGCCTTTAATGGAATAGTAACGGAATTTAGTACTGAGTTAATAGGTATGGTCATTGTTTAGTAGGTAGAGGCCTTTAATGGAACAGCAATGGAATTTAGTACTGAGTTAATAGGTATGGTCATTGTTTAGTAGGTAGAGGCCTTTAATGGAATAGTAATGGAATTTAGTACTGAGTTAAAAGGTATAGTCATTGTTTAGTAGGTAGAGGCCTTTAATGGAATAGTAACGGAATTTAGTACTGAGTTAATAGGTATGGTCATTGTTTAGTAGGTAGAGGCCTTTAATGGAACAGCAATGGAATTTAGTACTGAGTTAATAGGTATGGTCATTGTTTAGTAGGTAGAGGCCTTTAATGGAATAGCAATGGAATTTAGTACTGAGTTAATAGGTATAGTCATTGTTTAGTAGGTAGAGGCCTTTAATGGAATAGTAACGGAATTTAGTACTGAGTTAATAGGTATGGTCATTGTTTAGTAGGTAGAGGCCTTTAATGGAACAGCAATGGAATTTAGTACTGAGTTAATAGGTATGGTCATTGTTTAGTAGGTAGAAGCCTTTAATGGAATAGTAATGGAATTTAGTACTGAGTTAATAGGTATGGTCATTGTTTAGTAGGTAGAGGCCTTTAATGGAATAATAATGGAATTTAGTACTCAGTTCGTCGCAAAATTGGAAAAGGTGATAGCAGTTAATAGTTTCGGGCGTTATTTTGCGAAACTCAAATGTACATGCAGTTTGACGTAACCTGCTTTGTGTGTTTCGATGCGAACTACCTTACTTATTTATGGAAGAGTAACACTGACGGTTTTCGCCACAGGTTACACACGAATATTTCAATTATGGATATATATTTTTTTAAATACAAAATCTCAATTGTTTCTTAAAAAAGCGTTCAAGTACAAGTTGGAATCATACGCCGGTAGTTCTGTACAGGACATATAGCGATGAAGCTATTAACTACTACTTTAATAAAAAATAAGTTAAAAATTGAAAATATTTTTTTTACTTTTAATCAATAAACCAAAAAGTGACACGGTGTTGCCCCGACCCGTAGCGGTGAGTTAACTTCAAAGCAAAATCATTCTATAAGTTCTCCACTGGTTATTTTCTTCATGAGAGACCCACTCTAATACACCTATGAAAGGTAGAGAATCCATCAAAACAAACTGACTGGGTAAGTACCCCCATCTCACAGAAAACCGCAGCCAAATTACAACTGGAGGATTATTGTGTTCCTACGAGTGAGTAATATTACTATAAGCTTCTAAGGAGTTGCTGTGTACGCAATAAGATTGGCAGCGCGCATGTCTCAAATAATTTATGAATGATGTAAAACTTTTAGTGCGATCTGTATATAGTAAAGCTATATACATCTTTATATAGCCTGGTTCTATTACTTAGCATGCTGTAACACGCCTGTATCTAATACTTTATAATGCGTTTAGTAATTTATCAAAGTGAGTACAATAATACCCACGGGAGCGCTAATGTAATGGACGCCATACTTACTGGTCGCCGGCTCACGTGCCGTGCGCCACTCGGACTTGAACTATGGCGATCTACCGCCACTTGGTACATGTTACTATTGTTGTGGGCGTACGTGGGTAACACTGAAGGCCGTTACACACAAAACACAATGATGTAGGAACCTGTGAATATTTTGCGGCTTTTAGGAATAGTTCGACTATGCACCGTAGCATGCGATGGAACCACATTGCTAACCCTTCTTTTTGAAAATAATATTTATTATCAAATTGGAAATTATTTTTCTCACTTACACAGTCTTGTCAGTCCTGCCTCATAAAAAATCCGGCGTCTATAAGCTGTTTTGCGATGAATGTGATAACGTTTATATCGGTCAAGCTGGTCGTAATGTTCAAAAACGATTTCATTTTATTTCATTAAAACAAATCCCCAGAAAGGTCGCCCATTCACCGAATATCTCATAGACAAAGGACATAATTTACCCCCTCTAATACATATCAAATTTTACACACAAAATATAAAGGATGAAAACCATACATTAGGGAACAATTAGAAATTATTAAACATAAAAATTCTAAAATACAAACTCATCCGCTTCATATATTGTTAGACATTTTGGGGGGAAAAGGCGGGTCTATGATGAGGATCACTCACTAATTCCACACCTTGGACAAATATTCGGTCGTCCAGCAGCTGGAGTGGCGTTGTCGTAAGGAAGGCAGATCCTGTTTCTTAGGCGCTGCTGTCGGCATTTTCCAATACAACTGATAAAGAACCACTAACATATCAAATTACAATAATTGTCCTTTTATTTTTAGCACAATTGTTACAAACTCGTCTATAAGAATCAGGCAATCATGTTTTTGTATTGACTTATGCAATTTTTTACGAGTGGAAACATATAATGGGCAGATTGTTTTTGGTTTCGGGTTCGTAGCAGCAGACAATGCCGTACAGCATGCGAGTCCCTCCGTTATAGTTTTCAACTTTTTTGCACTTGTCTCATAGCAGTTTTAAACTTGTCCCACTTTGTGGGTTTGTCAAACTGCTATTAGTTTCATGATAGATAGCCGCCCAGCATTCACGTTATCTTCAGTTCAAAGACGTTCTTCGCGCAAATCATTGGTGAGTTTGCCCCGACTATGTTTGAACTCATTAAACTAACTATAAATAGTGACTTTATCATAAATTTCCAAACGGAATCAATTATAATATTGCTGTTAATTAAGACCGTATCGAAAACCGTGATAAATCATGAAGTGATTTTTTTTTTCATGTATTATAAACATTTTGGTTCCATAATGCCATCATACTTCCTTGAAGAGGAAGATCGTAATATATGTTTATAACTCGGGCATGAATTGAATTGAAGCATAGAGAGGTATAGTATGACATTAAATTTAAATATTTTTGATTCGGTTATTCTTAATCGTATGTAACTAAATATATATATACAGGTATATATCTATCTATTTTAATGTGGCCTGTCAAAATGTCCCTATTGCGCCTGATGGAAAACGTCAATGAGAACCAGATGTGAGAACAGCTATCACAGTGATTAGCGCTGTGCTGGCTGTCCCTCCCTTGACGGCCCGCTAAGGTGTCTCTTCACACCTCGTCTGAACGACCCGGGATTATAGGAAGTGGGGAACACTATAATCATTAATCTGAATGACATTTATGACTTTAAAGTTCACGCCCGTTTTGCTCTTTAAATTAGAGCCCATTGGATAAAGAACCACTACAGGTCCCCGGTTCGTGTTTATATACATATTGTAATTATCACTTGCTCGGCGGTGAAGGAAAACATCGTGAGGAAACCCGCACGTCTATGAAATTATATTCCGAAAGACGAGTGACCCTTATCTAAGAATGATCTGGTTTTCCCTTTGGTCGCAGAGTTCTGTCGACAGTCGCTCCATGTAACAATGCACCCCGCCAATGCTACTCGTAGCAGCTTAGGAAACGGGATAACGCTAAGAAGTGGAAGAAGAACTTAGGTATGAATTAATATCTAGTGCATATTAAATTAAAGCAATATTCAATTTCGTTCTGAACGTATGCTCATATTCGTTGCCGTTATTTTACAAAGAAGCGAAAACATTAACAAAGTGAAAGATATTCGCAGACTAATAGATCGTCGCCTCACTTTATGGACTGATCAACAATATGACATATTGATAACTGAATCAATTAGATCAGATAAATCGCTTCGTAAAAAATATAAAAAACATGAAATACAAATGATGCCAAGATATTCACACGACTAATTCACCAAGGAAAATTACGATAATCTGTAAATTGGTTACTGATGAAAGATAATAGCAAAATTCTTTGCGCAGATGATGTAATTGATTCCATAGGTAAAACTGTTTTTGAATCATTATTGGATAAACACCCACCACCAAGTAATCCTGATCCTGCACTATTTACTGTACCAAATGACTTGAATGGATTACCTCCATTACTTGATGTTGATATTACCAATGAACATGTTGAAATAGTTGCTAGAAAACTCCATGGAGGAGATAGCCCTTCTTCTATGCCGCTTTATGCCCTTGCTACCTTACCTTTAATAAAACTCCTCAACACATGTAAAGACACAACTCAATATTGGTATGCTGATGACTCTTCCGTTCAAGGCTCAATTCCCAACCTGAGAATATGGTGGGATAAGTTATGCAAAGTTGGTCCTTCTTTCGAATACTTTCCTCAAGGAAAAAAATCTTTTTTAATAGTTGCAAAAGAAGACATGAACAGCTCAGAACATTTATTTAAACAAACAGGTCTGTCAATCGTTACTGGTGCCCGATTTCTCGGCGGCTACATTTGCGAAAAAAGGATGAATTTGTAAAAAACAAAGTCGCTCAATGGGTAAAAACTATAGAAACACTTACAGGAATCGGCAAAGAATCACCGCAAGCTGCATATGCAGCCCTAACCAAGTCTATTCAGTTTTAATGGATTTACCTACTAAGAGTTTGCGAGAATTCTGAAATCCACTTCGGAGATTTGACAAAACCAATCCAAACTATCTTTCTACCAACATTATTCGGAGGCGACGTTTCAGCAGCTGAAGCCTACCTCTTCTCATTACCGCTATATAAAGGTGGATTATCAATCTCTGATCCGTATAATACAAAAAATGTACATTTTATGACCTCCAAAATTGGAAACAAAATACTTATTGACTCGTTATTAAATGGCTCACAAATCGACCTAGACCGACATCATTTATCTCTTAAAGAAGCGAAAAGGGAAGGACATAAAATGAAAGATAAACATGAAAATGACATACATGAATACATATTTAACTAAATTTCCACCAGCCACCAGGAGAGCAATTGAGAGATCAATTGTATGCAAAATGAAAGTAAAATATTCTACTTGGTTATCCACCATACCAACAAAGAAAGACCACTTCGACCTAACTTCACTTGAATTCAAAGATGCACTCACAATTCGATATAACCGAAAACCCATCTCCATGCCACATTCATGCGATAGATGTGGAAACAGAAATTTCGATATTGACCATGCTCTCTGCTGCAAAACTGGTGGCCTCATAACGAGACGACATAATGAAATAAGAGACCTTTTCAGCGAACTATGCGAACGTGTCTGGGGTAATGTAGTCAAAGAGCCCATCACTTCGGAAAGAGACTGCGGACTGCGTGCAGATCTGGCCTGTCGTGGGGTATGGGATGCGCAGAGGGAGGCGTTGTTTGATATACGTGTCGTTGACACTGACGCTCCCTCTTACCTATCACGCCCCGTCACCAGTGTTCTCCGATCGGCAGTAAATACTTAGATCTATGTGACACTCGACATGTATTTATTTATTATTAATTTATTCACTCCACTCGTAATTTCTGTTGATGGAGTCTTTGCTCCCCAAATGTCATCTTTCATGAAAAACCTTGCAGAAACTTTAGCTGACCGGTGGCACCGACATTATAGCGTTGTGACAGGTTGGTTACGAACTCGTATCTGCTATTCCACCATAAGAGCTACCAGCATGTGTATCCGTGGTACTCGCCACAAATGGAACACCACATCAAAATTCCTCGGATTTGAAGATGGATCCGGGATTCAATAATTCTTTTAGGTACTCTTTAAATTGTAAATTTTCTTGATGTTTTACTTCTATTTGGACTCAATATTATCATTCATTGCTCTTATACATTTATAAAGATTGTTATCTTTTGTTGAATAATAAATATTTTTGGGGAATAAAAAAAATATATATTCACTGCAGTATGTAGCTCTTAGAACTACCTATAGTATGACTATGAATTTGAATATTTTGAATTGAATTGAAATATAGAGAAGTATAGTATGACTTTGAATTTTAATATTTTCAATTGAATTCAAATATAGAGAAGTAGGTATAGTATGACTTTGAATTTGAATATTCTGTAATCGGTTACTCATAATCATATGTCATAATCTAAATATAATTTCCAGTATAGTCATTGGTCCGATCGACATTTACTACTTCACGCCCGCTTTGCTTTCGATGACCACTAGCATAGGCTAACCTAGCCCGGCAACGTCGGAATGTCCAGCTATTTGTTTAAACTTAGTCTAAATTACGTTTATGACATATTACGTTGAAGTTCATGTTTACCCAGACTATGTCTTATAATTTAAACTATTAAACCCACAGAAAATATGCCTTAACCCCTTATGCTTACGTTGTCTAATTTTATTTTACATACAATTTTGTAAAAGAAAATTAGATCACGGAATAGTTATGCCAATAAAATCATTATGCACGTAAATTATTATGCCAATAAATAATTATGCGAAATATCTTTATACGAAGACGTTTATCGTGTGTTTAACATTATGACTAAATTAATTTAACAAACAAGAGGTCACCCGCAACAGAAAACGTGACCGCTGCTACGATAGCTTTTCCCATAGCAAACGTCTACGAATGTTGAACATTTTGATTCCAAACTATTCTAAACCTTTGGTCATACCCAGAAAGTTCAAAGTCACATAACACACTATCAACAATGAACTTCGTATACTAACTTGAACTTGAGGTATTGATATAAAAATATTTGTGACGGTTACAAGATCGGGCTGTTTTCACTTTTCAAACTAAAATCTACCTTACCAGTATCATTTTCTAGTTTAAAATCGTATACATTACTTTGACCATGTAACAGGTAACGCATTTCAGCTGATTTTCGACTTAAATATTAGTAGTAATAGAGTCGTATTTAAAACGTCAGGTGTACGTCAAAGTGTAAACCTATCAAGTAACACTGCCCTCGTTGAAAAGGCTTCATCGTATTAAGCATTCACGTGTTTCAGGAAATCTTTTGTAAAGTACATGTTGTTATAGTTGAGTATCGTAATGTGTTACATATATAAAAAATAAAAACAATCTCGCCCCGTGTCCACGGGCGAAAACAGTGGGTAAACAGGTGCTAGACCCGTCTGACTATCGCCAACGGTTCGATCTGTGCATCAGTCAATCAGTTATATTGTCATGAAGGGATTTCTACATCTGAAATATACCTCGAAATTAATTCCTATATTTCAACACCCCACTGTTCACATTATTTCCAAACCACTTTCCGAAGAAATTAATTAATTCAATCTTTGTAATAACCCCAATTGATAAATTAATTTAACGCAATCGCGTAATTTGCTCTTGTTGTGGAAACATGAACTGGATTTTTAATGTGGTAGTTCACACTGAATATCATATTATTTTATTAAAATTTTCATATAACAATACCATCTAAACTTCCAACGAGCGATGGTGACAAAGTCGCGTCTTTCACGACTAAGCCACCGAGCTCGTCAATCGTACCCCATATAGAGCCCAGCCTCTAACTCTGCAAGTGTTAACAGACTCTCTTATTGAGTTGTGGCAAGTCGCTGGTATTAAATGTTCCGCGATAGTTCCACAGTCAGTCATTTTTAATGAAGATGAGAATAATTTGGTGAATTTTAAATACTGAAAGCGGAGTTCACATTTAGTTGGTAATTAATTTCCTTTTGAAAGATTGGACCCAACTTTTGAGCTGTATTTCTTCATTTTCAGATTTTTTTTTCATTCGTCTTTATTTGTTTAACCCTTCGAAACCCGGGTGGTGTACGACCGCGAAATGTATGGGAAAACGTATATAACGGGTTCTGATCTGACTGCTCAATTAACCTACGGAAATGTAACTTTCTGATCTGAATACTATATTTCAAACTTCAATCCCACCAAAGCGGGACCGCAGTGATATATGTATATATTAACTTTTTATAACACTAAGGTGGAAATCAAGCGTACAGTCTGCCTGACGGTAAGCAGTTACGGTAGCCTATGAACATTTGAAACACCAGGGGTGTCACTCATGCGTTGCCGACCCTCTAACCTCTTCGCGCCTTTAGGAGTTTTCAGAAGAAAACTTCTCTGGAACCGCACAGTACGCAACCAATGCGGTTCCTGTGTGTGAGGGTGAACTCCCCGCTGTCGGCGAGCGGTCGGTTGTAAAAAGAAGCCGTCAGCATCATATATATATATATATATATATATATATATATATATATATAATTTTGCAGAACACAACCCTTTGTACAATCGGCAGAACACACAAAAGGAGGCAAAATCTCTTTTTAAACTTATGGGCTCAAAAGGGCGTCTCTACGTTTAGGATCGTCGACAATTCTCACAGCTCGTCTCTGAACAGAGTTACAAGGTCCTAGCTGGTATCCAGATGCGCTCACCCAAAGATGACTGCAGTACTCCATGTGCGGTCTGACTTGAGACTTGTATAATGTAAGTCTTTGTTTCGCACTGAAGTAATGCTTTGCTCTGTTGAGCACAGCGAGTTTCTTGGACGTCAGTTTGACCTTCTCCTCCAAGTGAAATCGGTATTGGACATCGCTGGAGATCTCGACACCGATAATCCCAATACTTTGGCGATGGTAAGTAAAAAAAGACTTATATTATTTATATACGTATTATGTATGTATATTAGTTAGCTAAGAGTTGCTGTATTAGCAGCAGAGGTGGCATCACGCGAGTGATACTTAATGTATTGCCATCGTTCATAGGCTACGGTAACCGCTTTGTATCAGGTGGGTCGTATGCTTGTATGCATCCCGACGTTGTATAAAAAATATATATGTGGAAATGTATATGTGGAATGGAATGCCTCAGGCCACAGACTGAGCCTAACTACAATCATCATAAGTCATGTAATCCTTAAACAATGAACATTGTGTCGGAAATAAAGATTTAAACTAAAATATCTTATTATTAACAGGACCTCATGTAAGTTTATAATATAAACTTTAGAAAAATAATAATGGGATAATATCAACATTATAAATTAAAAAGACATATTACAAAATCGTTCACTTTGTAGTGGTAGTTTTTGGCATTGATCAATTTACTAACTTATCATTAATAACATTAATAGATTCAATCAATGATAAATAAATATGCAAATTAAAAAGAAATCAAAAACAATTCAAATCTCACCTTTACGACATAATGTTATACGTAGGTCACACTATAAGTTTTGCGTAACTTAAAAAAACAACATGTTATAACCAAAATATTATGTTTATTGCTTTTCAAAATACTCTCCTTTACATTTTAAACATTTTTTCATGCAATCGAACCATTTTTTGAAACAGGAGGACCACAGATCTGAAGGCATGTTTTCTACGTGCTGATTGAACGCTATCACTGCCTCTTCGGAGTTGGTAAAAGTGAAACCTCTCATCAAATCTTTGATTTTGGGGAAAATACAGAAATCACAGGGTGCTAGGTCGGGGCAGGATGGGTAACGAGTTGTACTTTTTCGGAAGTTAAAAATGACTTTGTTTTGTTGGCCGTGTGTGAAGAAGCGTTCTCATGATGTAGGAGAACGCGGTTTTTGGTCGTCTTTGGCGAACTTTTTCTAACACGCTGGGTAAACAAATGGTAGAATACCACTCGGCATTAACACTCTTTTGATCTTCAAGTGGAATTGTGCAGATGGGACCCGTAGCTGAGAAAAAAAACGCGATCATTTTTTTACCAACGTTTCTCGAATGCCTCACTTTTGTTCTCATTTTCAAACACCCATTCACAAGATTGCTGTTTTTTTTCGGGTTCAAAACAATAAATCCACGTTTCGTCTCCTGTGACAATGTCATAAACAGCATTAGAATGTTCGTGGTCGTACTTCATGAGGGAATTTTGATATGTGATAAAAAACAATTGACAAATGATTTCCCGCCGATTGTTTTTTTTTATTACGTAACGTTGTAACCTACTTAAGGTTACAACGTTTCAAAAAATATAACATTCGAAATTCAAATAGTACCGATTAGCTACAAGTGCAAAACTTTTAGTGTGCCCCATGTATAACGTGATACATCAGACGGTAACGGCCATGTTATTATATTTTCACGGAAATAAACATAGTTGGTGCTCTTCCAATTTCATATCGAATACACAATCACGGTATATCGAAGATTGTTCCAGTTATTTTAAAAGAATTCCGAAGGTCGCGATGGAACTTGGTGCAGAAGAAACTGATTGAAGGGCAAAGTTTAAATATCAAACAAATAAATACAATTTTATTGTAGTGTCTGTTTGTAATAAATATCAAATTAACAGCTTTTTACTCCATGCATATGAATACACGGTACCTAATTATAAAAAAATAATAATAATAATATTAAAATTTGTGTCTGTAACGGAAACGGAACGTATAGGTTCCGTTTAATCTTTGAAATGGCTGAACTTATTTGCGGTACTGAGATTGGCATATAGCTTGTAGTAGGAGTAACTTAGGCTACATTAATAATAGAAAAAGAATTAGAGTTCCGGGGGGAAAATTAAAACCCGCGAAATTGTAAATTAATTACAATAGCACGCGGTCGAAGTTGCATTGCAGGGGTAGTACTAATATATAATAGTGAAAGTGTGTGAGAATGTATAGGTGTTAGTTACTGTTTCACAGAAACACGGTTGATAATGTTTTGATGAAATTTATAGAGAATGAGCCGGATTAACGTATACACCACTTTTTATTCCAAAGCCAAGCCAAGCCAAGCCGAAAAGCCTGACAGAACTGCAAGAGGCAGTCAGTTGTATCTGAATTTTTGCAAAGTATATTTATTTGAAATTAGAGTACTATTTATCAATAACAATTCTTGACAATCCCTCGCGGGGTAGGCAGTGAAAACCGAGGGACACATGACTCGATCCTTACACACCTCACTTTTACCGGAGCGACTTTGTGCAGTCGTCGTCTGCGTGGTTACCTCTGTCTCACCTATTTCTACCACCAAGCAACTATAATTATGCAGGCTTAGTTAACAAGATTGGCAGCGCGCGAGTAACATCCCCATGGTGTTGCGAGCGCCAATAGACTGCGGTGACCGCTTACCATTTATTGTTGTGTTCCTGCTTATTCATTTATTTATTTTAAATAACTGGAAGTAGTAGTAGTGAGAGAGGTCTAAGGAGTTGCTGTGTTAGCTGCAAAGGTGGCAGAGCGTTTATAGGCTACGGTAACTGCTTTACATCAGGTAGGCGGTGTGCTTGTGTGCCTCCGACGTTGTATAATAAAAAGTGTATGTGGTTGAATTCCCCGTCGCCCGCGGGGGGTACCATTGAAACTGTTGGCATATCGAACACGTCTTTAAGATAGGGCGCATCAAATCAAAAAATATTGCCAGTCTGGGGAAATACCTCCACCTCACGGAGAACCGTAGCCAAATAACAACTTTCTGGAGGGTTGCTTTTGTTCCTGTGAGTAAGGTCACCAGTAAGCTCTTAAGGAGTTGCTGTGTTAGCAGCAGAGCTGACACCGCGCGAGAGAAACTTAAAAGGGCGTATAAAGCTAACCCACTCAGCTTTATACAGCCTCTTAATGTGTTACCGCTTTATATCAGATGAACCATATACTCGCATGCCGCTCCTTGGAACACAATCATTACACAATACACAAATGGAAGAGAAGTTGTACCTTAAAGTTAAGAACAAGAAGTAGCTTGTTTTGTCATGTTCAACCAACTACAAAACGAAGAGGCTCGCGACATGATTCTATTATTTAGTATTCATGTTATGTCACATCTTTTCGCCTATGGATACGATACTACCTCGCGATCATCGCATCTGTTTTTTTTGTAACACGAGGAGTATATTTTATTATTTATTATTAGTATATATTTTATATTACATTTTCGGTATAAGTACTATTTTCTTTGAGGCATTCTCCACCACATGATGCTCCCTGCTGGGTAAACTAAAACTAAACTAGAGTTTATAAAAATCAAGAGTAGAGAAGAATCTCCTCACAGAAGAATGCGCAGATTAATACTTCTTCGGAGGGTTGTTGTAACCGTGAGTGTATCTACTAACAGTTAATCACAAATGTCAATAAGCAGCTGATACTTGGTTAGAAGCGCAACAAGCGAGCTATAACTATTCTGATGTGTGCACGAATAGGCTACGGAAACTACCGTACTTGTTTGCTGCTAACGTGACATAGAAATAAGCTGCCATAAAAACAGGCGCAATTCAGACCATAAAAGTGTATTTAATCGACCTATGCATCTATTTCTTCACACCAATTGCGGGGTAGGCAGAGAGCACTAAGCGTCACATAATTAATTTACTAAGAAGCAAACACTGTAAAAATATTTTTTTAAAGACTGCACTATATATTTTTTTTAAAAGTACCTACCTAGGTCTTCTCGAAGGCACAAGAAACTTCAGCGGTCCGGCGGATTTCCTCCGGTCTTTCACCACCGGCACTAACAACAGATCCTCCTCGTCACTCTCGGAACCACCGCTGTCCAAGTTCACTATCGCGGGCGCGGACAGCCTTCTGTTCGGAAGGGTTTTAGGCGGTTCCAACATATCTCTAATCACTTCACAATACTTGCACGCATTCGCTTCAGCCATATACGCTTGAGTAATAGCATAAGCATAGTTCTCCAAAAAGCACTTATGACAACCGGGCACGTAGTTCGCCTCCACATCAGTCGACTCTTCGCTGGGATCCTTCTTGTTCAAGTGCAGCTTCTTCTCCATAGTCGCCAGGTTGTTCTGCAATATCTTCTTCTGCTCTTCTTTATGTCTTTTTTCTTTCTCCTCCAATTTCTTTTGGCGAATCTCTTTCAAACACTCCGCTTGGTCATTGTAATATTCCACGCACTGTCTTCTCTCATGTTTGGACGGTTTTGTAGGACTTCTTTTCTTTAGTTTATTACAACCAATGTTTACATTTAGCGGCTCTATCCTCAGTGATTTCATTTGTTTTATTATGTGCTCCTGCACGTAAGGGCGGCCGTAAGACGACGCATCGTCCACGGCGTTGGCAGTGTTCTGCGTATTCACAGCTTTGGCACTTACATCGTTGTCTTTGTTTCTAATAGCTATTTTATCGTGTTTACTCTTTTCTTTGATGTAATCCCCGTTGGTTTTACGACCGTTTTTAACTGTACACTTGACGGACGTGGAATCATCGTCGAGACACGTTTCGTAGCCGTCTATTTGATCGATATACAAAAGCGAATTGTTCTCTTCCTGGACGGAAATTCTTGTGGTCGCGTCATAAAAACAACTCGTTTCCTCGGTTGGCGAATTTAAACACTCTTTCCAGCTTTCGTCACTTTTAACTTTTTCTAGTGGTGTTTTCTCCATTTTATCTTCATCACATTCCTTCCAATATTTGTCGAAACTAATTCTTTCTAATCCTGTGGGGGTTACAGCAAATACCATTTCATCAGATGTTGAAATATCTCTACTCTGTTGTTTTGATAAACATCGTTCAGATTCTGTATCTTTTCTATCCGCAGATTTACTTCTTATATTGAATTCTCTTGGCGTAGCTAAAACATCGTCCTCTGTTATCGTCATATCATCATCTTGCTCGTCTAATGATTCATCAGATTTTGAATATTTTATATCAGTTATTCCATTAACCCGATTTTCTATGTTCCTTGAAAGGCTCTCACTTTTTTTGCAGTCTTCAAAGCTTAGATCGCACATAGCTGATATTTCATCGTCTTTTATCGAAGCTTCTTCTGGCTCAAGACAGATTTGGACTACTTCTAAACCCTCGTCGTATTCCTGAAGACATTCGTGGAAGGAATCCATGCCTGTGTGGTCATCAGACGCCAGGGAGTTTATGCATTCCTGTGAAAAGGAAGTATTGTTAGTTCTTTTTTAATTAGTAAGTCTAGTGTATGTTACTAACAGTTAAATGAATAAATGTTAGCACTCTTTAAATATACAGCTTAGAATTACTACATAATCATAGTTTTTCTAACATTTAGGATATTCATGTCATTCATGCATAATAATGTGTAAATTAAAGAATACGCCTGCCATTATTATTAATAAAAACCGTTTAAACAAATAAGTATACAGGAGAGGTAGGGCGCATCAAGGCAGCCCGTCTGGTGAAGTACCTCCACCTCACAGAAAACCGCAGCCAAATAACAACTACATAGATGGTTGTTGTGTTTCTGCGTATGAGTGAAGTCACCAGTAAGTCCCCAAGGAGTTCCTGTGTAAGCAGCAGAGGAGGTATCGCGCGAGTGATACTTAATGTATCGCAAGCATTAATACCCGCTTTACATCGGGTGGGCCGTATGCTTGTATGCCTCCCGACGTACTATTAATGAACAAGAAATTAATCTTATTAATTTATTTATTTTAAATAACTGGAAGTAGTTTCAAACAAGTAAGTCGTAATATTTCTGAGATTACCTTTCAAACCTTCCTTCAGTTTGATACCTCACGCTATAGGGTCGGCAGACGTTTTTCCTTCAGTCTGCATAATATTGAGTACAAAATGCGCTATATTATTTATCACATCATATTGCCTATGTTACCCATTACACGCAATAGCGTGAGCAATTCATTTTAATTTAATTTTTCAATTAACTGACGGTCTCTGTTACGAGTCCGGGTATGCGGATTCGAACCAGAGACCGTGGGTCAATAGTCCGGCTCTATATCTACTGGACTATCGCTGCTCATGCAATAGTAAAAGGTAACATAGGATATATGATAATGTCATAAATAATATAGCGCATTATGCATATTCCACTAAATTTGTGTTTCTGAATTTCATATAATTTGTAATTCAACTTCAACCGTAGGGGTTTAGAGCATACTCCACCACGCTGCTCAAATGAGGATTGGCGGAGGCCATTGTTTTCGACAACAGCCGGGACCGACGGCTTAACGTACCCTCCGAAGCAACAACGGAGAAACTCGAGAAGATAAAACCCATCCATAGACGGGATCAGGTCGACGTTGCTTAACCTGTGTGTTCTGTTAGAATGGCACGCGTAACGACGCCATCGAGCTCTCACTTACTCTACAGTAAAGGAAAACATCGGAAGGAAACCCGAACGTCCAAGAAATTACATTATCAAAAGACGTATGACCTAGCCTAAGAAATATCTGGTTTTTTTTCGTCTGCATTGTGGAGCTCTGACGGTAGGCGCTCTTTGCCTAAATTAGTATCTTTGCCAAATCCTTAGCGAACCCCGCCAATCCTAATGGATTAGGAAACGGGATAACGTTAGGAAAAAAAAATAACTGAAAGGAAAAGAAGAAGATAGTCTACGATACCCGGGGTGACAAAAGATTATAAACTCATACATCTGAATCGATGCAGGCGTTTAAAACTTATGATGAATAAAAACATATATACACATGCGGGAGCCATGTATATAAAATAACATAGATCAAGTTGCAATATCCAGTTCAGCAAACTAGTGAGAAAAATAAAATTATTAACAATTCTTGTATAGATATTTGGGTATTTTATTGATAGAATTATTGTTGTCTCTTCCAGTTCTCTAATTCCAAGTCATCCAACAGTGCGAGTGTACTATATACGTCACAAACAATGTTTTGTTCGTGTTCTACGTAAACAGTGCTCTGGGCGGGCGTCATACAACAGTTTATACTCTGGCGTACCTCGCCGGCTTCTTACCTGCCTGCTCTTTCTCTAACTCTGCGTTAACTCGATAAGTATTTAGAAAGGTGAACGTGGAAAGAAATTACCATTGTGTCATTTTTCCTCACGTTCGCAAGACAACAAGGATGCGAAGTGCTTAACGCGGGTAATGGTGCTTGCCACAGAATTAATACGAGTACTAATGCTCACCCAGTAATTGCTCACTGGTGTCTCACATGGTAGTCTTTGCCCAGTCTCGTTGGTTCCCATTATACATAGTAGTTCCCGTCTTACGCCAGGGTCTTGTTTGCTCATTGACAGGATACACCATGTGCAGGTAAACTTTGGCTTCAAAGTTAGTTAATCTCACACTTATTTACGACTTCCTAAGGTGGCAACTGCCATGATTAAAAAAAATCTCTAAAAGTGACAACTTTGGCGGGCTCCTTTTTCATTTTTAAAGACAAAAAATAATTTTAAAAATTACTTCTATATAATTACACTTCACATGCCAGGATGGGTAATTATTTTTATTTTTGGTGTCGTTTTATGTACGGAACCCTATAAAAAATAATTAAATTGATTTTGAGTCCACATTCTAGACCATATATCGAAATTTCAATTTTCGTTTCAAACTACAATTTTAATTTCGTTTAAAACAAACAAATGAAAATATGTAATCCGTCATTTTATGACGACAGTCATTGTAGATTTACAATGATACTGAATACACATAATTGTATTGTCAGCAGAACTATAATTGTGTACCAACTTTCATATCAATTGGTCAACAGGGGTAAAATTTCAATTACTAGATTAAGCCTAATCAAGACACGAACAAGGCAAGCTAAATAAAAATATTTGAAAATGGTGTAACAGTGCAAAGCTTTTAGAGAGAGGTTCAAAAATTTTAAATTATTTGCTATGATGGGAAAGCTGGACATCAAAACACTATCGCATGCACCACAGGCAGTAAATACGAAATAGACAAATGTCAGGTTCAGTTGCATAATTTTTGTGGACTTAAATTGCGTAACAAAATGACGGGAACGCCAATTTTCAATGTTATTTTATATGTCCGGAGACTCGATGTGCTTAAAAAGATCAAGAACTCTATACGATAATTGATCACGTCTTCCTGTTTCATGGCTGTTTGTAGATAAATATTCAGTATTCATCCCAATTCTCCGAAACGGGATATTATTGTGTTTATATTCGTAGATCAATTTTTCGCGATGTAAGAATATCTTGAAAAGTAGGGAGTTTTATTGATTTAATATGTCTCTTGAATTACCATATATAGAAAGAGGATGGGGTTGTAGTTATGTAACTGTATAACATAAGATGTCTCGCAATATAATATCAATTTACATTTATATATCTGTCTTCAGCACCAGATTGCCTCTTATTTGAGCTCACACATTTACTGTCAAGTACATTAGGGAAGTTTTGATCTCATCAGCTCTTGTTCTTCGTACTACAATTGGTAAAATTTACGTAAAATCAACAGAAATCTATTGTTACTCCACCTTCTTCTTCGTTCTATATCCATCAAGTCTAACATTTTGTAATGTTCTGCCTACGGATTCTATCCCTTTACGATGGCCCATTGTGCACTCTTCCCACGTTATTACCGAGCTACACTTACGAACAATATTAACTTTGTCATGGTTTCTGGAAATGTGACATGAAATTGTTTCATCAAGGTCTAAATTAATTGTTATATTAAACATAGGTGTGAGTTATTTTCGGTACGTATTACAGTTTGGAGTTTCAGATTAAAAATGGAAATCGTTGGCTGAGATTTGTATTGGAGTATATTTATTAATATTATATATACCTCTGAACTTGTTGGAAGCGATCCGACCATTGAAAATTGCAGCATCAGCGTCAAAGATCCAGAACAGTAAAGAAAAAAATGTATATTCAGTGAAAACGTTAAAGTTTAGGCGTGATTTTTGCTCGGTCCATCGTTTTTGTATATTCTCTTGAGGATGACATATTTTCTCACAATAAACAATATTCTATTCTAGCCTCGGATAATCAGTCATCACCATACCAAAGTTCTTCAAAATCCGTGGGACGGTTTTCGCGTGATGTGGTAATAGACAGACGTACCTATGAAGCGTGTGTCTTCATATTTTAACACCAACATTATCTTTAATCGCATATAATCATCATCTTCTTCTTAGTGTTATCCTGTTTCCTAGTCCATTGATTGGCGGGGTCCGCTACCTAAGGCTCAGGATTTGGCGATGATAGTAATTTTTACATGGCGC
This sequence comes from Pyralis farinalis, assembly GCA_947507595.1. Classification (NCBI taxonomy): domain Eukaryota; kingdom Metazoa; phylum Arthropoda; class Insecta; order Lepidoptera; family Pyralidae; genus Pyralis; species Pyralis farinalis. The sequence continues at coordinate 42,071,507 of OX382260.1, read as the reverse complement.
GACGGCCATCAGAGCTCCACAACCTTCAGGGAAATTCATATCTTTCTTAGGTTAGATCACACGTACTTCGGAATATAATTTCTTGGATGTGCGGGTTTCCTCATGATGCTTTCCTTCGCCGCCGAGCTAGTGATGATTACAAAATAAATGTGTACATAAATCCGACAAAAAAAATTGTCCATGATAAGGATAGGTGAGTAGGCTAGAGGTTGTGGAGAAAAATAAAAAAAATTTGAATTTGATTAGGCCGCTTCTTTATCCACTGGGCTACCACTGCTGCGATATAATTGGAACCATATCACAATAAAAACATGTTCTTGTCTCTTCCAGCGATCGCTCGTGGAGCCGGCCGCGCCGCCGCGCCGCCGCGCCGCTCCATATTTATAGCGGAACACTTTTGTTTCTGTGTTACACAAACAATGCTTTGCGCGTGCGTTCTTTTTTCGCCCGACTTCAAAGAGGAGAATCTCCTCGACTCGTATTTTTTGTGCATATCTCTAACTATTATTAGTCCTTATCTGTAACATTTTGTAAGTTAAAATGCTAGGTAGGTATAAATAAACCAATGTTAAGAGCGCATACCATGCCAACAACCTGTTTTACAGTTTGGCATAATACTGTATTATGAAAACATGTACCTATCAAATAAATGAAAAAAAAAACATTGATAACGGATCTAGAGGTTTTATATCGCACGATTAGTTCCTTATCTAGATATTTACGCTAAGATTCTTGAGGGTGGCCAGGGAAAAGCGAGCGCCAGATGACTCGATCACTACACACCTCACTCGCTAACCTAGCTCTCGCCTCCGTACATAACCGTTGTGATCAGCACTGTGTTCTGTAAGTGTATGTGCCAAGTATTATAGAGCCCTATGCGCCATTAGTTCCATACATATTTCTTAAAATTTTGAAGTCAGTATTTAGAGTTGTTTTCACACCGACGTTGTGTAAAAATAAATATTTTCTAACTTCATGGAGATAGGGGAACTCATTATTATAGCACTCCTCGTGCAGCTGCCACATAGGAAATAAACCTGAACGATTACTCACGGTTCCACCTCAGATAGATCTTCGACAAACAGTCCAGCTAGGCAGATGAAACTTCGAAAAAGAGAACTCTCGTCAAATCCAGTTTCTTTGCGTGGTAGACTTAGAACAACTCCTCAGCTCTTACTGGTAACCCTCACATACTCCCGGGAACTTACCAAGTGTCCTGGAAGATATTATTTAGCAGCGGTTTTCTGTGAAGAGGAGGTACTTCGCCAGTTCCGCTGTTTTTATGCACTCTACCTCTCTTACAACATCCCTTACCCTTGCAACATAGCCCTTAGATTACGTTACCCTACAAGAAATCGCTCCATTCTCTGATTCACCCTACTCCTCTGGCTTAAGCTTTGCGTTCGCTGCATGGACGCTGGGGGCATGGATGGCTTTAGAGATATCTAGGTCGACGCACTTCCAATCGACACGATGTTATTACCGGGTGAACTCCGGACAATAAACCCAGCACTCCCTTGAGGCTGTTGGGAGCCTTTCCGAAAACTAGCCGATTACCGGACTACAGACTATGGTGTCTTCCCTCTTATTCGGACTTCTGACAATTCAATGTCCCAGTGCAACTTGCAATTTTCTTCTTCTATCTCTGTAATTTTCTTTTTTGCTATTACATGTTGTCAAGTCCAGTTGTTGCCGAGTTTAGTAGCCGGATCTCTGTCGGAATTCTCCACACACCCTGCCCCGATGTCACCGTAATCGCTACCGTAACACGAAAGTGTTTAAGGGTTTAAGGGCTTTAATTCAGGCGTTGAGAAAGTCACTACGCCTGGCAGGCGAGATGGTGATCGCAGTATATGACGGTACACGAGATCACGTTGCTGCCTGTCATTCGTTAATATTTTTCTCTTTGCCGGCTTCAACGAGAAGGTGACGCAATTTTATGCCGGCAACCACGCGGCACGGAAAGATTTCAAAATATATAAAATACAATTGCCATTGGGCCCTCGCAACCACATAGAAACGTCTTTATTTTTTAAATAAAATCTTATTTATTTTTTTAAGTTTTTGAAGTGAAGAAGAAAACGACTTTAGCGGCGTTGTGCACTCTTTGGGATGAAATTATTCCCTAACCATTCCATAATATTCAAAAATGCACAACGTTAATGTTAAAGTTTTCACTTCTGGCGGCACTCCCCGAGTGCAACCCGTTTTTGGGGGTCTACTCTCTTTCGTCGAAACGAAATGCTGCTGCGGAATTTTCGGAAAGGACAATTGGCGAAGAAGAAATACCTAAAAATCTTGCCAATAGGTATATGTTTTTCAAATGGTGAATTTATGTTAAAATATATTTATGTCAGTAAAGCGTTACATTAATAATGATGTCAATACATGTGCTGAATCATTTCCAAACATCTCTGTTAGTTAGATATTCATCAACTGTATAATAGGCCTTATTAGATATATCTTTGATGTACGTTTTGAAGTTACATTATATAAAAATATTACAAATACATAACACATTTAGCATGTTTTAAAAAATAAATGACTCGACTGATCGTGCGTTCAGCAAATCATCATCGAATCATTTACTCGAGAACAGTGAGCTGTTAATGACTCAACTTAATCTTTAGAGGCAAATTGCAATTCCACGTGGTGCATCCCGTCAATTAGCAAACGAAACTTTGCCTTTGGCTATCTGATGAGCTCGGTGGTGGAGTAGTAAGCAATGATACTTTAACACGGATGCTCGTGGGTTCAATTCCCAACATTTGTGTCTAAGGAAATCCGTTTGTCTTGGACTGAGTGACTTCAAAAGACGTCGGGCGTATCAAAACAGCCCGACCGTGAAAGTATAGCAATTACTTATAACAACTCCTAGCGGGTTGTTGTGTTCCTGCGAGTGAGTGAGGTCACCAGGTAGCTCCTAAGGAGTTGCTGTGTTATCAGCTGGGGTAGTAACACGTGAGTGATTTTTACACCACTAAGGTGGCATAAAAGCGTAAGGTCTGTCTGATGGTAAGCAGTTACCGTAACCTATGGATATTTGCAACTCCAGGGGTGTCGCTCGTGCGTTGCCGACCCTGTAAAAACCCCTACACGCCTTTCTTGGAGAACATCATGCTGTAGTCGCTTGAAATAACCTCGGCTGGGAGTTCATTCCACAACTTGTGAGTTCTTGGGAGAAAATTTCGCTGGAACCACACAGTACGCAACCATCGCGGTTCCAGTGTGTGAGGGTGAACTCTCCGCCATCGGCAAACGGTACGGTTGTAAAAAGAAGCCTTGGATGTCGGCATTGGATTCCCTCTATGTGCCAGGATCTTGATGCTCCGACATTTATTTGACATAACACACGTAACATAATCTTTATTTTTTTATATATTGCCTCAACATAGTGGCTCCGCTTCGCCTGTTGGTAAGCGAAAAGAGGAGCCCAAATTGCAGCGACAACTGACAAACAGTGTCCTGTCAGTTGACGCGTTAGCTTTGGCTAGTCGCCAGTAGTTACGCGACCCAGTAGGGTGCGCCACTAGTTCCGTGCCGACTCGTCTAACGCGCTGGGCATCCGCTCTTATGTATGCTCTCTTGCAGACCTTGGTGGCAGTGTTGTAGGCTGATTTCAGCAAGTTAATATTCGGATCTTTGAGGGCGGGACCACTGGTCCAAGCGCGATACGCCGCCTGCTTGTTACTAACAGCTTCAGCGCATTCGCGATTAAACCAAGGGCAACTCCGGCTTTTGACGACGTCGATCATAGTGAGGAATGTAGTATTCCATTCCAACTTCGATCTCATCAACAATAGCCGCAGCACTCGCCGTAATATCTTTCTCACTGAAACAGCGCTGCCCGCATGGTATGGAAGCAAAGTAGTCGCTCATGTCGTCTCAATCTGCTGACGAGTAGTGCCAGACACCACGCTTAACCGCAGTGGGTTGTGGTGACGCCGTGCTTGGCACTATGCTTGATACTAGACCGTGGTCAGATGTGTCCAAGGGCGCCCTGATTTCAACTCGGTAGCCAGCAGGGTAGGAAGTCAGCAGTAGGTTCTAGTAGAGAGAGCTACTGACCAGCGACATCTGGTATTCTGGTAGATTGGTCTACCAGTTGCGTCAGGTTGTGCGAAAGAGCGAACGCATGGGCGGTCCTTCCTGCATGGTTAGTTATGGAGGATCCCAACCAGGAGTCGTGGTGGGAATTAAAGTCCCCCGAATCATACCATCTCTGCAGTAGGGTACCGCTCCTGTGCTTCATCTGTCGCCCGACTCATGTACTCAAAGAGCCGAGTTGTCTCCATATCCCTAGTATGGAGTCGGTATAGTTACATATAAATACGGCACTGAAGGTCCAGGTTTATATGCACCCAGAGGATAGGAAAGGAGGAATCCTCTAGGCAGCGCGACAACATACATCCGAGTGGACGAACAGGTGGGGGAGTGCACCGCTGTAATACCATCTTTTCCTATATGCGCTGTCATAAGAGTAGAGAATGGAAGCGGGAGAGAATTGCCACGACATTGGAGAAGAAGTGCAGTGGAATGTTTTTCCATTAGTTTATCGATAGAGGAGCTGTACTGATCCGTGGGACGGAAGGGCGAACCCCCCCCCCCCCCCCCGGAGGTAGTCGCCAGGTCCCCACCATTTGGCCACGACGATCTACCCCAAGATTATGCGCGGTATGACAGGGCAGCCTCTCAAGCTGGTTAGACTTGATTGGGCCCCTGTTTCAACGGGTCTCCCTGGCCTGATCAGCTCAGTCCTCCCGACAATGGATAGACAGAATGTTCCCGTTCCCGCAATATGGCATCAACAATCCCCCGAGCACTGGTTATACACCAGCTGATCCCGAAACGCGACGTACTCATAGGTACGCCACTTCACTGGTGTTTTGCCGCGTGTACGGTGGTAGCCAACCAGGCGGGTATTTACCCTACCACCGGCTGAGATACTGGAATCTCAAGAAATCTCTTAGTCGCCTCATACGACACCCACGGGAAGAAAGGGGGCGGTGATTTTTAGTATTCTTTCTCCGCCACCTCCAGTAAATCGGATCTTTAAACGAATTCTTAAGGCATAAAAAATATATAATTATTGTTTGGCCGAATGTTTATACTCGTATGTCTGAATTTACAATAACATACTTTTAAGGTGGCAGAATTTCACTTATCATAATTTACCTTTGGTAATATGAAATTTTGCGTAAATTCGTGTAGCATAACGATTATCTACGCGACTACGAAGATGGCAGAATTTTTATCCCAGAATCGAAGTAAAGAATGGATATTTACTCGTTCAAAAAAAGCAAGCGAGTGAAGCGTGCGAGCGGAAATGTCCTCCCAGATCCGACATGGGTCCTTGAGGTGCAAAAGGTTCGATGTTAGGTTTCTCTTTATAACCACCCAGGAACGAAGTAAAAAAAGATAATTTTGTTTTCAATCCACCAGAACGGATTTTATTTTCGGTATTTTGAACTGAGCGTTAAAGTTATCTGTGATGATAAGCTCTTATGTTTGCTGGCATGCTTGCATGTTGGAATGCTTCTTTGTTTACTCGTAAATAAACTCTTATTGTAAACTTTCTGAGATACAATCGTTCTGCCTTTTAATGACTACATATATGAAATGTATTTAGTGATTTACAGTATTCTGCGTTTTGGGTGTATGGTAAATGAGTACAGGCCAAACGATTTTCTGCTAAATGCATAATAATATTGTAACATAAAAAGTTCACCAGAGGGAGACTTTGTACAAAAGTCGTCTGCGTGGGTACCTCTATCTCACCTATTTCTACCGCCAAGCAGCTATATTTATATAGCTGTGTTCCGGTTTGAAGGGTGAGATATGGCAGAGAAATTGGCTACTGTGACGAAACAGCCTTAGGTCACAAGATTGGCAGCGCGCGAGTAACATCCCCATGGTATTGCGAGCTTCAATGGGCTGCGGTGACCGCTTACCGTCTGATGCGGGCCGCATGCTTGTTTGCCAATCTAGTTATATAAAAAAACGAAGTTCTGCTGTAATGGGCAGACCCGTCGGCATTATATCGGACAGTTCTTCAGAACACAACCCGTTGTACAATCGGTAGAACACACAAAATCTCTCCTTAAACTTAAAGACTTAATACCCTCTGTAAGCTTAGGATCGTCAACAATTCTCACAGCTCGTCTCTGAACGAATCACAAGGTTGATATCCAGGTGCGCCAGGTTGTTGGGTTCCTGTGTTCACGCTAGTAGTAACGTAACGCGCACGCAACAGTATAACATGGAGTGAGTAATATGTGTTGCAAGCGCCCACAGACAACGGCCTCCGGAGTGCCACAAAAATATACTCCATACAAACACCGGGATATAAATATCTATGAAAATATGTAAGATCATAACCTCCCAGCTGACTGTTGACGCGATGCGTTCGTTGGCTTCAGTTAACTACGAGTATTACGTCCTTACGTAAGGAATTGCCGATTTTTAATACTGGCTAGTGCCAAGATCGATAAAATATATATCGATATCTACTTAGAATTCCAAATTCAAATTGATTTTATAATATCGATTTAAACATAAATTCCTTTTCTTGAATAGAAGTCCAGTCGTAGTACTAACGCAGCGCACACGACACGCAATATCAATGACAAGTTCGATCGCCTCAATCCTGGAAATTTTAACCTCAGCAATAAGCCTCGCGGTAAATCGGTAACGATAATCAATAACGTTCAACTAAAAGTCGGAATTAGCGTCAGTCTACGAGATATTGTTTCATCTATGAACTCGGTAGCGAATCTTTTTGACGAGCTCGGTGACACAGTTCGTCAGTGAACAGATCCGTCCGCCAGCAGACAGCGCCCAAATGGAGATGTTCTCAAGCCGACTGGAGATGCGCTTGACGGTGGTCTGCAGTCAATTTACGGTTCATCGTAGGCCTTTTTGGATTCATGTTAGCTTCCTTAAGCGTTTTCTTTTACTGTCTTCTCGAACACATCTCAGTTCTCGCTGCACGACAACACCATTTGGGTTCCGATCGTCGCCTCTTTTAAAAGTACACCGGTGGCGGCTATTCTTGATCTTAGACTGAAGGCACAAATCTCTTAAAATAGTATGTGTACTGACTTAAGTGCGCTTAACTTAAGCAGCGTCTGCTCGCTGACTGAGTCCTGGTATCAACAAGGTGCAACTTGAGTCGCTTCTTCTAGTGTGTCCATGGTTTCGTCTATCTATCTATAACTTCACGAAAAATCCCCTGCGGGATAGACACACAGAACCGAGCGCCACATAACTCCCTTACATATCTCACTCGCTTCTTTAACATTTATAACTCTTCTCATGTACGCATGGTTTCTAAGGTTCCTGACATCACCTTCATCATAAAACACGATAAATTTAGTAAGTCTCGGCCTTCCTCGGCTTCTTTCGCGTTGTGTATGTTTTTAGTAACGTGTCTTTGATACCAACGTTCGTGGATTTGATTCCCAGACGGAACAGCAGTAGTTAGTTCGTGAAAGTCAAGTTTCCAGACAATTTGATCTAAACTATTATGCATACTTCCGCCACCAATTAGTTCATGAGAACTAAGGCGGGCGGCGGGGTGGAGCCGGGACTAGAAAATCTACGAATACAGTGAAAAATATCTTTACAGATTTCATTGGTTCAAGAATCCAGGCTTTCTTTAATGGAGGTATCTCAACGCAATGGTAAATGACTGTAATGACCGACTATTCTGCTTCGATGAATAATACTTTTCGTTAAAAATAAACTACATAAAAAACAATTTCATATGCAGAGACCAAATATTATTCACGTGTCGACATACAGACAACCGCGTGTCTCTGTGTCTCTGGTATCAGTCGGACTACAAAGACCGATACTGTTGCTATGACAACAATACCTATGGTGCAAAGGTCAATGCTCTAAATCTTCGGTCGACGTCCACGTCCGCGCCATGGCACTGTGCCCAAAGCTAAAGGGCATTCATAAATCTTTTTGTTATCAGATTTATCACATTTTATCTCCTATTTACATATTCTTATAGGTCTCCAGAGCAGAGAGAACTGGACGTCACTTGACTCGGTCCTTACACACATTGCTTGCTTCTTTAACATCTATAGCTCTTCTAGTACACGCTCACCGGTTCCTAGAGCTCCTAACTTCTGATAAAACACGACCAATTCAGTGGTTTTAGGCGAGTCTTGGCCTTCCCTTTAATCTTCTTTATTATGTTTGTATATAATATATAATATCTTCACAAAAACAGAGTTAAGTTTTGCCGTGAGGCCCCGGCTAAAGAATCAGCTACCCTATCTCAAGCCGTGAGTGTTGTAAAAACGGATTAACAGAATGATCCAGGAGACAGTTAGCAGTGTCTCGTGAGTTAGTAGATATATTACTGCGATTGTTAACCCGTCTGCTAAGCGCGGCAACGACGGCAAAAACCCCTTTTTTAAAAAAGCACAAGAAGGAGACAGCCCACAGCCCCGCTGATGCCGCGGCCACTGGCACAATGGACTAGCCCTGACATTATACAACACGCGGACAATGAGAACCAATGAAAAGATCGTCGAACTGGAAGAAGAACTAAGCAAGTTACATGGGGACCTAATAACTATTAACTGTCTGAAGTCTGAACACAGGGAAAGATACGATGATAATCCAAAAATCGTGCAAATTGCCTTACTACCGGGTCAATGCTCGTACTCCCGGTAGTAAAGCAAGTTGCCTGTCCCAATGTGATATCTGGTTTATCGTCCGTAAGATTCTCGTCAGCAATATATTAAAAATCGAGGCTCTGTCGGCGAGGGTTGCGTACCGTATACTCAAAATTACCAAACGGTTTTCGCTTATGGTCATATAAGTTATACGCACTAACTTCGATGATCAGGTAGAAGCTATGTATGAGGGCTTATCCATACATGACTTCAAAACTCACTACATAGCCCTGACGGGGGATTTCTAAACTGGGCATGACACAAAACCATTAGTTGAGAGTGGGGCAATTTGGAATCCGGTAACGAAACCAATGGGTAACTCGTAGTTGATTTCATGGAGAAGAAATATGATGAACTTCTTCTTTAAGAAGCAGCCACAGCGCAGCTTCCCATTGGAAAAGGTTAACTGTCGAAGTTAAAGACCGACACTGGCGATATTGTTTCTACGAAGACTGAGATTCTGAGTGAGATGGAGAAGTTCTATGGTCAGCTGGTGCATATCGTAGTTACAGCCGAGTAACAGTACTAGTAACAACCCAAGAGCTAAATTGACCCGACACTATACCGGAGATATCCCGGACATCACTTCGTACGAAATTTATATGGCTGTAAAACAGCTTATAAATGGAAAGTGCTGGGTGAGAACGGGAACTTCTTACTCCGGGTGCTCGTAGCCCTTCACTTTCAGTAACACACTTGTACAGTAAGGCAGCGATGTATATCCGAGTTCAGGAGCAGAGTACGACCCGATACACAGTTCGACACGTCTCCTCGTCTAAAATACCTCACCGCCTGAATACATAAGGAACTGAGACGTAATTCTTCACTGCGGGAGAAGCTCAAGGACGTTCAGCATGCTATGGAAAGAGCCATGCTTGGGGTTTCATTGTGTGATATAATAAGAAATAAGGATATGCGCAGTAGAAGTAAAGTAACTGAGATAGCCCTAAGGACAAGCAAGCAGAAGTAGAACTGACAGCCGCTGGGGAAAAATGGTTCAGATTGGCGTCTTTGTACTGGTGCACTCAAAGTGGGACGATAACCTCAAAAAATGTAGAGACAGTGAATGGATGCCGGTGACTCAGTTTGCAGGCGAGTGGCTCTCACGAGAAGCTCTAAATCTCGGGAGGTAAAATAGAACGCGCAGCACTTATTGCCTAGATCACGAATCGACGTTGCGGCACTTATTGGATTACATGGTCCCATCGGTCAGCACGTTCAAAACGCAGAGATTTTTAGGAGCTATAACACAATGTTTTTGCGGGCGCAGGGTGCCTTCATGTCAAGTGGTATATTGCTTTATACCAGCAGTAGACAGATACGGAGTACGGAGTGATGATGTATATGATATATCTAATATACATAAATAATAATAATAAATATTGTCGGATAAATTACGCAGCGCCACCTAGCCCCAAAGTAAGCGTAGCTTGTGTTATGGGCACAAGACAACTGATAAACATACGTAAATACATTTTTTTATGTAAATATTTACTTATTATACATAGAAAATACCCAGACCAATACAAACCGACATGTTCATGCACACAAATGTTTGTACTGTGTGGGAATCGAACTCACGACCTTGGTGTCAAAGTAACGTTTCACCACTGCGCCACCGAGCTCGTCAAAATCAACTCGACATAACGTACAAATATATTATACTTATGTGTTTAGTCGCTGTGCAAGTTAATCATCTCGATGGACAGATGGACACATTATTTTACAGGTTTAAATAAAACAAATAAACTTTTGGCAATGTTTATTCTGGCAACACACAACAAAGCAACAACATTTAACACAGACTCTTTAAAGCATCGACATTGACCTATCGCTAAATTCACAACAGTTTTGTAGACTTCAGTTTGGTTGACATTGGATTCTCGCCGCAACTTCAGTAACAGTGGGCAGTACGGCTGCCTTGGAAAACAACGAATTTAATATGAAGAATTTAGTAAAAGTAGACATTTCATTTTGATAACGGCGAAGAGTCTTCTAGCGACTGGCGGAGCACGCTACCTAAGCCTAATGATTTGGCGATGATATTGATTTTTACTCAGAGCGACTGCTATCCACCACCGAACCATTCTTAGGGTTGGTCGCGCGTTTTTCGAAATATAATTTCTTGGACGTGCGGGTTTCTTCACAATGTCAATTCACCGGCGAGCAAGTGATATCAGAATAATCTGTCTGGGGAAGCACCTCCACCTCACAGAAAACCGCAGCCAAATAACCACTCCGTAGATAGTCGTTGTGTGAGAGAGTTGCAGCGTTCCTGGATTCACATCCAGGAACACAATAACTCTCTACGGATGCCGGTGACCTCACTCACACGCAGGAATACTACAACCCTCTAGGGAGTTTTTATTTGGCTGCGTATTTGTGAGGTGGAGGTACTTCCCTAGACGGACTACTCGGATACTGATGCTCTACCTCTCTTAAAATATTATAAAACATATCAAATAGGCAAAAAGTTAAACATGTTAAACATGACATGTTCATCCTCACAAACGCTTGCCTTGTACGGAAATTCAAAGTGCGACCGTCGGTATTAAAGTAACCATTGCTCCACAATAATTATAAACGTGCTTAAAAATATAATAAATTATGTCTTCTGTACCTTTATTGCCATTTAGATAGCTGTATCTCAAGTACTTTGCTAATATATTGAATCATATAGACTGAGGAGTATAACTAACCCTTGGTGAGAGGTGATCGTGACCGCGAACTCTTCGAATACACTTAAAAGGCTTTAAAAAACTAGCATATTCAGGCGAATTTCGCGAAAATGATTTCAAATATTTTATATTTTAATTGAAATCAATTTTCATTCAAAACATATACACTGTTTTAGTTTATTGCCTCTGTTCATTATGTTTCCAAAGCAATCCACGTTGCCATCATACGTGCGAATCCAAGGTCTACCTTCGTTTACTCTTCTTTTACAATATAACTCTCTATAGTGAACTGTAAAATACCAATGTACCAGTCTTGAGAGCTGTACCTCATATAAAGTTGATTTTAAAAGAACTTTCCAAAACGTTCAGCTTTGAATTTAAAGTGAACGTCTCTTTTCCAAAAGGCATACTTACACGTGTCAGAACAAATTTCAACGAGACACACACCAAGATGCGGCGTATACCATTGGTCAAGGTTATACAGTCTAGTGTGTGTGTTTATTCTAAGAAGCCACACTTACGGTGACCGATCTTTCGTGGAGACACATCTCAAAGACAATTTTCTTCCATATTATCAACAAAGGTATAAATAAAGAGTAAACTTTTAATTTGCATTGGAACATTCATAAATTCACTTTTGTTTACCTTCTATCTACATTCATCAACTTGAAACTAATCTCCTAACTATAAACATATTTATCTATTGCACCATTCATTGTCAGTGTAATTTTGGTTTTATTATGACTTTCAAGATAACATGGCATGTACGCTAATTTCAATAAATAACGAGCTACGAGTCAAGCGAGCCAGCTAAATATTAAAAATATAATATTTGCGTTGGGAAGCTTTACAGAATTTTTTACCCCAAAAATCTTTAAAATTCCGGAATACTTTTTTAATCCTGATTAATTATTGATAGTGGAACAACTCAAAAAATATGCTTATTTAAAAATTGCTGTGTAACATAGTAGGTATGTACTCGTAGTAAAAAATTACTTCTGCATTAAATTGTAACATCATTTTATTTGATGAAATTTTGCTGTTTAGTATAATTTTAATGTTTCCGAAACATTACACAGTACAGGCGTAAGAGCCGTCTTATTAAAATGTACTTATTCTATGCTACATTCTTATTATTTAATTTGATATCTCCATAACTCAGACTATCATTTTATTTCGACGGCTTATGTCTTATTACTACTATTATTATTTATAACATCAGTTTGTGTCAGAAAGTACACGTTAAGTCTGTGTTATCAATGCGAAATCCGTGAAACTTGCATTTCCCTGACAATTTACATGAAGTATTTCTCCGATAGTATCAATTGTTCGTATTAATAAGTAAAGTCACAATTTCTGTTATACCCTTTGAGACACATCCTCTATAATGCCCAAAGATCCACATAACCAATCCGTATATCTCACATTGGGACACTGTGCGATCTCCTGTACTCTTTTACAGCCATTTCATTCACAATGCAATGTTATGTATTATTTAATTACCTACGTACTCTATTAAAATTCGCTTTAAATTTTTCAACATTCAATTTTCTCATTATCAATAAATCTTTCTCAATTCAACTTACGCACTATGATATGTTTACGAACCTGTAAGTGAATCTTAGTTTAAGTTCCCTTACTGTTTATTTATTAACATGCATTGTTAGGTCGCTCTGTATAGTTTTTATTCTACTGTTATTTTTAACTATAATAATTATTAAACATTAGTGTTAATAGTTTTCTATATGAAGTTAACAGGACTAGAAATGTTTACGCCACTTAGCTAACGGTTAAAACATTTCGCGTTTGTTATTTGAATTAGAATATTATTATGATTTACCAGATCTTCTTCTCTCTCTTCGTCGTCCTGGCGTTGTCCTGTTTCTGAATCCTTCAGTCCGCTACACAAGCCCAAGGTTTTGGTGAAGACAATGATTACACAGAGCGACTGCCGTCAGATCTCTTTTATGTTCGGTCACCTCTTTCGAAACATAATTTCTTGGACGCGCGGGTATCCGCACGATGTTTTCCTTCCCCGCTGGTAAGTGACAATTACAAATATATATTTCTGCTCACAAATACTATTGATCTTCTTTTATAAATACATAATAATTTTTAAACTAATTCCCACTCTATGTTTTTCAATTGCAGCATCTATTATAAAATAGATTCATTAAATAAAATAGTTATTTTTTTAATAACCTATGCATATATCCACTAGAGAGAGTCCTATCACATGTCAAATTGACTAAATACAATAATTGGCATAGTGAACTACCACACAACCCAACATGTATATACGAGTACATAGACATCGATTCCTTATGTATACGTATACTACTATCTGAATAATTTTATACTTATTGATAACAATTAATGTAATTTCCTTTTTAATTTGTAACTTTCATAAATCTTTATTTCTATCTTTCTTTGGATAGAAATATTTGAATTGAATTTAATGTTTAACAGATAAACAAATTTTAATCAAATAAAATATATGATTTCAAATCAAGAAATTGTATTTATCTACGAAATTTATAGTGATTTAACATGCAATTTGATCCAACCTGCTTTGTGTGCTTCCGCCACCAATTAGTTCATGCGGCCTAGCGCCGGCCGGCACCCACCCACTACTGTTAGTGCGTGCTAATTGGTGGCGGAAGCACACAAAGCAGGTTGGATCAAATTGCATGTAAGTTTGACTTTCGCAAAATAACGCCTGAATCTATTAACTAGTGATTTAACAATTGTTATAAGTTTAATAATGTTTCGCAAAATGCTAATTCAAATTTATTTTTTCGAAACCTTTGCTAAAATTGCAAACAAAAAACTTTATATTGAAAGTTAGTTCTAAAACAATGTAGTTTGTGATGCAATGGACACAAACTCCATTTAACTACATTTTAATACAACAAAACTCGTTGCGGCTGCCCGATCAATTCACCGTTTTTTTGTATAACTCTCAGGAAGTATGAACGTCAAAGTTGCAAGCAAAAAATTTTAACTAATAATAAGTAAACACAATAGGGAGTTGTGAATTTGAACAGTAATACACGGGTAATCTAAATGTTCAAGTGGTCACATTTCAGTATCCCCTCGTCCAGGCAGTTCCCATTCTCAGGTATTTCCACAGTTACAGTATATTTCAGTTTATCTTCTTGTCATTTCATCTTGATCTCGGCTTTTATCTTCGGCGGAACTCTAAAAGGGGATGGAGTCGTAGGCGAAGACTCGATCGTATCTTGAGTACATTGAAGATGGAGCTCCATTATGTCTCTATGTAGAGACATAATTAAACGAATAATTTTTGTGAAATATTCCAATTTCTGCAAAAAAAAAATATAATAATTTATTTATCTAGGAATAATATATAAATACTAGTATGTAAAAAGCATGCGTTAATATTGTACACTAAAGGGAAATATGAAAAACTACAAAATAGCAATTTAAAATAAAAATATGTGAGAATCTTAGAGCGGTAATTCCCTTTATTGTACAAGAATATTTTTTGAAGAATACTTTAAATCGCATGCAGTAATATTTTTATTTATAAACAATAGGTTAAAAATACTGCTCTAAGCGCAAGAAAAGCTTTAATAAGGTGAATGCCAACTTACTTTACTATTCCCCTGAGTGTACAATATCACACTTAATTACAAGAAAATAAAATCCATAAATAAAACGCACTTTTATGTACAAATAAATATACATTTTTTTTTTGTTTCCGTTAATGAAAAAGCGTGGCAATGTGCAGTATTGATAAAAATATATTTTGTATTTTTTACAAAAAAGGATAATGTCTGAAATGGTAAGTATCCCGTTGATATTTTTTGAAATTAGTAAGTAAACAATGAAAGTCACACGAGTTGTATGATAGCATGGGTGTAGAGTACGGACCTGGCTGCTCTGCACGCTGTGGCCGTTCGCCTTCTCTCCGCCGACGACGGTGCTGCACGGCAGGGGTTTCGCCACGCCTATCGTCACTATTCCTGTAACAACAACATTGTAATTTGAATATTAACTCTGGAGCTTGTGTTTACTTGTTACATGTCGACATAGCGTAGCCCTGATTACGTTTTCAGCTTTTAGTGGTATGAAAAAAATATGAAATTTATTTACCACTTAAATTGGGAAGATTTTTCAACTTTCAACTTCAGCATAATGTCGCGGCACATTTTTTTTATATATTGGCTTAGCATAGTGGCCCCGCTTCGCCTGTTGGTAAGCGAAAAGAGGAGCCCAAATTGCAGCGGCAACTGACAAAGGACTACAGTGTCCTATCAGTTGACGCTACAATGCTGGACCGCAAGGTGCTTTCACGCTTCGTTTGAAGGATCCCATGTTGTAGGAAGGAGGAAACACATGTGCAGGCAAGGCGTTCCATTTTTTAATAGTTCGACAGAGATAGGAGTTGCCGAACTTTATAGTGCGAGAAAAAAAATGCTCAACAGTGGAATGATGACAACGCAAGCGTGGTTCTATGACGGAACGGAGAGGGTGGGATAAGGGAAAATAGGTCTTCAGAGCAATGAATGAAATGCGTTTTGTAATCTGGTTAATAAGTTTCCAATTACAACAATCTGTCTATGAGAAATAAATAAATTATTATTGTCGCGATTTTATATACACCCAAGAATAGCACTTTTTAATAATTATCAATAAAATATTATGTTTTATTATGCTATACAGAATATCCCGATTTCACGCCTGCCCTTAATTTTGTTTACAAGGTAGAGACCCTGACACACTGATGGACAGACAACATGTTAGAGAATGCGAGCGGTACTTCTTCTTCTGCAAGCGTTCCTTTGTTACGGTGGTCTTAAACATATACAATGTAATTTATGAACAAATAATAATTAAATATGTTACGTAGCCTTGTAACAATTTTAACACAATACAATGTAATCAATAATGACACGAAAGTTATAAATCTCTTGTATATAAATGAACCTTTCTTGTGTGAATATAAACTAGCTGAAGCCCGTGACTTCGTTCGCGCCTGCCCCGATATCCCGTACTTATATTCTTTCTTTTCCTGATTTCTTTCGTTTTATCAGAAGGCGATGTCAGGAGCCCTAGGAGCGTGCATGATAAAAGTTATGAATGTTAGAGAAGCGAGTGAAGTGTATAAGGATAGCGTCTTACGGCGTTCGGTTCTCTCTACCTACCCCGCAAGGGACCTGGCGTGAAGATATACATACATACTTTCTTTTTCCTCGGCATCTAAGTGTCATATCGTGGTGTTCAATAGCCTATAACCTTCCTTAAGAATTGGGTTATCAAATACAGAAATAATTTTTCAAATCCGACTATCAGTTGCCGAGATAAGCACGTTCAAACAAATAAACTCTTCCGCTTTTATGTTAGTATAAACTATAGATTTATATTTGAATAGAGAACTACTTAGTTTGTTCTTGTATCGTTTTCCGTGTGAACTATATGGAGATGTAAAATCCTATTCAATCCTGAATAATAAGTTTTTATACCACTATGGTGGCAAATAAGCATACGGCCTGCCTGATTGTAAGCAGTTCCCGTAACCTATGGACATTTGCAATACCAGGGTATCACTCTTGCGTTGACGGCCCTGTAAGAATCTCTTCACGCCTTTCTTGAAGAATCCCATACTAGGACTACTAAGGGATTACCCCTTATTAATTCTCGGTAGAAAACTTCTCAGGAACCGCACAGTACGCGACCATTGCGGTTCCAGTGTATGAGGATGGACTCCCAGCCGTCGGCACAAGTTGTAACATCTCTATATACACGTCAAGTTAATGCATTACGTCTGTCTGAGCTAGTCGGGACCAATAAACCCGATGACAACTGAAATACGAAATTTGTCTAAGTACATTAAGAATATAGATGCACTTTTTAAGAGAGGTAGGGTGTATCAAAGCAGCCCGTCTGGGGAAGTACCTCCACCTCAGAGATAACCGCATTCCTGCGCGTGAATGAGGTCTCCAGAAAGCTCCTGTGGAGTTACTGTGTTAGCAGCAGAGGTGGCATTCCGCGAGTAATGCTTAATGTATTGCAGGCGTTCATAGGCTACGGTAATCGCTTTACATCAGGTGGTCCGTATGCGACACGACGTTGTATAAAAAAAATCGGATGCCGCCCATTCAAATTCAGCCGATCGCTTACAGTAATAGTTATCTCTGATGCTTAATTGATAATAAATATATGGCTCCATTATTAAATTATACAAAAAAAAAACAAGTACTTATATAGACTCATTTTGTAAAAAGAGTGATACTCATAATATAAATACTAGATATAAGCATAATCTTGTGTTACATGCAAGCCGTCTCCACAAAATAAGTAATTCTTTTATGGGGCAATGTATACGGTTCTATAACAAACTTCCCAGCAATATAAGAGAATTGTCAATAAACAAATTTAAAACTACTATTAAAGCCAAATTGTGTAGCAGGGCATATGATAAAGTATCTGACTATATTAATGATAAAAATGCCTGGGATTGAGTCGATCCAATTGTAATGTAATTAATAAATTATGTAAATTTGTTTGGATACCAAAAGAGGGATGCCTGAGTTTTTTGGCAGTATTTTTATCAGTGCTCACCTAGTCATGAACTGCACGGTAGGGAAAAAAATTGTGACGATTCCAAACAAATGTAGCCATTTTTACGGAATAAAAAGATTTTGACTTTGACTTATAAGAAATTTCTATGTAATCATTTCGATAAATTGTTTACGACATAGAAATTTAAGAGAGGTATACTCACAGAAAACCGCAGTCAAATAATAAATCCTTGGTTGTTATGTTCGTGTAAGTGAGCGAGGTTCCCAGTAAGCTCCTAAGGAGGGTTTTCAGCAGAATTGGCTTAATGTTACTTAATGCCTTGCAAGCATTCATTTAGCCAGTTAACACTTGCAAGGCTTTACATCAGGATGGGCCTTATGCTAGTGTGCCACCTATAGTTGTAGAAATTAAAACTAACATTCTTTCTCTATTATAATTTACATTCTTACCATTTCTGTTTTACTTTTAAATATTATTTTTTTATGAAACAAACACACGTCTGAACTCGACGACGAACCAATACTGTATGCACAGACCGGTGTGTATGTTACGTGATCACAGTCGTAAACAAATATACTGATTACTGTGTTTGCATAAAATGATAAAGGCGCTACTAAGGTCAACAAATAGTTGACATTAAAGGATGTAAAGGCGAGTGAGTGCTGGGAATAGTGTGAATGGAGCGTTGGGAAAACTTCTTGGCAGTAAAATCCTGAGCCAGAAGGCACAGCTCGCTATACACAATGCGGTGTTGGTCACAACGCTTACTTACGGAAGCGAAAGCTGGGTATGGCAGAGAGAGCATGAAAGTAGAATAAACGCGGTCAAAATGCGAGCGTTGCACAAAACTTGTTACGTAACTCTTGTAGACCGTATTCGCAGTGATGATATTAGAAAGAAAAATGGTCTGATAGAGAACGTCGATGTTAAAGCAAGAGGCATACTCCGTTGGTTTGGACATGTTGTAAGAATGCAGGAAGAAAAAATTACGAAACGGATGTACAAAAGTGGAACGATATAGGACGTACCTACTGTGATCAAATTGATCGCGCTTTAGTAAAAGGTGATGTCAGGAGTGTTAGAAACCGACGAACGTGCATGAGAAGAGTAATGAATGTCAAAGAAGCGAGTAAGGTATGTAAGGATCGGAGTCATATGGCACTCGGTTCTCTCTGCCTACCCCGTAAGAGATTTGACGTGAAGTTTGACACCGACGCTCGAGAGTTCAATTCCCACACATAAAAAATATTTGTGTGCTGGAACATTTGTCGTGGGCTGGGTGGCAAACATGCATACGGCCCGCTTGACTTGAAAAAACTTTGAATACTTGATAAATGAAATGCAATGCTTGCAACACCTCAAGTATCTCTTGTGAAGAGACCTCAATCACACGGAGGAACACTACAACCCTCCAGGGAGATTTTATATGGCTGCGGTTTTCTGTGAGGTGGAGACACTCCCCCAGATGGGCTGCATTGAAGGCTTGGTACCTCTGTTGAAACACCAATACAAAAAGACATGTTCATGCACACAAATGTTTGTCGTGTGTGGGAATCGAACCGACGAGCGTTGGTGTCAAAGTAACGTAACAACTCGTTTCTCCACTGCGCCACCGAGCTCGTCCAATCTGGCCTAGTTTATTAAAACGGTTTGGCTAATCCGCTCTTTACAATAACCCCATATATTCAAAGGATAACAGCTGTGCGACAAAAAAAATATATAACACTCAACACATGATAATTCATGGCTTCGCGAGTCAGCTATCTCACTGATTACATTTACTAATATTTACTCGTCGGCTTCGTTTCCATTGTCACTGACGCAGTCTCATTACACGGCGGCAGATAAACTCGGGTATCCCCTCCACGAGAATTGAGATCGTTATCATTCACCTCGGTTGTAATAATACTCGTACATAACTACGGCAATATATTAAATACGTGGAGTGGGATTAATAAATATGTTGATTGTATGATAAATAATTTAGTTTATTTTATTTTCTATCTCTCTATATCTTCACAATGCAGGAAAAAAGAATTACGAAACAGATTCGAATCACGTGGCACTCGGTTGTGTCATGTGCGTGTGTCGGCCGATATCATTTGAATCATTTCGAATTGTCAATGGTGGAGTTGTACCTAATACGTCAACTGCTCAATTTGCTTGAAAACGATACTCATTGGTATATGACCGTCGCTGAAACAGTTGCCATATTTCTAAGTGCTTCCCAGTTCCCACGGAAACCACATGAATTGTGGAATAAAAACGTTACGTAAGGTAAAAGACATTGTACATCGAATTTGTATCAGTTCAGGGAATCCCGATCTCGAGGTGAATGAAGAGATACATAAACAGGCTTCGCTTTTAATCGAATACATATGGTACATCATATGCGATAGTTTATTAGTGAAGTTAAGAATGCTACTGATCTAATCGTGGAGTGAACGACGCCTTCCGTCTACAATTGGAATGTGAACGTGAAAATCCCCAACAGAAGGAAGTGTGCAATCTAGGTAATTAACAATGTGGGCAATGTCTCGAGATTGTTTCAGAGACGCAATGATTCTACTTCCTGGCGATTACCGCCAAATACTACCAGCCATTTCAAGATCGACCGCTGCCGGTGAAATAAACGCTTGCCTCAAATCATCGACTATATGGCGCTGTGAGACGAAACTTCAGCTGACGGCAAACATGCGAGTTGCATTGCTGAACGATCCATCTTCCGCAGGTTTCTCCAAGCAATTACCGACTATCGGTAATGGTCGTATTCGTGTCGAGGAATCTAACGGATTGATTTCGTTTCTGCCGAATTTTGCAATTTCTTCTCAACCATTTTGATAACCACAAAAATCAAAATTGATTGAGTGAACGAGTAATTCTTGCGGCAAAGAACAAAAATGTAGAATACTTAAACTTCACAATTCATAATGTAGTTGGTCTACTGCATTCCTTCAAAACTACAGACTATGCAACAAACCAAGACGAAGCAACTAACTGTACAACTGAATGTTTAAACTCAGGGATCAGCCTGACTTGCCCCCGCACCATTTACAACTGAACGTCAGCTAGGCAGTCAATTCAACGAGGAAATTGACTCGAATGCAACCCATCCAGCAAATATTTTAATATAAATTAGTACAATAATGGTAAGCGAATCATTCCGTTCGCTTCTATATGCTAACTGCGCTGCCATGTAAATTACATTTGTTTTAATACAATTAAAATACTTCTCATTTATATTTTTGAACACTTATTATACTTAATACATTTTGTGTTAATAAAAAACAGAATTTATTCCACCCAATAAGTTAACACAACATTTATTGATTCTAAGGCGGTAGGGAGTTCACCGAGTCACCTATTTTACATATATATATAACTATAACGTTTATAGTTGCACCCCCAGCCCATCTTGACATATATAAAAATGGTTCGTACTACATGGCGATTAAAGCGTAAAATCATTTGCCAGAGTCCGTAAAGGCCCTCCACGGTGAAGAATTTGAAAATAAATTAAAAAATATACTAATTAAGAATTCATTTTATAATTTAAAAGAATATTTTGAGCGGAAAAATATAATTTAATGTAGTATAATTGGATATAACATAATTTAATATAATAGTATACTAAGAATAGTTTAACATAAGTGTTATGTTCGTTTCCTAATTTTAATGTATTGCTTTGAATTTGAATTTTATTTTGTTATGCAAATAATAGTTTACTTATATAAATCTTCACAATGCCTTGAAAAGGTCAATTTGTAGCAAATAATGTAACATCTGTACACACAATTAGTACTGTACTTATTGTTGCAAATTACAGTGAATAAATGAATATGAATATACATTACAAATACTAATGAGATATATATATATATATATATATATATTGGTTGACTATGGAAGCTTTTTGATCAAATTGGACAGTTGTGAACGTTGAAGAGATACTGAAACTTGTGTTCGAAGCTTTCCGTAAAATTATGATTAAAAATAATAAAATAATTGAGAAACGAGACGCTGATAAACAGAAAGTCATCCAAACTTGAGTTTTTTTTTATATCACGTCTGGAGGCATACGTACATACGGCCCGTCTGACGTGACCCAGACCAAATAAACAGATATGTTCATGCACATAAATGTTTATCGTGTGCGGGAATCGAACCCATGCGCGTTGGTGTCAAAGTAGCGTAACTAACCACTGCGCCACCCAGCTCGTCTAAGCTCGAGTGAAGTTCCGAAGA
The DNA here is from genome assembly GCA_947507595.1 of Pyralis farinalis. Lineage (NCBI taxonomy): Eukaryota > Metazoa > Arthropoda > Insecta > Lepidoptera > Pyralidae > Pyralis > Pyralis farinalis. The sequence continues at coordinate 42,049,342 of OX382260.1, read as the reverse complement.
CCGAAGATAAATTATAAAGAAGTAAGTTTTAAGAACACCGTCAATAAAATCAGAATAGCGCATAGCAATTAGAGAAAAAACAAGGAGTTGAACAAATGTGACCTTTGTAGCAAAGGGGCATAAAGTTTCTATAACAATTTAGAAAACCCAATGTAGATATCACCAGCGATTATCTTAAGCTACTTGTGGCTCACATAGCTGAAGATCAAAGGACAGTCGAGATACAAGACAATATTGTTTAATAGAGGTAGGGCACATCAAAGCGGGCCGTCTAGGGAAGTACCTCCACCTCACAGAAAACCGCAGCCAAATAACTCCCTAGAGGGTTGTTCTGTTCCCGCGTGTGAGTGAGATCACCAGTAAGCTCCTAAGGTGTTATAATGTATCGCACGCGTTCATAGGCTACGGTACCCGCTTTATATCAGGTGAGCCGTATGCTAGTATGTCTTATGAAGTTGTATAAAAAAAATGCCCAGCCTAGTATTCAACAGAGAAATATTTAACTTCCTAATACATCTAGTATTATGAATGTCTTACCTTTGGGAGCACTCTTGATGGCGGCGACCGCTGCCGCCAGCGGGCTGCGGGACACGTCAACGCCGTTGACGGACACCAGCCGGTCGCCGGGCGCCAGCCGGCCGTCGGCCGCCGCCGCGCCGCCGCCCACCACCGACCTCACCACTATTACCGAGCTGCCGGCTTCCGACGGATCCTAGACCACAAATTTCATTATATCACCATTCATGGCCAGACCAAGAGCTCGCTTATCTTCGTCCGTGGTTCGAGTACTGTTTCTTTTTTTTACAAGGTCGGGAGGCATTCACACATACGGCCCACCTGATGTGAAGCAGTTACTGTAACCTATTAATTAGGCTTATAATAAATTAAGTATCACTCGCGCGATGCCGCATCTGCTGCTTACACAGCAACTACTTGGGAGCTTACTGGTGACCTCACTCACACGCAGGAACCCAACAACCCTCTAGGGAGTTGTTATTTGGCTGCGGTTTCCTGTGAGGTGGAATTTCCCCAAATGGGCTGCTTCGATGCGCCCTACCTCAGGAGATGCTGTGTAAGCAGCAGAGGAGGCATCGCGCGAGTGATAATTAATATATCGCTAGCGTTAAAAGGCTACGGTACCCGCTTTACATCAGGTGGGCCGAATACTTATATGCACCCCGACGTATAAAAAAAAAGGGTTGCACTCCGGGAGTGCCGGCAAAAGTGAAAACTTAAACATTAACGTTGTGCATTTTTGAATATTTTGGAACGGTTCGAGAATAATTTCGCAGTATTATCATGTATGTGGTAAAGTACAATATTCACTTATTGCGCTATCGTACACAAACATGACAATTTATATTATATTAAAAATTTAACACTTCAGAACTATTACAATTACGAGTATTTTACATTAAAAAGATTATCTCTCAGAAAAATCAACTTTCATCCATAATTTCAACGACTCTTTCACCATCATCATTACCAGCATCGTCATCGCCAATCTCTAAAACTCAAACACACACGCACACGCGCGCGAGCGCCCAGCGCCGCGTGAACCAAACAGCGATGTTGATAAACTACGTTGAACGAAACGAGTAAGCGCCAAGAATTTCATGGCGCTTAGAGATAACTAATGTTTTAGCGCTGCAGCGAACTTAAGTTCTAATTCTCACCAAAATCTTTCGGTCAGGGTCACGTGTCCTGACGCGAGTTTAACATTTTTTACTCATCACAAAAAGTGCACAACGCCGCTAAAAAAGTTTTCACTTCAAAAATCTTTTTTATATCACTTAGGTTGCAAACAAGTAAAAATCTTTTCAAGCCTTTTTTGAAGAACGTTATTGAGATTGAATTAATTGAACGTTATTGAGAAATAATTAAAAATTGTTTAATTCAATGTGTAACAATCGCGAAAACCTAAGACAATACAACGTTATTGAGGTCTGACGACAGTCGCTCCATATGAAAATCAGTATCTTCGGCGTATCTTTAGGCTTAGGTAGCGGACCCCGCCTACCCTAATGGATTAAGCAACTGGATAACGCTTAATAGAAGAAGAAGGAGGATACGTCAAAGTACCGGAGAAGTACTTGCACCTCGCAGAAAACCGAAGGTAACTAACAACTTTTTGAAAGGTTGCTGTGTTTCTGGGTGTGAATGGGGTTACCATAAAGCACCTAAGGAGTTACTGTGTTAGCATCAAGGGTGGCAATGCGCATGCTATACTTCGTGTACTGCAAGGGTTCGTAGACAACAATAACCAGAGGTATTGTATTCCATGAACACATCAGGTAAGCTGTATGCATGTATGCCTGCCGAAGACGTACAATAAAAATATAAACTGGGGCTTATTTATTATTATTATTTATTTACTTTTAGTTTAGACTTCTGTAATATACACCAATCGAAATTCTCCAAGATTTACCAAATTACAAACATTTCTCCTTTAACTTATTTAAATTTGACAAAACTCATTAATATTTTTGTTGTACAATGTCAGGAAGCATACGGTCCACATGATGGAAAGGGGTTACCGTAGCCTATGAATATATGTCAAAGTGGTGTAGTTAAGAATATCCGAAGTAGTAACATGGTCCACTCACCAGGTAGTCCAAGATTGAGAACCCGAGGCCCCGCTCCTCTTTCTGCAGCTGTATGTAGGTGACGCGGTCGCTCCACATGGCGAGCCCGCTCAGCGGCTCTAAAGACCGAGACCTTTGTCGCTCCAGATCCTCGTGGCAGAACTCTGAAATGTCAATAACTCATCATCAAAGCGGGAATACTTTCTTTTTTACACAACGTCGGGAGGTCTACAAGCATACGGCCCACCTGATGTAAAGCGGTTACCGTAGCCTGTAAACGCTTGCAATACTTTAAATATTACTCGCGCGATGCCACCTCTGCTGATAACACCAGCAACTCCTTAAGAGCTTACTGGTGACCTTACTCACACGCAGGTACACAACAACTCTATAGGGAATCGTTAATTGGCTGCGGTTTTCAGTGAGGTAGAGGTACTTCCCCAGACAGGATACTTCAATGCGCCCTACCTTTCTTAAAAGTTCAAAATTTATCCTCAATGGATTGAAGATGCTTGGAAGGTTATTAGTCCACGGCGGATTAATAAAGGCAGGGGTTTGGAAGTTGCTCGAAACCAATTTTTTCTGTGATTTATTACCAATCAAGTTAACATTACTACACGTTAATTACGAAGGGTAGGGCTCATTAAAGCAGCCCGACTGGGGAATTATCATTACCATCCAGAATAGCACAGGCGAAGACGACTCCCTGGTGAGTTGTTGTGTTCCTGTGAGTAACTGTTATTGCCAGTAAACTCCCAAGCAGTGCTCCCAAGAGCGATACGTCATACTCGTATATTGCCAACGTCAATAAGCTACGGGAACTATTTTACATCAGGTGGACCGTATGGTTATAGGCCTCCCGATGTTGTATAGAAAAAGTCATTTCCAATCCTCGATCAGTCCATGATCTCGCAGTCATTTCTATCTAATCACAGACAATGCACTTTGACTTATGGCACCGCCGTGCCAAAAGATATTCTGGACTCTCTTCAAATTTATTAGGAACATCAAAAATCGAAAATACTTATTAGCTTAAATATGTAATGTTTTTCATTAAGATATATCTGGAGCTGTGTTATATAGGTGATTAATTGCCGTCGAGATCAGAGCGTTACGCAAAATCTGTAGCATAATGTTCGTAGACCGAGTTTCGAGAGAAGTCTAAGGGAGAGTGTCGGTGTTAAGATACAAAGGCATGCTCCGCTTTTTGCACATGTACAAATAATACAAGAGGAAAGAATGACGACACAGACATACAACTAGAAAGTAGAAGGAATCGAGGAAGTCCAAGACTCACCTACCACGACAGAACTGGTCGTGACGTGTGTTATAAGAAGGTAGTTAATAGATTCAGGCGTTATTTTGCGAAAGTCAAATTTACACGCAATTTGATCTAACCTGCTTTGTGTGCTTCCACCAAAATTTGGTGGCGGAAGCACACACAGCAGGTTAAATCAAATTGCTTATAAGTAGGTGGCGTCAGGAGTCTTAAGAACCGGCGAGCTCGCATGAAAAGAGCTAACCATGTTATAGAAAGTAGTGAGGTGTGTAAGGTCAAGTCACGTGGCGCACAGTCTCTCTGCCTACCCCGCAGGTGATTCGACGTGAAGATGTAGTAATAGCAGTGAATCAGGGGCTTCCTTCTAAGCAAACCAATGCCTCTGTTAGAAGAGAGCTCTTTCTCATCCTACACATTTTGTTCTGTTATCTTATTTCAATCATCATTTCTTATATATATATATATATAATATATATAAGAAATGATGCATGTATCTGTGTAATCTAGGGACACTTTTTTGTCGAGCTCAGTTGTGCAGTGGTTAGTAATGTTGCTTTGACACAACGCTCGTCGGTTTGATTCCCACACAGAATGAACATTTGTGTTCATGTGTATGCTTGTTGATGTTGGTCTGGGTGTTTCGAAGCGGCCCGATTGGAGAAGTACCTCCGTCTCACAGAAAACCACAGCCAAATAATAAGTCTCCGGAATGTTGTTGGACTTCTACGAGTGAATTAGGAGTAATTGTGTTAACAGCAGTGGTGGCATCACCCGTGTGATAATGTAATGCAAGCTTTCTTAGGCTACGGTAAGTGCCTTAGATCTGGCGGGCCGTATGCTTGTATACCTCTAGAAGTTGTATAAATAAACACGTGATTTGAAATGAATTATAAAATAACATATATTTAACCCTACCCATTTTAATTACACTTTCGGGAGGTTATTGTGTCGTTCTCTGGTTTATGGTATTCGACATGTGATGTGTCTACAATTGACTTCAGTTCCTCAGTACTGCGTAGGGCTCGTTACGCCACCGGCCAATAGATGGCAGTGGTTACGCCTACTCAGTTGTTCAGCTTCAAAGCCCACTCCTCCACGAGCCCACAGTGGAAAGGTATGGAACAGTTCACTCTGCAGCTCGTAGATTTAAGGAAGGCCCGGGTCTCACACTGAGAGGAGTAAATGCAGATGACGACCACTATTTTGGGAGTGTTCATGACTCGCGCAGCCGATGATAGGTTATCACTGAATACAACATCAACACTAATCCCATATGCCGTCATAAACTCATCCTCTTCTAACCTACTTAAGATCAGACCCTGAAGCTATTGCTGTATAAACGAACCATCATGGTCGTGTCCCGCTGACATTATAGTGGTGGCGCTGCACAACGACGCAACCGAACTCTCAGACTTGGCCTTGATGAGCCTCTGTGGAGGCGCCAGCAGGTCTTGTAAGCTGCCGCCCAGGATCTGGTTCTGGAAGAAACATTTTTGATTGAGACAATGGCACTGATTCACCTTACGTACATATTTATTTCAAATATTTTAAGAGAGGTAGGGCGCATCATAGCAGCCCGTCTGGGGAAGTACCTCCACCTCACATAAAAAACCGCAGGCAAATAACAACTCTCTGGAGGGTTGTTGTGTTCCTGCATATGAGTAAGAGTACTAGTAAGCTCATAAGGAGTTGCTGTGTTAGCAGTAGAGGTGGCATCACGCGGGTGATACTTAATGTATTACAAGCGTTCATAGGATACGGTAGCCGTTTTACATCAGGTGGGATGTAAAGCAGCAGCCGTATCCATGTATACGTATATGTTGTTGTATAAAAAAAAAACGAGTGTGCTTTAGACCACACGACTGATGTAAAACTTCTTTAGCTCCATAGTGTGAGACAATATGCCTGCACTGTGTCTTACATAGTAATATACGAAACTTAACTCGCTATGAGAGGTCCTGTGATTGCTTGCCTACGTACCGATATTGTATGAAAACAAAACAGTTTTTAAATTACTCGCTTCAGAAAAAATCATACAGTCACGGTCATGGACTGCATAGCTTATCTAAACACTTTCAAAATAACAAGTATCATGATCGCACGTCGCTGTTCAGAGTCAACGACAGCACCTCCTCAAGAGCTTTAAGTTTACTTATTCTCAGGATTACAACAAAGTAATAGAAGAAGTTATTAGGCTGTACTAATATGTTACATGAATAGATGGGATTTCCCATTCGGTATTTTTACCCGATGCTTTGGATGGAATTAAAAATCTCAGGATCTCGTTGGTAATTCATCAGGATGGATCAAGTGGAACTTGTGACCGGAATGGTTTGGCCTCTGAAGTTAACGATGATTATAAATTAATACACCATTATGAATGAATGAATAATAATGATGAACCTATTCCGTAATGTATCGTGTGAAGGTATACGGTAAACATGAATAAGCAAGAGGTCTTACCCTAGCATATGTGGTATCAAGTTTAATCTTGATACGTTCGTCTCGCTTCCGCACACAAATTAGCACCACCGGTGACTTCACTGCGCGCAGTCTCGTCACCACTTCCACGTGATGGGCGCCTAGTACTCTCCAACCGTTCACCTGTAAACGTAACAGAGTGCTCATTTGCGTTTTTATTAAAACAAGGTGTGCGTTCCCTGTGCTTCACGTGGAGCCAGTGTAGATTGTTGGATTCGAACACGTTATATTTGCCTGCCCTTCTGTTGTGGACCACTTCTCGTCCCACGCGGAACTCTACGACATTCCAAGGGCGCTTGTCACCGTCAACGTTCTTCTGACAGCTGAGCCGCAGATCATGCGTAACGATGTCAAGCGTCGTAACGGGATGTCTCTGATATCGTGGAGGATGGGATGTGCGCTGGAGTGAATTTGTCGTGCGTGAGGTCGGGTTCTAGAGGTCAGTGAAGCCATAGGTGGCAGTGGGTCCACGGGGTCTTCGAGGAACTCAGTAAGTTTAGGTAGTTTTAGTTTCTGGTTGTATTTTGACGAAATCGGTGGCTCAGTCGTGAATGACGTGACTTGGACACCAACGCTCGTGGGTTCGATTCCCACAAAAGGCACACATTTGTGTGCATGAATATGTCTGTGTCTGGATGTTTTAAGAGAGGTAGGGCGCATCAGGGCGGCCCGCCTGAGTAGGTACCTCCACCTCACAGAAAACCGTAGCCAAATAACAACTCCCTAGAGGGTTGTTGTGTTCCTGCGTGTGAGTGAGGTCACCAGTAAGCTGCCAAGGAGTTGCTGTGTAAGCAGCAGATGAGGCATCGCGCGAGTAGTGCTTAATATATCGCAAGCGTTAATAGGCTACGATGCCCGCTTTACATCAGGTGGACCGTATGCTTGTATGCCTACCGACGTAATATGTAAAAAAAAAAAAAAAAATATTGTCGGACAAATTACACAGCGCCATCTAGCCCCAAAGTAAGCGAAGCTTGTGTTATGGGTACTAGACAACTGATAAACATACGTAAATACATTTTTTTTTTGTAAATACATACTTATTATACATAGAAAATACCCAGACCAAGACAAACAGACATGTTCATGCACACAAATGTTTGCCTTGTGTGGGAATCGAACCCACGAGCGTTGGTGTCAAAGTAGCGTCATTCACGACTGAGCCACCGAGCTCGCCTCGCCTCGCGAATATATCAGATTCCTATACTAGGTAATACAATGTTTTTTTTTTCGGACAAATTACACAGCGCCATCTAGCCCCAAAGTAAGCGAATGTGTTATGGGTACTAGACAACTGATAAACATACGTAAATACATTTTTTTTAAATACATACTTATTATACATAAAAAATACCCAGACCAAGACAAACACACATGTTCATGCACACAAATGTTTGTACTGTGTGGGAATCGAACCCACGACCGTTGGTGTCAAAGTAGCGTCATTCACGACTGAGCCACCGAGCTCGCCTCGCCTCGCGAATATATCAGATTCCTATACTAGGTAATACAATGTTTTTTTTTTCGGACAAATTACACAGCGCCATCTAGCCCCAAAGTAAGCGAATGTGTTATGGGTACTAGACAACTGATAAACATACGTAAATACATTTTTTTTAAATACATACTTATTATACATAAAAAATACCCATACCAAGACAAACACACATGTTCATGCACACAAATGTTTGTACTGTGTGGGAATCGAACCCACGAGCGTTGGGGTCAAAGTAGCGTAACAGCTCGTTTCACCACTGCGCCACTGAGCTCGTCAATTTACTTAAATAATGTAGCTAAGGTAGATAAACAAAGCTAATTACTTGCAGGTCACCTACTAGACTTGCCATTTACTACGTCGGGTAGTAATCTAGCATACAGCCCGGCTACTGAGAAGCAATTCTCGTAGCCTATGACGATTTGCAATACAAGTCTCATTTCCGACCGTATATGGAGTACTGTTGTTATCCTTGGGCGGACCTGGATACCAGCTTGAACCTTGTGATTAGGTCAAAGATCAGCTGTGAGAGTAGTTGATGATTTCAAACTTACATAATTATAATTCATTGCAAAATACATACATACATACTGTAAGTAGCCCTTTAGTCTAAGGAGAAACCTTGCCTCTGTGTTCTACCGATTTCACAACGTACTGGTATTGCGTTTAGATAAATTCCTTGATATGAAGCTTATTAAGCCAAAAATGCCCCTGTAGAACTCCCTGCCGGGGTTTTAAATAATAAACTTGGTTTATGAAGCGTCCACAAGCTGTTTCTGTCCATAAGCTACTAGTTATTGTTTACCACTATAAAACATACCTCGAGTAACTCGTCCCCGACTTTGTAGACGCCCAGCCTGGCGACGGGCCCGCTCGGCGCGATCGCCCGGATGAAGTGCCTCGCCTGCACCTCCTTGCCCGCGACCACTCGCACCGTGCCCTCCAGGGAGATACCTAGCCCGCTGTCCTTCTCCTTTATTATTGTCCCCACCTGAAATTAAAATGGCAATACATTAGTAATATAAGACAAAAAGGTCAGATGTGAGTCGGGAAAACCCACCGGAATATTTCGTGATGATTTTAATAGTTGTATGTGTTAGAATTTAAAACATAATTATATTTATCCTGTAATTTTAAGTAAACCATTTATTCCCGATTTTGCGCATAAACGGGAGTAACAAACAAAAGATAATAAATAAAAAACAGCAGCAATAACAGGAGGTTGTATTCCTGCGAGTGAGTGAGGTCACCGGCCTGAGAAGTTACCAACTGAGCGATACTTTGTATTCCAACTCCTATAAGGGATAAGAGTAGGAGAATGGAATATAAATATTGTGATAGACAGACGGACAGGCGGCGTCGTGTTTTGATCCTGTAGATATAAGTTGTTTACTTATTGTATGTTATAAACGTGTTGGCAAACCTTAAATAAATAATAATAATAATTCATTGTACTTTTGGTCTACGATCATCCCATTCGCAGCCTCAACTCTAGGATTTTCCTTCCCCGCTCACTGCCACGTCAACCTGTTGACTTCGAGGAGTATAATATATAGGTACATAAAGTTTATAACATAAATTTCGTTTTCCGCAGAATTTGTTGTTGACTTTATTCCTGTGTGAACTGATGACTTCCAACCTGCGGTCCAGCATGATGGCGAGGATTTGGGACTGACAGCCGGATAGTAGCTGGGTGAGGAAAGCGGAGGTTGCATAAGTGGAGAGTATTACGAAAGACTTGCGTCTATCAGAGGTAGGTCTTGAATGAGGAACTACGACTTACCTTACAAAAAAACACAAAAAATGACAGCTTCCTGGAGGGTTGTGTTGTTGAACTCCTGAGCTACTGCTGCGTTAACAGCGAGAATGACAACACACTAATGTCTTCTTGTATTGCATGCAATCATAGACTACTGACTGTAACCACTTTCACGAGGTCGTGTGCTTGTGTGTCTCCCTAGGTCGTAAAACCCATAACCCATTAGGTATGAGCTCTTGCCCATTCTTCAGTTTATACCTACTACACCAACCCCAACTCACTGCTGCGGGTCTCCCTTCAAACCAAGAAACTTGAATTTGAAATCCGTTGTCGGAGGGGGGGGGGGGGGGGGGCTCCGACAACAGAGAAGCTCGAGATAGATAAACCCATTCATAGACCGGCTGCGGTCGATGTTGCTTAACCTAACACGTGCAAAGATACTCACTATAATATCATACTGGTACTGGTTCCCCGGCCAGTCCGCGCTCTGCACCAGTATGTCCCGCCACTTGTCCTGGATGCGACGCGCCTCCCTCTGGGGGGTATCTTCCTCCCGACCGATCACGATCTCCGCCTCTTCCGACGGAGAAGTCGGGGAGGGAAGATGAGGTTGGATCTCTGAATCCGGCTCGGCTTCTATTACTGTAGATTCGTCGTACTAGAAAGAAATAAGGGCACTTTTCAGGGGTGGAAATCATCATTAAAGCTTAATGCTTTGGCAATAGAATGATGGTAAGTCATCGCCTTCATAGCTGTCAACAATTAGTAGGTAACTGATGAGTGGAAACTGATTACCGAAACATTGGCGCCAGTTCATGAAGGTGACATTGGATCTGATATTTTGTATTTGTTATATATATATATGTACATATGTCATATTCGTATGATTTTTCGGTCTTTCCGATATTATGCGGGCGTTATGGTGGGTAGTTGTGCAATGAGAAATGCAATGCAATTCGTATCACACTATAATTTTAAATCAACACTTGTAATCAATGTTCAGGAAAATACGAAACGAGAGGACAGTCCTAAGACGTCGTCACTTGCCGCCGTTTGTACTAACTCTCCATTTCTCCCAGTGTCGACCTCTTGATTCTGACAAAACGCGCCACTGTTCGCGCGCTTTCCGGTTGGTTGTTTTATTGTAAACTAAAACCGTACTTGTAAACTAAATTACATTTACTTTACATACGTCAATATTCAATTATGAATAATTCTCGCTCGTTTATGGAGTCCATACATTATGGAAACCATGGGGTACATCATGTGTCTATTCTGCATCTAGTTTACACAATTTTTCGTACATTTTTAAAAAGTGTTATGCAGAGAGGTTTTACAATACGATCCAAGACAGTCTAATGAACACTTTGGCTGAAGCCTTCACTCCTTTTTTAAAAAAAATGAAGCTTTGTGACTCCTTGATAAGACACCCCTCCCACCAAACTATTATAGATGCAGGATGACCACGTTGTTGCTTTCCGGCCACTTGGACGGCTTGTTGAAGTTCTAACTTCAGGTCTTGTTTTATTATACGCGACAAAGTCCTATCGGGAATCTTTATTTTTCGTTTTACTATGACTGCATCAAAGTATTCACATTGATGCTGACATAGTATAACATGCTTGAATTGCGGAAATGCAGCTAATATTGAGATGAAATCCATACATTTCTTCATAGCCCATAGGCTTGTGCCGTCATCTGCCTTTTAGCATGAAGCGTTTTCAGGTCACCTGATGAAATGCCACTTTCAAACAGCATTATCTCGCAGACTAATTATCGTAGAAAAAAATTACTTTACATATCTTCCTGTCTTTATCTCCTCTTTTAAAATTTGTGCTAAAAATTTATCATGCATATTCCCTATTGGAGTTTTGTCAAACTGTCTGATTGAAAATATTGATAACATAATTTGATTAGGAAAGCAAAGGACCATGGGCCCAAATGTCCCCGTGCCACCCAAAAAAAGCAATAATACTCGTATATGTCACTTGATGCATCTTGGTAAGTCAATCATATTTTATTATGATGACATCCACCAAATATATGGGGTTCATATGGAAATTGGAAAATTATTTATTTAATAAAAATAAATTTGTCGTTATATGGGTTACTTTCAGCGTATTTTTATTATTATTTATGTATTTATACCACAAAAATGGAAAACAAGCATGCGACCCGCTTAATGGTAAGCAGTTACCTCAGCTATAAGCTTTTTAAAGACCCCCATGCTATAGCCAGGAAAATCTCGACAGGGAGCATGATGCACTGATGATATCCTCCATTCTTTGAAGGCACATTAATAATGTGATTGCTTTAAGATAACATTTCATTCATCATCATTTCATATGTAGGTAAGGACCTAATAAGGATACTTACATAGCGTCGCAGAAATTATGTTAACAAATTTACAAATGTATGAATAACATACAAGAAAAAAACATCTAATGTATTTGTGTGAACACGGTTTTTTTTTTCAAGGTTAAGAAGTTCATTTACGTGTCGTAAAATCAACTTCTAAACCCTTTCCTTTGAGTAATAATTTCTAAACACTTTTAGTCTGGCCATAAATACTGTTACAATTAAAAATAAACAAAATATTACATTTGAATTTGCAATCTGTCATTTTTATATGATTGTTCATTGTGTTTCTCATTTTGGCGTCAATACATTGTACAATATTTTGCGATATTAAAATGGAGTGGGGTGATAAAGAGAACCGAATCGCTGTGATTGCATTACACAAAGTAGGTATGGAGCAAAATGCAATTTTTAAAACTCTCCATACGCTTGGTATTAGTAAAATGTTTGTGTACCGGGCTATTAATAGGTACATTGAGACCTCTGTTTGTAACAGAAAAAGATCTGGCCGTCCACGTAGTGTTCGGACGAAAAAGGTAGTCAAAGTAGTAAGGGAAAGAATTCGAAGAAATCCTGTCCGAAAGCAAAAGATTTTATCTCGGGAGATGAAGATAGCACCTAGAACCATGTCGCGTATTTTAAAGATGACTTAGGGCTTGCAACCTATAAGAGACGTACTGGTCATTTCTTAACTGATAATTTTAAAAAGAATAGGGTGGTAAAATCAAAACAACTACTGAAGCGATACGCAATGGGAGGTCACAGAAAAATTTTAACAAACAAAATTACCGTATTTAAAGCTCAAAGCTCTAAGGAAGCTTCCCAATTAGTCGACAGAGTGCAACGTGGGCACTATCCGACTTCAGTGATGGTTTGGTCCCCACCAAACCATCACTGAATTAGCTATGAAGGAGTGACTGAGCCATACTATTGTGAAAAAGATATCAAAACATCGGCAAAAGTGTGTCAAGATACCATTATTGAGAAGGTAGTGAAGCCCCTTAACAACACCATGTTCAATAACCAAGAATAGTCCTTCCAGCAAGACTCGGCGCCGGGTCATAAAGCTCGGTCTACGCAGTCTTGGTTGGAAACGAACGTTTCGGACTTCATCAGAGCTGAAGACTGGCTGTCGTCTAGTCCCGATCTTAATCCGCTGGATTATGATTTATGGTCAGTTTTAGAGAGTACGGCTGGCTCTAAACGCCATGATAATTTGGAGTCCCTAAAACAATCTGTACGATTGGCAGTGAAGAATTTTCCCATGGAAAGAGTGCGTGCTTCTATTGATAACTGAACTCAACGTTTAAAGGACTGTATGGCAGCCAATGGAGACCACTTCGAATAAGCTTTTTATATTTTAAATTGTTATATATTTATGTATTAAACTAACATACTGTAAAAGTAATAAATGTTATTTGCAAAAGATTTTTTTTTCTCTGTTTCAGTATTTATGGCAAGACTAGGTAATTTCTATAACACCCTATAACCCTTCTGAAACATTCTACATAAATAAACTCTCAGGCGGATGATAGGCATGTTCTCGTTAAGCGGTTAATAGATTTGGTAGCTACTTGTTATGTTATCTGATAACTCACCACACTAAAGCTGTATTTGGCAAGCGACGTCACTGACGGGCTAGGAGGCGCGATGGGTGACCGCCGGCCGTCCTGCGCCGCCAGCGCTCGCTGCAGTTTCTCGAACCCCGCACCTCGCAAATACCTGGAGCGCAAATTGACTTATACTTAATGCTATGAATACAAATATATACCACTATACGGGAGAGCCTTAAAGAAAAATTCAAAGAAATAAATATTTTAACAGTCGCATCGCAATATATCTATGAAAATCTTTTGTATGTCCATAAAAACATAGACTCATTTTGTAAAAAGAGTGATACTCATAATATAAATACTAGATATAAGCATAATCTTGTGTTACATGCAAGCCGTCTCCACAAAATAAGTAATTCTTTTATGGGGCAATGTATACGGTTCTATAACAAACTTCCCAGCAATATAAGAGAATTGTCAATAAACAAATTTAAAACTACTATTAAAGCCAAATTGTGTAGCAGGGCATATTATAAAGTATCTGACTATATTAATGATAAAAATGCCTGGGATTGAGTCGATCCAATTGTAATGTAATTAATAAATTATGTAAATTTGTTTGGATACCAAAAGAGGGATGCCTGAGTTTTTTGGCAGTATTTTTATCAGTGCTCACCTAGTCATGAACTGCACGGTAGGGAAAAAAAATTGTGACGATTCCAAACAAATGTAGCCATTTTTACGGAATAAAAAGATTTTGACTTTGACTTTGACTTTGACTATAAGTCTGCCGCTTTCCGTGGTACTTTCAGATATGCTGCATCTAAATGTTGGAACAACATTCCTCCGCCCATTAGAAATTCGAGCTCCATTAAATCTTTTAAGTATAAACTCAAGGAGCGTATTTTGAGCCTTCAAAAAACACAGTGATTACAGCATTATAAGCATTTATTGTATGAATAAGTGTGCTTACTTTTCTTTTTTGTTTTTATATTACATAATCTAATGATAATTACAATAATATTCCACTCAATTTTAATTCAATTTTATGTTATGTACGTGTAAGTGCCCGCAGCTAAATATAACAATAGTAATATAATATATTCTAAAATGTAAGTCATCTAATTTATCCAATTTGTTACAATTTTATTCTTTTGTATTATATAGATATTTATGAAATTATTTTCTAAATTATTTACTGGTATCCGCGGAAGACCAGCGTTGTGGTCAACACCACGGGCCACGACACATGCTGAGCGGAGGCCGATTTGGTGCATTGATGTATAATTAGTTGTAATTTAACAAGCATGTGACATGTAACCAAATAAACAAATTTTTCTTTCTTTCTTTCTATAGGTAGCAATACGCTTGTTTGCTACCTATAGCGGTATATTTGCAAGGTCTGCATAATGGTATGCACAACAGCTTCGGGCTCTTACTGCTCTTTAACAATGTAAACATCAGTGGCAGGCTGCGCTTGGGTGGAATAAACCCACTTTATACGGTGTTGAGAAGGCATTGGTATTTTGAACTAGACGCCAACGTAGTTCTCAGGTGTAACATGAGTGTGCTTGTGATGTTGCTGTGCTTGCTCCCCCATTCTGGCAGAGCCCAAACTCTATATTAACCTAGCAAGAATAGACTCTGTAAGCGAGGTGCAACCGAGGTCAGCTGTGCAACTTGTCAGGCGACGCACCCAGTGCTCCATTCATGTGCTCCTCGCACGAATTGGAGGCAGAAATTCAGCAAATATATAATGACAAGTAATATTATTTTAAGAAAGGTAGGGCGCATAAAAGCAGCCCGTCTGGGGAAGTACTTCCACCGCACAGAAAACTGCAGCCAAATAACAACTCCCTAGAGGGTTGTTGTGTTCCTGCGTGTGAATGAGGTCACCAGTAAGCTCCCAAGGAGTTGCTGTGTAAGCAGCAGAGGAGGCATCGCGCGAGTGATACTTAATGTATCGCAAGCGTTAATAGGCTAAAGTGTCCGCTTTACACCAGGTGGGCCGTATGCTTGTATGCGTTCCGACGTAGTATAAAAAAAAATTCCAAGATTTATCGAATCGAAAGCAATTGGAAAATCAATAAAAACAATAATGGTAACCAACTTATCCTGGCCATGGGGCCATATTAATATCCTCCGCGACTGTAAGAAGAGCTGTAGTTGTCCAGGAGGAGGACAAACTGAACCGGGGGAAAAGCCTGTTTAAGAAAATAAAGAAGGTTGACGGTAAGGATAGTTGTTTGCAGCAGCAGACAATTATCTTCTTTAGACAGTCTGCTTGTAAGATGCAGCAACTCCTACATTTAAAAAATGTAAAATAGTCCTGGTTGGGCAATTATTTACTAGGAACTGGAACTTTAGAACGAGGGAGAACATCTGATAGCTAAAATATTAAGTTCTAAAATGTAAATTTCTGTAACCTTTTCGGAAAAAGAAGCGAGTGACATGTGCAAGGACCAAGTATGGCGCTCCGTTCTCTCTGCCTATCCCGCAAATGACTTTGTTTGAATATATAAACAGATACTTTTTTGAGACATGACATTATGTCAATATCTGCGGTGGACAGGATTATTTATAATTTTAATGCGAACTTGTAGAAAGTTTGCAGACGCCGAAGTGACGCAAACATCTTCCTGCTGACTGCAGCTATCTGATCTTCATCTCTTGAAAAATTAAAAATAATTTCCAGATTTTTACCGATCCACTGAAAGGGATGCAGATCTCATCAAAAGCAACACGCGAAATTTGGGAGACATCGATCTTCGAACGAAACGCCGGCCTGTAATGTTACTTTGAGACTTGATCGAGTTTACTCTCAACGCATAGTAATCACTCCAAAATGCGATCACGTTCAAGTCATTATTTGTTTGATTAATGACTTGTCTAATAATGTCAAACCTGTTAAAATACTTGCAAATCATCCCCACAAATGTGGTGATGAAAAAATGTGAGTCATTAAACTAATCAAATGTAATTACTGGCAAATGTAAAATTTATGTTAATAATGATGCGTTAAATAAAAAAATAATAGTAACTGAACGATATAGAGTTCAGTGGTTAATTGGCCACTAATCGTGGGTTCGATTTCATATCAAATGTGTGCGTGACGTAAGCAAGCGATACTCCTTGAAAAGTATCACATCGATAATCACATCAGGTAGGAAGTACGCTTGTTTGCTTCCCGACTCTATATAACTGATGATGAATTATTAACAATTTTTTAACAATTATTCATTCCTATTCGTATTAAATAAATGCTGGGAAAATGTGCCTGGGAAAACGTGATTGGGCGATGCCTGCAACACCTACCTGAAATAATTAAAATGAAAGATGGAACCTAATGCAAAAAGAGGAAGTTGAAGAAGAAGATGGTTCGTTAGTCCATGACGTCTAAACGGACACTGAATAAAAAATTACTGCATCGCAGCTGAATAACGATTTCCTGAAGGGCGAATGTGAGCAAATGAGGTCAACAGGAATGGGGTAATAACGTTAGCGGAGGGGATGGCAATGCGCGTGCTACATTCCTGGCAAACATTCATAAGTTACGTTAACCGCTTTAAATCAAGCGTTACGTGTATTAGTTGGCAATCGAGCCGAGGCCGTAGTATCTAAATTTAAGAGAGAGGACGCCTCAAAGCAGCCAGCCTGGGGAAACACCTTCACCTCACAGCAAACCGCAGCCAAATAACAACTCCATAAGGTTGTTGCTTTCCTGCCAGTGAGCAAGGTCACCATCGCGTGACATCGTGTGATACTTTATGTATTGTAAGCGTTTACAGACCACGGTAACCGCTTTAGATCAGGCTAACCGCGTGCTTATATGCTTCTTGACGTTGTATAAAAACATTGATTAATGAAAAAACATTATAAATAAATAAATGTTTGCGATCGGTACCAGAAGCGTGCACGCCGCGACCCTGCCAGTCCAACACTGTGGATTGCAGTTCTGGACCTAAACGTAAACCGGACGGACCCGCGGATTAGGGCGGTCCCCGAAGGCGACGCGCACCGATGCGCCCTCGTCGGTGCGGGTTTAAATGCATGCAGCGGTGGCGGCCGCCACGCAACTCCCAACTCGGCAGGTCGAGGAGAGCTGAGTGTCATATAGGCAGATGAAATGTGAGAGATGGATTACAAGATAAGATGAATGCGTTGATAGATATAATGAACGAGAGATGCCTAGATGCTTTGTGCGTGTCGGACACTAAGCGAAAGGGAAGGCAAGAATGAAACCAAAGCTTCAGTGAAATAGAAGCATGAAAGACTACTTATGAATGAGATAGAGGGGCTGACGAAGAACTTCGAGGCAAATACCAAACTCTTCTGGAGAGAGGTAAAGAAGTTTCGAAGTGGTTAGTCAGCATCAAGAATGGACAAGATAAAATGTAAAGTTGGTGGCATTCTTGCTAACACACAGGAAGTGTTAGAACGGTGGAGTGAATATTTTAGAGAAATGTATGATTATGTTCATGACGCTGGCATTGTGAATGAGTCTGTGACTGATTCAGCAGTGCCAGCGTACCATGAAGACATTAGCATGGATGAGATTGAATGGTCGATACGAAGTTTCAAAAATGGACAGTCAACGGGAATCGATATGGTTACAGCTAAGATGATTAAACTGGGTGGTACCTACGTTAGGGACGGCTTCTGGTATTTGAGCAAATTATGCTGGGAAGCCGGAACGATTCCGACCGATTGGAGACACGCAGTCATCGTGCCCTTGTATAAAGGCAAGGTTTCACATATGGACTGTGCCAACTATAGGGATATCAGTTTGTGCCTTATATATTCATTTTTTTAATATCTTGAAGTGTGTATTATATTTATTTTTTGTATTAATCTTATCACCCGGAAGTGAGCGATATTTTAAGCATTTTCATAACATAACTTTTTTTTATACCTTTGGTTATCCATTTATTTTTAATTGCCTTATTATTGATTTTAACTTTAACTATAGGTAAACACAAATTATAAAACAGTACTTAAAGGCTTTATCAACATCGTTTTCAGCTAATACCTCTTGAAACGACAACGCCGCAATACTATTACAAAATTTACGCATATTGTCATTTGACATATCTCTTTTTTATTCGAACCATTCTGAATGAATTAATACACCCTGAATGATAGCAAGTAATGGAGTTTTTTAATGATTTAATTTGCATCCAACATAACTTTGATGCACCGCTCTGAGAGAAGACAAAAACAATCTTATCTGTACTGACCTTAGCGCTTTCAGTCTTACAATGGGCCCCTTGGCGTCTCTCAACAAGGCCACCGCCCTGTGGTTGGTGACCCCGTGCAGAGGCACGCCGTCTACCTGCAACGACACGAAACAACACACCATAATGAAAGGCAGAAGATTACCAAAGTCAAAGTTCTTTATTCGTCTTCAAATAGGGTGTTACAATTAATGTCTGGTCTTAATAGATTCTTAAGCCTATTTAGATACCTACACAGGGTAGCATACATACGGATATATAAATTGTAATGGTAAATTATAACAATTATTATGGTACAATATTCTATTAATCAGTACTTCATTGGTACACATTGCTTCGGAAAGCCATATTCGAACGGATTCGAAAAGTATTGACTCAGATTTCATACATTAAAACACATAACTTTTCGATTCAGATTCTAATATAGTGTTCCGAGGCAATGTAAATATCCCTACAGATTCCATACAATTTGACTGATAACTTTTCGAGTCAAATTCTAATATAGTGTTCCGAGGCAATGTAAATACCCCTACAGATTCCATACAATTTGACAGATAACTTTTCGAGTCAGATTCTAATATAGTGTTTCGAGGCAATGTAAATACCCTTACAGATTCCATACAATTTGACAGATAACTTTTCGATTCAGATTCTAATATAGTGTTTCGAGGCAATGTAAATACCCCTACAGATTCCATACAATTTGGCAGATAACTTTTCGAGTCAGATTCTAATATAGTGTTTCGAGGTAATATAAATATCCCTACAGATTCCATACAATTTGACAGATAACTTTCCGATTTAGATTCTAATATAGTGTTTCGAGGCAATGTAAATATCCCTACAGATTCCATACAATTTGACAGATAACTTTCCGATTCAGATTCTAATATAGTGTTTCGAGGTACTGTAAATATCCCTACAGATTCCATACAATTTGACATATAACCTTACGATTCAGATTCTAAAATAGTGTTTCGAGGCAATGTAAGTACCCTTACAGATTCCATACAATTTGGCAGATACTTTTCAATTCAGATTCTAATATAGTATATGCATTGGCAGATAATATAGTGTTTCGAGGCAATGTAAATATCCCTACAGATTCTATACAATTTGACAGATAACTTTTCGATTCAGATTCTAATATAGTGTTACGAGGCAATGTAAATATCCCTACAGATTCCATACAATTTGACAGATAACTTTTCGAGTCGGATTCTAATATAGTATTTCGAGGTAATGTAAATATCCCTACAGATTCCATACAATTCGACAGATAACTTTTCGAATCAGATTCTAATATAGTGTATTGAGGCAAACTAAATACCCCTACAGATTCCATACAATTTGACAGATAACTTTTCGAGTCACATTCTAATATAGTGTTTCGAGGTAATATAAATATCCCTACAGATTCCATACAATTTGACAGATAACTTTCCGATTCAGATTCTAATATAGTGTTTCGAGGCAATGTAAATAGCCCTACAGACTCCATACAATTTGACAGATAACTTTCCGATTTAGATTCTAATATAGTGTTTCGAGGTACTGTAAATATCCCTACAGATTCCATACAATTTGACATATAACTTTACGATTCAGATTCTAAAATAGTGTTTCGAGGCAATGTAAGTACCCTTACAGATTCCATACAATTTGGCAGATAACTTTTCAATTCAGATTCTGATATAGTGTTACGAGCAATGTAAATATCCCTACAGATTCCATACAATTTGACAGATAACTTTACGAGTCAGATTCTAATATAGTGTTTCGAGGTAATATAAATATTCCCACAGATTCCATACAATTTGACAGATAACTTTCCGATTCAGATTCTAATATAGTGTTTCGAGGCAATGTAAATATCCCTACAGATTCCATACAATTTGACAAATAACTTTTCGAATCAGATTCTAATATAGTGTTTTGAGGCAATCTAAAGACCCCTACAGATTCAATACAATTTGACAGATAACTTTTCGATTCAGATTCTAATCAGGGGGCACGGCAGTGCCCCAGCCAAGTCGAGCGCGAAGCAAACACTGCCGTACCATCCTTTACTGGAACCATTTCGCCGCATTTTCAGGCCCCTATTTGAGAACCTCTGGATAAGACCAGAACGCAGAAATTTTCGTCATCCAGTAAGCTATAATCACATACTTAAAATCCAAAATTTCAAGTCTGTAGGTCATTTAGTTCCGAAGTTAAGCGAAAGCAAAGTTTCGCATTTATGACACTCACTCATGATCATCAAAATAGAACTAGTACTTCCCATAAACTCAGAGAGCTGAAATTTGGTACAGAGTTAGGGTTTAATGGCCACATAAAGGGAAAACTATAAAAACTAGGATAATCGAAGATCTGGAGTACCTGGTGACCCTGATTAGAAAACACAAGAGCCCAACCAAACTATTAGAGATCGACATACCGCCTTTACAAAAAATATTCAACTTGGTGGGCCGCTTCATTTGATGTCAAAAATCGAAGGTCTGAAGTATCTGATGAAGAACCCTCAGCTGGTCTCAGCTGTATTAGAGATATGGTAATGCCCCCTTCTACTATGAGAAAAAACTGTGTCAAATAAGAAAATCTAATAAAATAAATCAATATGCCCACGTTTCTACAAAAAGAAGTGAAATCCCACCAAAAACATTCTGTAAAAAACTAGCCAAGTCTCGATGGAGCTGCTTGTTTATCTCTAAAAAGTAATGAAATCTAGACAAAGTCGTGCCAAGCCTAAGGTTCCTTACCGCGATTTTTTTATTATTATAGTTAATGTTGTGTGACTTGGCCGTTGAAGGGTACACAAGGGTACAAAACCAGGTGCTCCATGACACCATTGCACCAATCTGTCGCCAGAACCGCTACCCATTGACGATGGAAAATTGCCACTTGGAAAACGTTGATTCAATAACCAGTCAATTGTAGGCTTGATAAAGCTGCGGATTTCAATAATACTTATGTATAGGCGAGCCTGAAACAAACAGTATAAAAAAATATTTCCAGTACAGACGGACTTCTAATCATTGATAGATGTCCGTCTGTACGTCTATTTTATGTTAGATCGGTGGTCGATTTGACGCTCCAAAAAGAAGAGAGCAGAAGTCAGCATTGTCAATGCTGAATGCATGTGTTGCACAATCAACAACAGCCTAAAATGAGACACTAGCGTCCAATTACCAACACAAGTATGGGCTATTATCTCGCTTAACAAACATAGGTAGTTACAACAGATATAACATTACGTGTAAACAAAATTGACTTGTATCCACTAACGTATAAAGAATGTTCAACGGCCAAGTCACACAACATTAACTATAATAATAAAGAAATCGCGGTAAGGAACCTTAGGCTTGGCACGACTTTGTCTAGATTTCATTACTTTTTAGAGATAAACAAGCAGCTCCATCGAGACTTGGCTAGTTTTTTACAGAATGTTTTTGGTGGGATATAATATTTCTTAAATACATTTCACAAATAAAATTTACGGAAGTTTATGCTGAAACGAATCCCAATAAAGTTATACTATATTCTTAGATATTTTTAGTTTAGTTTATAAACTTTGTGTAAATCCATAAGAATGATATAATATTGACAAACGTTCATCATTGAGCTGTATTCCAAAAAGGCAATTTTTTTACTTTGACGTGTATCTACATACTAGAAATATGTTTATTTGTAAAAGAACATACTGAATAGTTTTGTAAAAAAAAATAATTAAAATGAAACATACGATCGCAATATAAATGTGACATACGTATTGATACATGTTCCAGTTTTTTACATGAAAAAAAGTACTTATATATCAGGAATCAAAATATTTAATTATTAGCTCAATTTAAAAGAAAGCTGAAAGATTGGTTAATATTTAAGTGCTTCTATAATTTAGATGAATATTTTAATAGAACTGTATAATTCAAAGGCATTATTTTACATACTCGTATTAAATAAATAATGTGAAAAACTAACTAATATATTGTACGTCTGAAATGGGCAAACTGTTGAGACTATGACACCACATTTATGAATAACCCTCGTACACAGTTGGCAATAAACGTTTCGTATTCGTATAACGTATTCGAACAAATTCCATACAATTTGACAGATAACTTTTCAATTCCTATTCTAATATATCGTGTTCTGAGGCAATGCAAATACGTTTGCAGATTGTACACAATATGACACATAACTATTCAATTGCCCAGTGAATATCCCCATGTAATTATCAAATTAAAATAATATAAGTAAATGTCATTTTTTTTATTCAATCTATATATTCGCGCCAAGTCCCTTACTGGGTAGGCATATAGAGCCGAATTTCATATAAGTCGGTTCCTACATACTCACTGACATCAATAACGTTCTAAGATCTTTTCGTAAGGGCTCCTGACACCAGTGGCGTGCACTCCATATAGGCATAAAGACATTGCCTACCCTATCAATTTGATAAATACCATCCGATGTTTCTTAATTCTTAAACATAGTTCTTAACTAATATTTCGTATCAAAAACAAAAAATTAAAAACAGCTCCATCTATCGGTATCGGTGCAAGTTATTAAAATCAACGCTCGTCATATTCAAATCGCAGCTAGGCGCTTGTGTAGCACATCGATATAGCGGCGCTATATCGGTGTGCTACACTAGCGCCGCAATGGAAGCTTAACGGCAGAGACATAAACTATTTCTGTCTAAATTTACGTATGTGTGCCGTGTTGGTTCACGGATAGTGTAGTGTGCATTCCTGTAAATACATTGCCTACAATAACACAAATAACGCACACAATGGCATAGTATAGACAGTGTCTTTTCAGCTGAACTATAACGTAAATTACCGAAGCGTCGCGAACGTAACTTACGTACGTAACTATTTTAAAAAGTAGTTTGCTCCATATAATTCTCAGCCGCCATTGTTTTTGTTTTGAATCGATTTACTGGTAGCAGACAAAATAAGATTATAAAGTTTTATAGTTGATAAAAATAGATAATATTCACTGCTAAAGTTGTTCAGGTGGTGTGTATGTAGGGAAATTAAAAAATGATGCGTTTTCAAAATTATCTTTCGGTGAAAAAAAAACAAATGATCACATACATCCTTATTTCCACAAAACTGGGTAACCAACATCAACATGCTGTATTTTTTGGTAAGTTTTAAAAAAATTCTGCCTACCCTGTCATAAATCTCTGTGCACGCCACTGCTTGACACCACCTTCTGATATAACACGACCAATTCGGTCATATTTTTTTATACAACAACGTTGAGAGTACGTACCCACCTGACGGAAAGTAGTTACCGTAGTCTATGAACGTCTGAAATACATTAAGTATCACTCGCGCGATAGGTAGGAGGTAGGCCGCTACAAAGCAGCCCGACTGGGGAAGTATCTCCACCTCACAAAAAACTACGACCAAATAACAACGCCCAAGATGATTGTTGTATGCCTGCGAGTGAGTGTAGTTACCTCTAAGCTCCTAAGGAGTTGCTGTGTTATCAGCAGGGGTGGTAACGCGCGAGTCTTACTTCCTGCTGCAAGTATTCATAGGCTAAGGCAACAGCTTTACATCATGTGGTCATGCCTATGTATAAAAAAAGTCGTCGCCGTCACGGGACGCCCGGCAAATGTGAAACATCTTAGCGAATATTCAAACTTTTAATAAATAAAAGACAAAAATTTTAATAAAAAAAGTTTTTTTTATTAAAAATTTTTGCACCCTCTAGGGAGCATGACGTCATGAGAGAGCGTCATGCCATTTACCGTCACGGCATCGATTTTACTGCCAAAGCCCATAGATGTTTCACATCAAAAATAGAGACGACCGGAACAGCCATGACAGCGACGACATGCATCTGCCCTCGGTAACGGCGATGCCAGTCGGGGCTAGTTGGCATGAACTAATTGGTACTCAAAGTAGATCAAATTGTAAATTTGACTTTCGCAAAATGGCGTCTGAATCTATAAACTAAACTAATTTCTTAGCCGTGAACTAGAAACATAAGCCAGTAGGTAGGTATGCAGTATATTGTATGCAGAGCAGACAACCGCTGACGACGTGACGCCGCGCCGGCGACGGCGTGCAGCCGAGTGCAGCCTACACACCCCGGCGAACCACAGTCTACTATTAACCAGTAGGCGTATTCAGATTACCTCGAAACACTGTATTCGAAAAACGAAAAGTTATCTGTAAAAATGTATGTTATGTGAGTGAAAGCTTTTCGAGTACGGTTTTCAGAAGAATACTCTCATAGCTATACTCTGTGTCTGCACTGCCTACTAAATACACTGGCGGACAACACATTCGTACTGCCGTACATATTTCATAAAATCTGACAATGCATTTATTTATTGATCATAAACATTAAATAAATAAGACAAATGTCATTAAACTTGTCGTTGAAGATTACATGCATCATTGGTAAAACACTATAAAAACCAAATCCACAACAAAAATTCACTATGCATAGTTTTTTTTATACTACGTCGGGAGACATACAAGCATACGGTCCACCTGATGTAAAGCGGGTACCGTAGTCTATTAACGCTTGCGATATATTAATTATCACTCGCGCGATGCCTCCTCTGCTGCTTACACAGCAACTCCTTAGGAGCTCACTGATGACCTCACTCACACACAGGAACACAACAACCCTCTAGGCAGTTGTTATTTAGCTGCGGTTTTCTGTGAGATGGAGGTACTTCCCCAGACGGGCTGCTTTGATGCGCCCTACCTCACTTAACGAGTTTACTTCATGCCGCAGTTAAATATTAAATTGTTAGAACAACTACACAACATGAGAAGTAGTGATTCACACAACGTCGGGAGATATACAAGCTTACACCCCATCTGATGCAGAGCGGTTACTGTAGCCTATAAACGCTTGCAATACATTAAATATTACTCGCGCGATGCCACCTCCACTGCTAATACAGCAACTCTTTTGGAGTTAACTGGTGATCTCATTTACACGCAGGACCACAACAATCATCTAGGGAGTTGTTATTTGGTTGCGGTTTTCTGTAAGGTGGAGGTACTTCACCAGACGAGCTGTTATGATAGGCCCTGCATGTATTCTCTTTCAAATAATTGTTTGCTAATAACATGGACATCTAATTCCACTGCTGCAATATCGGACTACCTTCAACTGAAGGGGTTTAGAGCTTACGTTTGCTCAACTATTAAATGGCGGAGGTCAATATTTCCAAACTCTCCGAAGACTAAAAACTTACATTAACTATCATCATCTCTCGACTTGTTAAAAATCCAACATATTTGAGCTCAAAACCTACTATTCATATTTTTGGCGACGAACAAGTTCGCGGCCTATCTGTACGACTGTTCCATGCTAGGTGCAGTAAATGGAATGACGTCTACAGTGTGACAGCAACAGTTAAACCACATGCCTCAAGTACTGAAATTCTGAAGGGACTAGACAGTCATAAAAACCTAATGAAGGACGACATAATTGTTTTATCAGTTGGTATGCATGATAAGGATCCCTATATACTACTTAGTAACCTGTGCAATATTTTATTTAAATTTAAGAACAATCATGTTTTATTATTGAATATTTGTAAAAATAGATATCTAAATGTTGATTCTTTAAATTATGAATTGAAAATGTTTGTCAAAAATTACACTAATTGCTCATTAATTGATATATATGATAACACTATTTACAATTATTATTCAAAGTCTTTTATGAACTATATTTGCTTTAAATTGAATATTCAAATTGATTTTCTGAGATACAAAATGGAATTTATTGACAATGGGTTGAGTTTAAGAAACAAATGGCAGATTCGTTCTGAGAATGAAACTAATACAATTTTTTTTCGTAGCTAACGAGCTAAACAAACGAAATACCTCCCCTAATATTAAACATTCTCTGACTGACACACTCGATTCGGATGATTTGTTGATATTTAACCAAAATATCTCAGGATTATGTAATAAATTAGATTCCTTAGATTTAACTCTCCTTGAACTTCAGCGTGCTGGCAAGGACGTTGATATAATTTGTTTGAGCGAAACTTTTGTCAAGCTGGGCACGGAGGCTAATGTTAAGCTAAATAATTACAAACTGGCATCATCCTTCTGTCGTAGCAACAAAAGTAGAGGAGGCACATGTATATTGACTAGAAATATTTTTGATAGCAAACCATTGCCCTTTGTTTCAGATTTAGCCACAACCTACTATTTTGAATGCTGTGGTATTGAAATAGTGGGTACAGATGTAATCATAGTCAATATATACCGAATACCTAAACAAACAAAAGCTCATGTTGGTATTTTTCTTCATAAACTAGACCAATTGCTTCATCAATTAACTATTAAATTTAAACGTAAAAAAATTGTTCTGTGTGGCGACTGGAACATAGACATATTAAAACCAGATTGGGCGGCAAAAGAGCTACAAAGTTTGTTAAGCAATTATAATTTTAATTCGCATATTCTACTACCTACAAGGAAAAGCGCTTGCATCGATCATATTGCTAGTAACATCAAAACCGTAAAATCAGAGATCCTTACTCTAGGACTTTCGGATCACGAAACAGCACAAACGATAAGCCTAAAGATTAAAAGACAAAGAGCTTATGCTACTTGGTTCGAGTATAACCGAGACTATAGTAAAGACAATATGCGAAAATTCTGCGAATGCATTCAGTCTCTCTCTTTTTCTGAAGTTTTCGGCTCCGATAACCTTGTAGATTCCTTTAATTATTTCTATGAGCTATTATGCCTCTTCCATGATTTATGTTTTCCAACAATTAAAATAAAAGTGAACAATCGACCTTCTAAGCTAAAATGGCTTACTAAAGGTATAGTAAAATCGACAAAAACGAAGCGTTCCTTATTTTTTAAATACAAAATGAGTAAAGCTGATAAAGATATTAGTAAAAACAATTTTAAAAAGTATAACAAGATCCTTAGGAAGTGTATATTGGATGCCCAAAAGCTTAACAACATTAACTACATCAAAAATAATAAAAACAAGTGCAAAGCTACCTGGAACACAATTAGCTCAACTCTGTCGTTTAACCCGAAAAATAATGACATAAAACAAATCCAATCAAAAAATGTTCTCTGTACAAAACCTCTTGACATCTGTAACACATTTAATAATTATTTCATTGACTTGACGAACAAACCGAACATACCACCCACATGTACCTCTCCACATATAAATTCTGACATATATAATTTCAATCCATGTTCAATATTTTTAAGACCAGTTGATGAGGCGGAAGTGTATAACATAATAATGTCTCTAAAGAATTCTAAATCTTGCGGCTTTGACGGAATACCCACAAGGGTTTTTAAAGTATGTGCCATACATCTATGTTATCCACTTACGCATATCATAAACCTATCTTTTTCTGATGGTTTGTTTCCAGAGAAACTAAAGACCACTGTGGTTAAACCTATATTCAAAAAGGGTAATAAGCTTGACCCTAATAATTACAGGCCTATTGCGTTGGTCCCAATATTATCAAAAATTTTTGAAAGAGCTATCTATACACGACTGGCAGCGTTTTTTGATAAGTCAAATATCCTTCATCCTGACCAACACGGTTTCCGGAAAGGCGGATCAACAAACCTTGCGTGCTTCGAGTTGCTTAAAATAGTATCAGAAAGCTTAAACAGGAATATTCCAGTAGCCACTATATTCCTCGATATGAGCAAGGCGTTTGATTTCGTTAATCATGAAAAACTTCTGCATAAATTAGAATTCTACGGTATAAGGGGTAGAGCGCTTGAATGGATAAAAAGTTTTCTAAAAAATAGGATCCAGTGTACTGAGATAACAAAAATAATTGAGACACGAAATTCCGTTTGTCGACTTGCATATAGATCCGACTTCAAGGCGAATAGTAGCGGTGTTCCCCAGGGTAGTATTCTTGGACCACTACTATTCCTTATTTATGTAAACGACCTACCCAATGCCACTCCTCATAAGTGTATATTATTCGCAGATGACACTGCACTTATTGTTAAAAGTAATAGTAAGGAATCACTCCAGCTTGATGTAAGTAGGGCGCTTAAGGATACAATAGCATGGATGGAAACAAATAACCTACACGTTAACATTGGAAAAACTAAGTATATGCAGTTTTCTTCTTATAATTCGAATGCTCCCTCTATTTGCTTGAAGTATGATGATAAACTGGTGGACAGGGTAGATTCATTTAAGTTTCTTGGCTTTATAATCGATAAGCATCTCAATTGGAAGGAGCATATCGATCAAATCTGTAAAAAGTTAAACCGATTTGTTTTCGCTCTAAAACGTCTGCGACAAACCGTATCAATGGAGGCTGCACTCACTGCGTATCACGGCTATGTATCTTCCGTCCTTAGTTACGGACTTATACTTTGGGGAAACTCGACTGATGTTGAGAGAGTTTTTAAAGTACAAAAAAAGTGTATCCGCGCATTGTGCAATGCATGGTTCGACGACAGTTGTCGGCCTTTATTTCGAAAATATAATATTTTACCACTGCCAAGTATGTATATAAGAGATGTTTGTACATTTGTCAATTCTCACCGTGATTATTGGAAAACGCGCGGCGAAGTCAATCAAAGACAAACAAGAGCAAAACTTATGAATAGATTGTATAAGCCCCCATGCCATAAATATATTTATGAAAAAAATGTTTTTAACATGTGCGTGTCGATTTACAATCACTTACCTGACGATTTGAAAGTTCTGAAAGATGGTGATTTTAAATCTCGTATGACCGCATGGACATTGAAGCATTGTTTCTATAGTATTAAGGAATATAAAGAATCAACATTTTAATAGAATAAACTGTATACTAAGAATCCTATTATTATCATTTCTTTTTGTAATAATTTTCGTATCTTTTGACATCTGTAATTATCTTCTTGACAATATTATATTATTTAATATTATGTTAAATATAATATCCAAATTGAATTTTATGTTATAAATACGAGTAGACTAGTTTCAAATAACTATTATAAATATTTTGCACGCTTGCATGCAAGCTGAATACACTGCACTTATAAATACTTGTAACATTAATCTGTACTGTATTCTGCAAATAAAGAATTTGTATTTGTATTTGTATTTGACAACAACCAGAACCATTGTCCCACTAGCGACGCAGGTAGCTTATGCGGTTCCGGTTGCTTAACCTGTGTGTTTGAGTACTACATGCGCACATGGGCCGTATGCTGATGTGCTGCCGACGTAGTATAACCACGTATGCAGCAATGGGACAGTTCCCTCGTCGATATGAATAGTTAGTGTCTAGTGATCGATAGGTCATCGACACGGTGCTATATCCATCGATTAAGAGTGCCGTATTCATAGCTCGCGCCAGGTAAATCTTATCTAAATTATAATAATATTAAATAATATTAAATAAATAGAACAGATTTGATCTTTATGTACGTTTGTTAATAATGAATAATTGTATGTATGTATGTCTTCACGACAGGTCCCTTGCGGGGTAGGCAGAGAGAACTGAGCGCCATAAGACGCGGTCATACACACTTACGTCTTACACACTTCACTTCCTTCTTTAACATTCATAGCTCTTTTCATGCACGCCTGTTCCTAAGGCACCTTCTGATAAAACACGACCAATTTGGTCATGGTAGGTTAGTTATAAATATTCACTAAAACGTTCCATATCTGGCATTTTTTTTCAGTAATGGATAAACTTAAAAAATACTTTACCGATTTAAAAAGTTCACACATAGAAAGCTGCATTATCAGCGAGTAAAATGTATTATCATGAAATTAAAGATCCCTACGAAAATTGCAATAATATAACCCAAGGTATAAACTTTTGTAGTGCGCTGCGAAAACTCACATTAATCGGCATTTATTCAAATTAGTTAATCAGAGCACGAGGTGAATCAAAAGATGCTGACATTTATATCATGATATGAATACATATTCAACTAAATAACATAATTCACAATGATTGTGTACATGTAAATTCCTCTTTAAATTATTTGAATAGGTTAATAATCTGGTCCCCTTTCATTTAAAAGTCACCACGGGTGTAAAAATGCTAAAATTAAAAAAATGGGTTGCACTCCGGGAGTGCCGGCAGAAGTCAAAACTTGAACATTAACGTTGTGCATTTTTGAATATTTTGGAACGGTTCGAGAATAATTTCGCACGAATTACTTTATTTATCAGTATAAAAGTACTATCATGTATGTGGTAAAAAATAATATTAATTTATTGCGCTATCGTACACAAACATGACAATTTATATTATATTAAAAATTTAACACTTCAGAACTATTACAATTATTTTACATTAAAAAGTTTATCTCTCAGAAAAATCAACATGCAAGCGTTAATAGGCTACGGTACCCGCTTTACATCAGGTGGGCCGTATGCTTGAATGCCTCCCGACGTAGTTTAAAAAAAAACATAGGGATACATCATACTCCTCAGTCTTCAATTTAAATCTGACGAGCGGTACGTGTGCAATCTGCGGTGATAAAGCCCCTTTCGGAAACCGGCCTCTAAACTAGTGCTGTAGGCCGGCTGTCACGACGATGTGTACAAGGGGAGCCACCGTTACCACGGCTGATGCAACTCAGACGAAACGTCGGTAAGTAACGGGGGTTCCTGCCTATGACTGAGGGTAACAAGTGAGCTCCTAAGGAGATGCTGTGTTACCAGTAGAGGTGGCATCGCGCTCAATGTATTGCAAGCGTTTTTAAGCTACGGTAACCGCTTTACATAAAGAGTGTCAGCAGAAGCTTTGTTTAAAAAAAGAGAAAATACGTCAAAAGTCGCGAAAAAAATGTGTGACGTTTATGGCCTTAACGAAGTATCTGTAAGAGTAGCATACGATTGGCTCAAGCGTTTTCAGTCTGGAAATTTTGACGGCACAGATGAAGCTCGGTCTGGTCGACCTGTCACAGATAAACTCGATGCCATTTTTAAAATAGTGGAGCGAGATCGACATATTAGTAGTTAAGATATAGATGAAAAGTTAGGGATCGACTATAAAATATACCCATTTGAAAAATTCAGGATATTTCCAAAAGGCTCGACATTTAGATGATAAACGAGCTCACTGAAAGAAACTTAACGTATCATGTACTATTTACGATTTATTAAAACGTAACAAAACCGAACCGTTTTTGAACACAATGAAGTGCGAAAAAGTTCATGGTCAAAGGGCAATCAAGCTCCACAGACTTTGGTTACATACAACGTCGGGAGGCATGCAAGCATACGGTCCACCTGATGTAAAGCCGTTACCGTAGCCTATGAACGCTTGCAATACATTAAGTATCGCTCGCACCGTGCCATCTCTGCGGTTAACACAACAACTCTATAGGCGCTTACTGTTGACTCTACTCACTCCCAGGGACACAAAACCCCCCAGGGAGTTATTTGACTGCACTTTTCCGTTAAGTGGATATATTTCCCAAGATGCGCTCCTTTCAGCAAACCCAAACCAAGACAAACAGATATTTTTACGCACAAAAATGTTCGTCGAAGAGTTACGAAAGAAGTAGATATCGGGAGGGGCCGCCCTAGACGTATACTTATAGATCAAATTGGTGATGTGATGAAAAAGGCCAAACCAAAAGCACCCAAAACCGAAGAGCACGCATAAAGAGTTGGATAAGTGTAGAAGAAGCGAAAGAGGTACGTTTGGATCGGTGCACCTAGCGTTCTATACTCTCTGCCTACCCCAATGGGTGACAGGCGTGATGATTTGTATGTATGTACAAATATTTGTCCCTGTATGGGAATCGAATTCACCACGCCACTACGCTCATCACTTATAGCTTGTATAAATGTTCATGAAACTTGTCGCATCGGACCAAGCTTATTGTGGTGCGAAGCGAGCGAGCGTTCGCGTGCGGCCCGCAGTTACCCGGCCATTGTGTGCAATTGACGACTAATTTATTAACTCTCGCCGTATCCACTTTGTCCGAGCGGGAAATATCGTTAGACTATATTTTCATGCTAATTGTAAAACAAACGTGCAAACAGAACGCCCGGCGACAGTGAGTGACCCATCCAATATTGTTTATTTATTTATGTGCTAGAAAGTGAAGTTTCCAGTAAGTTCTGGAAGTCGTTCAGATAAAAGCGGGTCGGCGGTGTCACGTGAACGATACGGCAATTGTTCATAAACTTTTATAGCATGTTATATTTTCTTCCTAGCGTTATTCTGTTTCCTAATAAATTAGGAGAGGCACCTACCTATGTAAAGATTTGGTGAAGATACCGATTCTGTATCTTCTGATCCATCACTGCTCTGTTATCAGTATTAAATATTTCAATTACTTGGTTATATCACTAAGGTGGCAATCAAGCATACGGCTTGCCTAATGGTAAACAGTCACCGTAGGCTATGGGCATTTACAGCACCAGGGGTGTCACTCATGTGTCACCGACCCTCTAAAAACCTCTGCACGCATTTCTTGAAGAATTCCATTCTGTCTGTACAGTCCCTTGGAAAAACATCGGCTCCCCATTCTACAGCTTGAAAGTTCTCGGAAGAAAACTTTTCTGGGACCGCACAGTACGCGACCACTGTTTACAGTTTTAGCGTGTGAGGGTGAACTCCCCGCTGTCGATGCGTTTATAAAAAAATAATTTGGTTGATGAGAACTTCCGCTTCGTGTGTTATCTTTGAATAGATTTTGTTTTGTTTTCCATTATAGACGTTTTATTTGCCAACAAAATTTATGTAAAATGTAGATTTTTGGAGACTTTTCTGAATATAGTTTGAACTTCTCGATCTAGTAGTTCAAAATATTCATTTAAGATGTAATACAACCCCTTAATTCTTTTGTGGTAACAAGCGTTTGTATGGACCGCTTGTTAGAAAAATATGATTTGAATATATTTTTCCAAACTATACCTACTAATATTATATATAGAATTATTTATTTACACAAATCAGGAGTAGTTACATATATTTGCATTCAAAGTGACTTCGAAATGAGTAGGTCATAAATGTATACAGTTAATCGTATGTTGCCTTGTCTGCGTCAAACATTCGACAGGGAGCAACAATATTATGATAATGAATCAAGTAACGTGTCAAAATTTTAATTAAAATAAAATACAATAAGTCACAAGCAAATAAAAAAGAATTTAAGTAGCTTTGAAGTTAAATTAAATAACTAATACAAAATAATCATTCATTCTAAGAATTTCAATAAAGTCGTTTACAACGTAATAACATTTTTCTGTCAACAGTTTTGTGAGATGAATTTTAAACAGATTATATTTAAATTTTGTAACCATACAGATTACACATTTTTGCATTAGCACTCTTAGCGGAGTGGAGACACAGTCTATTGTTATTTCGTCCATTCCTTGGGACAATGTCAGACAATTTTGGAAATAATCTGGGGTTGTGTTTTGCAATTTTCAAAACTTAAGGTTTGTTTGTATGGGTGGAGAATTTCATTTCTAGAACTAGTGATCCAGTTTTAAAAATTTATTTAGTAACAGATGAAGCAGTTGCGTTATCCTCGAGTGATTTGAAGTTTTGGTGGATGTAACCTAGAAAAGCCTCACCACACACAAATTCGGGCGACAGTTGGTTATGTATAAGTTATATACATATTTTCGTTAGTGTATATTATATTAAGACAGGTAGGCGCATCGAAGCAGCCCGTCTGGGGAAGTACCTCCACGTCACAGAAAACCACAGCCAAATAACAACTGCCTAGAGGGTTGTTGTGTTCCTGCGTGTGAGTGAGGTTACCAGAAAGCTCCTAGAGAGTTATATTTCGGAAGACGTATGACCTTACCTAAGAATGATCTGACTTTCGCTCAGGGTCGCGGAGGTCTGACGGCAGTCGCTTCATATAAAAATCAACATCTTAGCCAAATCCCTAGGCTTAGATACCGGATTCCGCCAATCCTAATGAATTAATGGTATATCGCTAAGAATAAGAGAATAGTGTGAGGAGTTACTCCCTATCAGTGGACATGTAGACGAAGACTGTCGGCGTCTCGTCGGTTTAAAGAACTTTACAGACAGCCGTGACTTACATGAGGATGACATTTTATAACTGACATGATAATTACACTGCCTACCCCGCAAGGGTCCTTGCGTGAAGATATACATACATATACATGATAATTATCCTGGTGTGGGTAAGAGAAGAATAAAATATAAGTATTGGTAGACGTCCACAGTTCTGCACAGCACTAATCTAAACCAACTCATTTTACAAAGATAAAACACAATAAGAGCAAAGTTTCGTGTTACACTTAAATGCTACTAAATATTGTAAGTACGGTGCGAATCGTGAACAATAGTCACAGGCCATCTCCGAACCGAGCACAATTTTCAAGTTGATGTGCAGATGCTCTCGCAAAAATGTGAGAATAATGCTATATATGCGGCTACATTTGAAATTTTCTAAGTAAAATCTTAGCACCGAGCTAAAGTACTTCTTCGCCCCATTGAGGGGATCAAGTTTTTGAAGTGGTGTTTTACCTTATCCTGTAGGTGACTACGAAACTGAACATCTCTGGATATCTCTACACCAAGAATCAAATTGGTCGTGTTCTATCAGAAGGTGATGTCAGTAGCCCTAGAAACCGGCGAGCGTGCATGAGAAGAACAATTAATGTTAAAGAAGCGAGTGAGGTATGTAAGGATCGAGTCACGTGGCGTTTTACATATTTTTTTCGTGTTTATTATCAAATTACAATATGGAATGGGCTGTAAAAGAAAATAGGAATGTAGTGATTGCCTTGCACAAAGTGGGTATGGCGCCGTCGGTCATATTCCAGACTCTTCAAAAGTTTGGTATCAGCCGAATGTTCTTATATCTTAGGTACTATCGACAGATATACCAACACTTCCTCTGTTGAAGACCATAAGCTACGGTAACCGCTTTCCATCAGGTGGGCCGTATGCTTGTATGCCTTCCGATATTGTATAAAAAAAAATTGAAACTGTGTGACTCCCATATCTCCTTACGTTGCCGATTTTCCCCAAAGATGTCTTAATAATCTAAGAAATTACTACGCGGCGGGCTCGCACAACAAGTACTGCAATGTTCTTACAATCTTAAAAACAATTCATTATAAAGGATCGTACCTCCACGATCCTGTCGTTCACTTGTATCTTCCCGCACGAGTCTGCAGAGCTTCCGTCGCTGATACTCTTCACGAAGATACCGCTCAGTTCCTCTGTGAACAAACACTGTGTCAGACTTGGAATAACACTGGACTTTTATTACACTACGTCAATTAGCAAACAATCATATTATCCGTCTAATGTGAAACTCTTTTCATAGAAGATCAACAAGATAAGATTTTCT
Organism: Pyralis farinalis; assembly: GCA_947507595.1. NCBI lineage: Eukaryota > Metazoa > Arthropoda > Insecta > Lepidoptera > Pyralidae > Pyralis > Pyralis farinalis. Next base: position 42,013,283 of record OX382260.1, on the reverse strand, counting down.
TCCAGGACACCCTTATTTCCAACACAACAACTCCTCTGGAGTATATCACTCACTCGCAACAACACATGAATCCTCCAGAGAGTTGTTATTTAGCTGCGGCCTTCAGTCAAGAGTTCAAGTAATTCCACAACCTGGCTGCTCAATAAAGATTGCTGTGCCCTACCTCTCTTCTGATATTTTAGTGCCGAAGAAGTTGTCTTCGAGCCTAAAGACGATGGACGACGTACTGACTTTCTAAATAATGAATAACCAAATTAAACGAACTCTGAACTATGCGTAATCATCATTTTCACTTTCTACTTAACAGATGAGACCCCGAAGCTCTACTGACAGCTGACTAACTTCCAAATCAAAGCAGTTGATAGCTTCTTTCGCTGGAACTTTTCATTTAAGAGGTGGAAGTATTTCCAATATTTTAAACTAGAACGTTACTGGGCTGATTAAGCTGAAAAAATAGTCATAATCAAAGAACAAAATATCTGTTACTGCTCTTCTCATGCACGGTTGCCATTTTCTGGTGAAAACACGACCAATTTTTCACGGTAGGTAATATGTCCTGAGATTCCTCGGCACCTATATCACACCACTTTGGCATTGTATGTCTGTTTCGTAATTCTTTCCTTTCGCATTCTTTCTACATGTCAGAACCAACGGAGCATGCCCCTTCTTCCGACACTTTCGAACCAACTCCCTTTCTTATATATGTATTATATACTAGAGCTACAAGCATTACCCCGCATATTTTGCTCAACGCTCGCATTTCAACGGCATACTTTCTAGCTCCAGCTTCTATACATTAGCGTTGGGACCGGCCGCGTTGTGTCCTCTTTGGCGGAAGATTTTGCTGTGCTTTCCTAACGACCATTCCCACTTTTCCCTGCCCTTCATCGTCTTTCCATCAGCAGTGTACCAATACGATATCATCCACCGTAATCTTTACGTTCGTTCTCGTTCTCATCTCTTTCAAATACCATTATCGTTATTTGTGTTTCATACAAAATATACAAAATATTGAAGTCAAATCAGCATGTTTACCATCAAAATGAACTCTCTTATTTAAAATTTGATCTATGCCTTCTTTCCTCTTCCAATTCTGTACTCATTCTCAAATAAATAATGTAAAGTTTCATGGAAACATGATCATGGGCCAGCGCCGCTGATCTTACTCATGGACCCTGGATCCTACCTCAGGCTCGGTGGGTGGTACGCGGTAGGCGTAAGATAAAGACGACTGAGATTGATTTTTTGACGTGAATACGTCTTTAATTTTGCTTCCACAGTCGGAGGCCATTCAGAATACTGACGATAACAAAATTGGGGGATACAGTTTGGTGTTCGAGCTACATACCTATCGTTTACATACAAAATTTTGTTACAATATTTAATAACTAATTCATCAAAGAATTCGTTACCTTGAGTGAGGACTGTGACGCTATCGCGCGGCTGAGGGGAAAGCGCCGGCCATTTTAAATCATTTCGCCGCATCGTATATTTTAGCATAATTTACTTCCGTTTACCCGTTAGAAAGACGTATTCACGTAAAACCCACGGCCGTGGCTACGACACACACGCATCCTGTTTTATGTATAAAAATTCATTCAGGAGTAAAATAATAAAATTAATTAAATAACTAATTTACCAACAAGTCTGCCTCGAACTCAAGAGGTACAAACCTCATAGGGCTAGAGTTGAACAAGTCGATATTGGAAAAGTTAAACACGTGACCAACTCGATGAAGTAGTGCGAGGGTCACGCACACGGCTACAGGGAACACGAGGGAAGATTGATCAGTCGCCGAACAAACAACAACAATAAATGAATGCTGCATAAAAAGAATATATAGAAAATGTGAATCCGACTTTATTCACTCTCTTTCATGCATTCTGTCGACGCCTGTTCATGAAATTCATGAATTTGAAAAGCTTGCAATACTGAAAGTATTGCACACTCACGTTGTCGCCCCAACCTGCTACAAACACAACAACTACTAAGGAGCTTGCTCTCAGGAACAAAACAACTCTACATTTTAAATTAGTCCACTACTACTGGAGTAACGCCTACATCTCCGTGACTTACTTTTAAAGTTTTCCTTTTGAATTCCATATATTTACTCATATTAAAACAATGTGTCTGGTATCAGAATGGAGTATCTTATCAGTTAACAAGTGTATAGCTGCTGCCTCATGACATTGTATAAAAAACTCTCATAAAACTATCCAAGTGTAAAAGAATCATTATTATCCATTCCATTTCATTCACATTTATATTAACAAATGGTTTTTATTAGCTGTTGTTCAGTAGCAAATCACTATTTTATTGAGAAATTTATTTTTCTTGTAAACCATTGAATAACCGTACATTTCATGGTATATATTGCATGTACAGCCGGCCTTTGGAGCTTTAGTGTCTAACTACGGAAAGTGCATTTTTAATACCACTATGGTGGCAATCAAGCATACTGCCTGCCTGATGGTAAACAGTCACCGTAACCTATAGACATTTGCAACACCAGGGGTGTCACTCATGCATTGCCGACCCTCTAAACACCTCTCCACGTATTTCTTGAAGAATTCCATGCTGGAAACAAAAGGTAAAGATAAAGGTAGCTGGAAAAATCTCGGCTCGGAGCTCATTTCACAGCTTGACAATTCTCGGAAGAAACTTCTCTGGAACCGCACAGTACTCCATGTGTCTCTGTGATGGACTCCACGGCGGTTCCAGCGTGTGAGGGTGATCTCCCCGCCGTCAGCGAGCGGTGCGGTCATAAAAATTAGCTGTCGCCATCATTTGGAACAGTTCTTCAGAACACAAGCCGTTGTACAATCGCTAGAACACACAAAGGGAGGCAAAATCTTAAAACTTAAGGGTTCAATACCGTGTGTATGCTTAGGATTGTCGACAATTCTCACAGCTCGTCTCTGAATCGAATCACATAAACAGTAACTCCATAGGAGCTTACTAGTGACGTCACTGACACGCAGGAACACAACAACCCACCGTAGTTGTTATTTGACTCCGGTTTTCTGTGAGGTTGAGGTACTTCATCAAACAGGCTGCTTCAATGCACCCTACCTCTATTAAAACAATCAGGTACCAAGACAAACAGACATGTTCATACACACAAATTTTTGTCTTGTGTAGGAATCGAATCCACTAGCGTTGGTGTCAAAGTCGCGCCATTCATAACTGCGCCACCGAGCTCGTCGAAATCGGATATAAACAGATACCAGATAGATATCATAAGAGTGGGAGCCGAGGAATACCTAAACAAACCGGCCTTGACCATATCTTTCGTGTTTTATCAGATGGTAATATCAAGAGGTCTAGAAATCGGCCAGTGTGCTTGAGAAGAGTCATGAATGTTAAAAAATCTAATGACCCAGGTCATTAGATTTCCTTGTGGCGCTCCGCTCTCCTTGCTTACAACGTAAGGGACTTGAAAACTATGGTTTAGTTTATATAGAAATATAATTAAGTGTCTATAACTTCACGCCAAATCACTTGCGCGGTAGGCAGGGAGAACCGGGCGCCACATGAATCGATCCTTACACACCTCACTCGCTTCATTAACATTCATTGCACAAATTTTGCGCAACGCTCGCATTTCGACCGCGTTTATCCTACTTTCATGCTCTCGCTTCCATAAGTAAGTGTTGGGACCAGCAATACATAGTGTAGCGAGCTGTGCCTTCTAATTAAGTGGATTGTAATAAAGCAAACCATTTTAAGTTATTAATTACGTTAATGTAATTGCAGTGCAGCGAGTCGTTTGTCCCCTGTCCCCTGCCGCCCGAGCAGTGCCCGCGCCCGCACTCATGCCCTAGGACAGCTTATTGCTTTTCCACAGTAACTAATGCTTCTATTAGCAGCATGTTGGTGACGCCCATTCATATCGTCCTCCATTTAATGATGGACATTATGTGAGCGAAGTATTTTTATTCCATCCGGGTCACTCCACCTGCGAACTCAGGTATACGCTGTCTGGTCGCCTAAATATTTTTAACACACCTGTGTCAATACAGATGAGTATAACTGACTTTAAAGATACTCACGGTTAAATAAAACATAAATACAAATTTATTTATTGCCTGTGCGCCCTCGTGGAAACATAACCAATACTCACGTCATATATTTGTATATTATACAACTAGATTGGCAAATAAGCATGCGGCCCGCAACACCACGAGGATGTTATTCGCGCGCTGCTAATCTTGTGACCTAAGGCTGTTTCGTCACAGTACCCAGTAATTTCTCTAACCATATCTCACCCTTCAAACCGGAACACAGCTATATAAATATAGCGGCTTGGCGGTAGAAATAGGTGAGACAGAGTAGAAATTGTGACCCACGCAGACGACATTTGTACAAAGTCTCCCTCTGGTAATATATACATATATATAATTGTTTTGTACGTATATATACTCGTATCATTTTTTTTTGTATATGTATCTCATACGTGTCCCTGGATGGTTTAGATTCACAGTTGGACCCGGCAGGTGGCGTGATTTTCTGACAAAACAACATCCATCGGGTTCGCTAGTTTTTTAGGGTTCCGTACCCAAAGGGTAAAACGGAACCCTATTACTGAGACTCCGCTGTCCGTCTGTCCGTCCGTCCGTCTGTCACCAGGCTGTATCTCTTGAACTGTGATAGTTAGACAGTTGAAATTTTTTACATATGATGTATTTCTGTTGCCGCTATAACAACAGATACAGGTAGATGTTTGAAAGATTTTAAGAATAAATAGTTAAAATAAAATAAAACAAATATTTAAGGGGGGCCCCCATACAACAAACGTGATTTTTTTGCCGTTTTTATAGATTATGGTACGGAACCCTTGGTGCGCGAGTCCGACTCGCACTTGGCCGATTTTATTATAAAATGGTATTGTTATTACTTTTCACAGCGACCCTTGTACCAACATCTAAGAAATAACTATTGGCAAGAAAGGAATTCTGAAAGAACATCGCCAAGAATAAATAAATAATAATAAATAATAAATATTGTCGGACAAATTACACAGCGCCATCTAGCCCCAAAGTAAGCGAAGCTTGTGTTATGAGTACTAGACAACTGATAAATATACGTAAATACATTTTTTTTTTGTAAATACATACTTATTACACATAGAAAATACCCAGACCAAGACAAACAGACATGTTCATGCACACAAATGGAATCGAACCCACGAGCATTGGTGTCAAAGTAGCGTAACAGCGCGTTCCACCACTGAGCCACCGAGCTCGTCGCCGTAAAGAAAGGATTTATCAATATCACGTATTAGATATTACAGTACATAAATCGCACCAACATGCACACATTTACATTTGGCTGTAGAATTACCATATTTGTTAGTGAAACACCTGTTTTCAGGCACAAATTTAAATATTAAAGGCCATTCATTGCAGAATAGAATACAATTTACCCTGTTCGAGCAAGCCTTTGTACTGTCATATGCAAGTTATTCCTGTTCTAAGGATTAACCACTATAAAGAGTAATAAATACCAATAGGCCGACTAGCGCACTTAAGCCTTTTCAGACATAATTACCAGCGCTCACGTAAGCGGGTCATTTCATCAGCGACTGCCGTCTCTTGGGCGAGCGTAATCCGACGCTTTTCAAAGAAATAATTGTGGCCGTGGGCGCATCTGTGTTCGGCTGAAAGTGCAAGCCGCTACTAATTTCATTGTGGACCTCGACAATTGTTTGCGCGTTTCTGTAAAGTTATTATTGTGTATATTTATATAAAGTTGAGATTTCGATGGCGTCGTTGCATATCTCATTCTAACGCTGAGAGATTTAAGTCCTTGAAGTGTCCCTAATGGAGGCTAACATTAAGAAGTTATTAGAGGCGTCTCAAAGATTGGACACAAAAAAACTTTAGTGTTGGAGTTGTTGTTTGCTGCGGTTTTCTGTGACGTGGAGGTACTTCCCCAGACGGGATGCTTTGATGTGCCCTACCTCTTTTAAAACATCCAGACCAAGACAAACAGTTGTTATGTTCATGCACACAAATGTTTGTCTTGTGTGGGAATCGAACCCACGAGCGTTGGTGTCACAGTGGTGTCACTCACGACTGAGCCACCGAGCTCGTCAAAGCTCGTTAATACCGACATTCTCTATCTTATGTCTTTATTTGGAAGTCTATTCAGCGTCCGCCGCGGCGCCGCAGAGTTTGTGCAATGTTCGCATCTCGTTACGTTTGTTCGCATTGTTCAGCATTTTATAAAAGAAACAAGTTTGTTTCGGCATGTCTTCTTAGCTCTATTTCTGAAATACTGATAGATTAAAAAACAAAAATAATAACTAAGAGAATTGAATAAGATTAATTTTAAAAATGTAAGACGTGTCTAAGTACCCGCGAAGGCCTAATGGCAAATAAAGAATTCTATCATTGACGGACGAATGATGATGCGAATCACAAGTTATATGTATATATTTTTGTATGGATCCCATAAAAATCTGTATAATAACTTACAAACAAAACAGGTAGAACGCATCAAAGCGGTTAGTCTGGGGAAGTAACTACTCTCTGGAAAAATGTTGGGATTCCGAGAGTGACCGAGGTCACCATTAAGGTCCAAAGGAGTTGCTGCGTTTGCAGCAGAGGTGACATCGTGCGAGTGATACTTAAAGAGTTACAATCATTCATAGGCTACGGTGACATCTTTACATCAGGTGGGCCGTATGCATATATGCGTCTCGATGTTGTATTTAAAAAAAAACCAGTTGAGAATGCGCAAGCTTGCATTGCCAGAGGAACACCTGGCTCGTCAATTATATAACAATTCAATTTTTTTTTAATTTGTCTGTCATTTTGATTATGTTCCTTAACCCTTCGAAACCCGGGTGGTCGTATACGACCGCGAAATGTATGGGAAAACGTATATAACGGGTTCTGACTGCTCAAGAGATAGGAACGGTGTTCCTGAACATTCCTATTCTACTTTTTTAGGCTGAATCCGAATCTGAAGTCAAAATTCGAATCGAATATTAAAAATCGGCCAAGTGCGAGTCGGACTCGCGCACGAAGGGTTCCGTACCATTATCTATAAAAACAGCAAAAAAAAAATCACGTTTGTTGTATGGGAGCCCCCTTAAATATTTATTTTATTCTATTTTTTAGTATTTGTTGTTATAGCGGCAATAGAAATACATCATCTGTGAAAATTTCAACTGTCTAACTATCGCGGTTCATGAGATACAGCCTGGTGACGACGGACGGACGGACGGACGGACGGACAGCGGAGCCTCAGTAATAGGGTTCCGTTTTACCCTTTGGGTACGGAACCCTAAAAAGCGACAGACAAACTCACAGACATATAGAATTCATATAGGAACGGTGTTCCTGAACAATCATAGAACGTGTCTGTGTGTGAAACAGGCTTTACGGCTACAGTACCAAAATAGCCAACTATTTTAAGAAGGAAATCGGAGAAGTGGGGTGTCGCGGGGCGCGCCGCCGGGAGCTGGCAGCTCAACCCGGCCGGGTAAATTTAGACGAGCTTTATACGGCCTAATGTGTCTGTCAGCTGACAACACGACCTGCGAACACGAATATTCTATTCGCGTTTCATACTGGAATTCAATGACGTCATTGCGCGTGTCATTGTCTGTCTGTCTGTCTGTCCTGTCAAAAATCAGTATCTTCGCCAAATCCTTAGTAGTTATTACTAAGGATGTGAGGAAAAAAAAGAATGCCCATAAACACACCGCTTATCTGATGGTAAGCAGTGACCGTAACCTACGGACAGTTGTAATACTCGAGGTGTCTGTAAAAAGCTCTACGTACATTTTAATGTTGAGTGCATTTCGATAAGTGTTACTTACAGTGACGTAGTAAGTGTAAGGCTTGGTTTCCATTGATGCAGAGCCGAAACGAAGCGACACGTCAATATATTTTTTATTAAGAAAGGTAGCATCAAAGCAGCCCTTCTGGGGAAGTACCTCCACCTCAGAGAAAAACCGCAGCCAAATAACAACTACCTAAAGGGTCGTTGTGTTCCTGCGTGTGAGTGAAGTCACCAGTAAGCTCCTAAAGAGTTGCTGTATTAGCAGCGGAGGTGGAATCGATATATTTCGAAAAATGTGTGACCTAACCAAAGAAGCGTCTGGTATACTCCTTGAAATTTAGAGGTCAGACATTTTTCGAATCTTTTCGGCAATCGCTCCATAAAAAAAAAATATCTTCGAAGAAGAAGAAGAGAGGTAGGGCGCATCAAAGTAGCCCGTCTGGGGAAGTACCTCTACCTCACAGAAAACCGCAGCCAAGTAACAACTCCATAGAGGGTTGTTGTGTTCCTGCGTGTGAGTGACGTTTCCAGTAAGCTCCTAAGGAGTTGCTGTGCCACCAACAGTGGTGGCATCGCGCGAGTGATACTTAGTATATTGCAAGCGTTTATAGGCTACGGTGACCGCTTTACATTAGGTGGGCCGTATGCTTGTATTGTTAATTGTAATAGTTGAAAAAATAATTAATTGAACATTTTATAAATACAGCCCGCGTAGCTATCGTAGACATGGTGTAGCTACATACTGGCTACGATAGCTACGCGGCTGCATCAGATCACCACTTCGCTACGCAGCCTATGCTTGTTATGAAGGACTACGATATACATAAGTGACTTCATAGCTACGCGGCAGTAGCACATTGATTATCGCACAGGGGAAAGGGACGATAGCTACGCGGCTGCATCAGCTCACCACTTCGCAACGCAGCCTATGCTTGTTATGAAGGACTACGATATACATAAGTGATTTCATAGCTACGCGGCAAAAGCACATTGGTTATCGCACAGGGGAAAGGGACGATAGCTACGCGGCTGCATCAGATCACCACTTCGCTACGCAGTCTATGCTTGTTATGAAGGAGCGACTACGATATACATAAGTGACTTCATAGCTACGCGGTAGTAGCACGTTGGTTATCGCACAGGGGAAAGGGACCTAAAACACATTAATCAAATTTAAAGAAAAACAGTCCGCTATTGGAGGTGGCCGAAAGCGATTTGTTGTATCACATAAAGCGGACATACTAAAATGACAGTTAAGTCATATATTTTTTCAGCTTACAGATACAAATAAAAGATTATTGACAATAAATGAACAGAAGTCTTCTAAATTAATCATATTTTATTTTGACAATGAAATTATTACATCTAATCTTTAAATTAGTTATTTAAAACAGTAGCAAATAAACGAAACTATCGAATACAACTAAAAAAAACTTTATTTTAAAGTTAATGGTATCAATTGCCATTTGGTTTTTGTAAATCGAGCGTTAGCAACCAAATAAGCTTTCGTTATTGTGGGCAAAGTATCCGCATTGCCTGAACCGCTTTGCCCTTTTAGTCTAATAATTCCTGTAATCAAACTAACCGTATATCGGACGGGTATATACAAATTAGCACTTTGAAATCTTTGGCAAATACACTAAAATCTAAATAAATATATTGAATAAAGCTTACTTAAATCACAAATAAAGAAAACATGTTACGTGTGGTGCATTTTTTTACGAAATGAACCAAATTTAGATATTTCTATTATACACATCCCCTACACAGAATTACGTCTAAACGAACAAGCATCAAGTACCCGTCCTCGTGGCTATGAACTGTCTGACGACTGTCATGTTACCATATTTCAGGCTATTAAATTGAACTTTCACTAAATGTTGACTCCGAAAGTCAAACGAAACTTTCAAAGCCCATTACCCTCGGTTGTCGGCGTGAAAGTATTTCAAATGGAAAATAGGAAGCTTCCTCGTATATTTCCGATAACATTTTCCGTAATAAAACAAATATTTTGTAATATTAAGCATCTGTTCAGGATATTAATTTAACTTTGCGTAAGTTGTTTATTACTAACGCTATCAAAACTGCCAATAAACTTCTTTAATACTTCTGTCACCGCTACTTGTGAATGTATGCTTTTACTTTTCGAGATTAGAATTCGTCACAAAAATATTAGTAATAATATAGTCTAAAAGAGACTATAACGGTTCATTTTTTTTATAAGACAATAATAGTAAATTGTGCTCTATTCGATCATGTGTAAACAATGACACCACATTAAGCCAAAGAGACTGTTTTACTCCTTTAAAAATAACTAAATTGATTTTTTAGTAAATATTCGGATTTGGGTTTTACAAATTACGTACTTACAATTCCCAGTCTACTATCTATACTAATATCTATAATAATAAATATCGCCTAAGTTATAAACCTGTCTCAGATGAATAGACTTGATTTCTTATTTGGTAATGAACGTTGTCTCAATATTTGTTTATTACTTTCGCTGTCATCACATATTTCTTCATATTATATTAGTCCGTAAATATAAATAAGTAGAACCTAATAGTCTGCACCCGTATCGAGGCCGCGACACCCCGGGGCTGAGCCCGGGGCAGATCGCATCAGATGGCTGGTATCTAAAATTAGCATTAGCCCCTCCTCCAATCAAGTAACTCATGTCACCCAGTATCTAAAGTCCATGCATCCGCGTGGAAGCAACAAATCACAGTTTTTACGTACACGAAATACTGTAGATACTTGTGTTTGTGTTGTAGAGGTCTAACGGCGCGACAGTAGCACCGTGTATCTTTATTATCATAATCTTTTATTTGCCGGTATACACAACATTATACAAGGTCTTATTAAGGTACATCGGTACGTGTATTTAGCGTGCGCACACGAGTTGATGTTAAACAGTATTTTTTCACCATAATATAAAAAATCATTAACACTATAAAAACAGTTATGAGTCTTAAATTCTTCTAAAATATATTTCCCTTTAGCAATTTAAACTTGTTTGGAATTTTACTATAGATCATTATGGAATTATTGAATATGTTTCTTTTGAAAATTTCTTTACAATATTGAGGTTGATATAATAGGTTAGCAAATTTGTCTATGTTGTTTTGACGGGGAAACAAATTCCCCAAATCCTTATGCTTAAGTAGCAAACCCTACCGATCTTAATGGATTGGAAAACGAGATAACGCGGGGAAGAACAAGGCTTCGTGCTTAAGAGGACTATTCGCGGGTTGCCTTTGTTTCGTCTAATTGATTAATATTCGTATAAGCCCACGAATACATAGTATACATATGCAAAATGTTGCCATAAATATGAAATAGTAAAGTATACTGTTTATACGGGGGGCACGTAAACTGTCAGTCAGTTAAGTGGGTGATCTTAAAATACTGACCTCCGCCAATCCACAGTTTAACAGAGTAGCGGAGCTGAATAGAGAACCATGATCTCGTATATCAGCAGTGGGATGAGTTTGGGTTGGTCTGGGGAAATAAACACAGACAAAACACGAGCTTCATCGTTATCAATAAAAAAAAATCGTTCCGTAACATTATCTATAAAAACAGCAAAAAATCACGTTTGTTGTATGGGAGCCCCCCTTAAATATTTGTTTTATTTTAATTTAATTATTTATTCTTAAAGTAAATATATAACTAAATATTCGGTCAATATTTCAAGCGTCTACCTGTTGCCGTTATCAATATCAAGCAAAAATGAGCAAAAAAAATCACGTTTGTTGTATGGGAGCCCCCTTAAATATTTATTTTATTCTATTTTTTAGTATTTGTTGTTATAGCGGCAACAGAAATACGTCATCTGTGAAAATTTCAACTGTCTAACTATCACGGTTCAAGAGATACAGCCTGGTGACAGACGGACGGACGGACGGACGGACAACGGAGCCTCAGTAATAGGGTTCCGTTAAAAAAATCGGCCAAGTGCGAGTCGGACTCGCACGCGAAGGGTTCCGTACCATTGTCTATAAAAACTGCTAAATAAATCACGTTTGTTGTATGGGAGCCCCCATGAAATATTTGTTTTATTTTAATTTAATTATTTATTCTTAAAGTGAATATATAACTAAATATTCTGTGAATATTTCAAGCGTCTACCAGTTGCCATTATCAATATCGAGCAAAAATAAGCAATAAAATCACGTTTGTTGTATCGGAGCCCCTTAAATATTTATTTTATTCTATTTTTTAGTATTTGTTGTTTTAGCGGCAACAGAAATACATCATCTGTGAAAATTTCAACTGTTTAACTATCGTGGTTCATGAGATACAGCCTGGTGACAGACGGACGGACAGACGGACGGACGGACGGACGGACGGACGAACGGACAGCGGAGCCTCAGTAATAGGGTTCCGTTTTACCCTTTGGGTACGAAACCCTAAAAATGGAAACATAAAAAGTGCATACATACAAATTCATATACATTTTCCTTGTATATGATATTACTTTAGAATTCCGACTTTATGGGCGAACAGTAGTGTATATGCAGTTGCATACATAAGAGAATACTGCCTCTATTCCTTAAAATATTTTTCTCATTGAACAGAAATATTCAACGATCTATATCCAGAAAACGAGTCATCGCCTTAGACCGCGTCTTATTTTTGAAGTGAAAACTTCTTTAGCGACGTTGTGCACTTTTTGGGATGAGTGATGTTAAACTCGCGTCAGGACTCGCTGTTGGTCCACATGTTCAAGTTTTCACTCACGGAGTGCAACCCGTTTTTTATACCACTAAATTGGCTTACCGTAGCCTATGGCCATTTGCAACACCAAGGGTGTCACTCATGCGTTACCGACCCGGGAAATACTTCGTCTTGTTGATGTTTGTATGTGTATGTTGATATTTGCTGTCGTGTATGAAAAGCTATGGAGAAAACGTCTTATTGAAATTATACTTTTTGAGTGTAAGTAATATAAGATATAATAACAAAATATATATATTTTAAAATAAATACCAGCGAAATTTATAATTTTTGTTTGTGTAATTTTCAATTAAGATAAAAATCGTAAATCGTAATATTATTTAATATAACAATTATTTAATCTAACAAACCTTTGGTATATAGTATTGTCTTAGGTTTTCGCGATTGTTACACATTTAATTAAACATTTTTTAACGGAAGTATCGCGTGTTTTATTTATTTTGTTGAACCTGACGTTTCGAATGTTTTGCAGCATCCGTGGTCGCAGGAAGACTAAGGTGATATTTGTCTTACATTGGTTATTCAATTATTACATCTACCGACATGGATGAATTAATTATTTATATATGTTCCGATATACACAAAAATCGCTCACGGTGTCCGAACGTTTTTGAGTAAATCTCTGGGTTTGTGACTTGATTATTTATAGAACTGGATCCCAAGCAGGTGGTACTTTGGTATACAAATCACGAAATCTATTGTTACGTATAATAAACTTTCTATAGATATATTATTAAGCATAATAATCATTGCGTATAATAATCAATTGGTAGAAGATTCTCAATATGTAATTATTATTAGATATAACAAACTTATTATCATTTGTATACCATTTGACGTGTATACCGCACAAGTTGCTTACAAAATGCAGGTTATATGTAGTTTACATAAACATTGTGAAGATGATTTTATGCTTTTTAGGGTTCCGTACCCAAAGGGTAAAACGGAACCCTATTACTGAGGCTCCGCTGTCCGTCCGTCCGTCCGTCCGTCCGTCTGTCACCAGGCTGTATCTCTTGAACCGTGATAGTTAGACAGTTGAAATTTTCACAGATGATGTATTTCTGTTGCCGCTATAACAACAAATACTAAAAAATAGAATAAAATAAATATTTAAGGGGGCTCCCATACAACAAACGTGATTTTTTTTTTGCTGTTTTTATAGATAATGGTACGGAACCCTTCGTGCGCGAGTTCGACTCGCACTTGGCCGATTTTTTAAAATGATATTTTTATTAATATTATAGCTATTAAAAATATATATCGTAACGACTATGTCAAATCAACGTACTCGTAATATATCTTATGAACGCAATGATACGCAAAATTAATTTTTACGATACCATTTTTAGGGTTCCGTACCCAAGGGGTAAAACGGAACCCTATTACTGAGGCTCCGCTGTCCGTCCGTCCGTCCGTCCGTCCGTCCGTCCGTCCGTCCGTCTGTCACCAGGTTGTATCTCATGAACCGTGATAGCTAGACAGTTGAAATTTTCACAGATGATGTATTTCTATTGCCGCTATAACAACAAATACTAAAAAATAGAATAAAATAAATATTTAAGGGGGCTCCCATACAACAAACGTAATTTTTTTTTGCTGTTTTTATAGATAATGGTACGGAACCCTTCGTGCGCGAGTCCGACTCGCACTTGGCCGATTTTTTGAAACATCTATTGGCGCGCTTTAGCAGGAAAATCGAACCGTACGCCGTGACGGCAAATGGCATGACACTGTTTCCTCCTCTCACCGCCACTCTCGACTCCCTTGCGCGTGTGCGTGCGCATACTAGTCACTCCGTTGCTTCTCTGCATGAGCTGTTTACTATATCTATTTATTAAAAATTTGAAGATTCCTTATTTTTTATATTGATGTTTCACATCTGCCGGGCGTCCCGCGATGCTCACCATTTTTTTTTTTTTTACAAATTGTGTTTGTAGTTTTATTCTCCAAAGTTTTGTTTGTGATATTCAAGGTTATTCAAATATTTGTTTTTGAATCAACGTGTCTTATATCAGTACAGATGAAATCTTATTTATCTTAGTATCTTTACATTATATACGGTGGTGAATGAAATTTGTTGATGATTTATTGTATTATCGTTTTGTTTTACAAATATAGAGGTCTGGCGTGGGGGGAAATCTGTGGAGTTAAATTTGTTTTGTTACGCGAAAGAAGTATAACTTCTTACGTATGTACATAAGTAGACATACATTTTTTTTATTTTGATACTGAGTGTGTTCCTGTGGGCGGTCGCTACGTCACCGGGTGTGAGACACGAGTGAGAAGCGCCGCAACAAAAGCGAAGAGCCTAATCAGAAGCCTGAGCTCTCGGCTCTCGGTTCCAACGAGTAAGGTGGGAAGCGTTCGAGGTGGAGTCGAAGACGTAAGCAATACTATCTTTGGGATTATGGAGAGTTACTAGGTCTGCGACGGAACCCCTTAGTGTCGATCTGTAAGGTGTAACTGGCAGGACTGCCAATGAATTGGGATAATTGGAAGCAGTTTCGAAGTACCACTAAAACGTTTCCTTTACGAAACTGATAGTGAAAGGCAAGTGACTTGAAATAGAGATTGCGACCCTGACATAATGGAATAATGCTCCTGGAAACCTTAAACAACGGGAGGATTCGGTTCCATTACGAGGAAACTGTTTTTTATACAATGTCGACCCCCGTGATATGAAGAGGTTAACGTAGACTACGAGTATGATGCTTGTAATATAGGAAGTACCCTTCGCGCGTTGCCTCCTCCGCTGCTTTCACAGCAACTTCTTATAAGGTTACTAATGACTCACTCATTCGCAGGAATATAACAACCATCCAGAACGTTATGATTTGGCTGCACTTTTCTATGAGGTGGAGGTACTTTCCCAGACGGGCTGATTTTATCCCTACCTCTCTTAAAAACACCCAGACCAAGACAAACAGACATGTTTATGCACACAAATGTTTGTCCTTTTTGGGAATCGAATCCAAGAGCGTTGGTGTCAAAGTCGCGTCGTTCACCACTGCGTCACCGAGCTCGTCAAAACGCTAACGATGAACTTTACTTACTGGTTCATATTATGTGCGCCGGCGATCCGGTATCAGAGTCTCCGGCCACTGCGGCCACTACATTCACTAAACGACCTCTGCGGATACCCTGAATTATCATCACGTTCGTGTCATTTCACATCTCTCAATTTGTCTCCTTCGCAGTTGCAGAGTTACTAATGTCTATATTAGCCCATGTACAGTGACGACTCTACTATCTATATTATTGCGTGTAGACATCGCAGTAACAAGTAAAAGACATTATCGATGGAATACATTACTGCACGTGCTGGGAAATCAGCGAGTGACAAGCAAATTACGTGAGGCACTTATAGAGCTTTTCTTAAACAATATAAATGAAAGATTTTCTGCTGGTCTTATGATTTAGACAAATGTTTAAATTATTAGTAGGTTCAGGAGTTATCTTGCGAATGTCAGATTTACAGGCAATTTGATCTAATCTTTGTGATCTTCCACTACCGATTACCATCTATAGTGTGTATGTAGTACAGGCCAGTACCCGTTAGTAGATGCATGCCGCCGCCGCCATGGCTGACTCCGGCCATTTTCAGTACGGGATAGATGCAGGAACGAGTACATCCGTAGTAGATTTAAAGCTACATATTTGTATCCAAGAATTAGTAAACTGAAGCAGTACAGGGCAGGCTTCATAGTTCGAAAAACCGATGACCACTGCCGAAAGGTTCTCGAGTGGCGACCACGAACCTTAAAACGCAGCCCGATTGATAGACGATCTTGTGATGATTACAAAGAGTTCATAGATGCGAGTGGTACGGGATCGTCGCAGAAGTCAAGATGGGAAGCTGAAATGCCGTCGAAGCCAACATCACCTGCATGCATCCTGCTAATGAATTAAGCTAAGTCTTTGTCAAAAGATGCATAAGGTGCGTCAAAGCAGCCCGGCTGGGGAAGTACCTCGACCTAACCAGAAATTTCATTTCTACTGAGATACAGTTTGTTTTAGTAGCGGAGTGGCAGCATGGCAGCAGCAGTTATTCCTCGTATTTTGCAAGTACTCGTAGCGGTAACTACTTGACGCGTGATCGACCGTACGATTGATTCCTGCCACGTTCTATAAAAAATCATATAAGCTCTTCCTTATTTAATTAAATACGTTATCATCACATAGAAGGTTTTCGAACATCATCACAAGGAATGCCGGGAGACCAGCAAGCGTCACATGATATAAAGTGGTTACTCTAGCTTATGAACGTGTGCAATGCAGAAATTATCGTACGCACGTTGCCACCCCTAGCTAGCAGCTCTTAGGAGCTTACTAGTAACCACAGTAATTTATTTATTATTTACATACAATATTGAGCCTTACAGATAAATCCAATGCGCTCAATATTGTTCAAAAATAGGTATTATCAATATTAGGTACACATAAATTCAATTATATATTAAATACACTCAATTATAATTAAAATTCATTCGCATATATTTCGTAGGTACTACCTAATAACACAACAACAACAACAAAAGTTGTTATTCGGCTCCGATGTTCTGGGAGGTAGAGGTGGTTACACCGTAGCTTTAATGTGCCCTACCTTCCTTAAAAAACCCTGACAAACATGCATGTTGGTGAACACAAATATGTGGGAAGAGAACCGACGAGTCTGATCATTAAAATAGCCTTTTCTAACCACTCGACCGATCGCCAATCTCGTCAATGTGACATTCTATTAATTAAGGAAGCCGTCACCCGAGCCGTTGAAATGTGACTAAACAAGAGGTATCGCTCAAGCTTGTCACGACTGTCCGAGTTAAAGGAAGACCACGAAATTTAACAAAACCTTATTAATTCAATGGGACAAGATGAATCACCAACTCAAGTACACAGGGAAAAGTGGAAATACTCAATGGATAATAAAAACTGGGGCCATGGAAACCTAATGATGACTGTCGTCCCAGGATAATAAACACAATTTACTTTCATAAAGAGTTCTTAATTCTAACAAATAAATTTAATCAAACTATATGAATTGTCGATTTTCAAAATAAGTAGCGCCCTGAGGAGTTCAGGTTAGCGGCGAGATAGAGAGTGAGCGGCAAATTATCCTTGGATAGGGAGAGTATAGGGTTGCAATGCTTAGGGGTTTGATCCCGTTCATCACTGTCCAGAGTCAGGTCGTGTTTAGTAAACGTCAACGACGTAACGTCAAAAACGTAAAGCTAACTAATAAATATTAATATCAGCACTAATATGGAACCACTCATATCGCCGCGACGCCATGGCCATTAAAATAAGAGGTATATTAATGTCTATATTAAGTTTTTTAATTATGTAGTACATTTTTCATACACCACTGTGCCTAGTCTACCTTCACGTCAAAATCAGTACCTTCGCCAAATCTTTAGGCTTAAGTAGCGGACCCGCCGATCCTAATAGATTAGGAAACGGGATAACGCTAGGAAGAAGAAGAAGACAATGCCTATACTGGTACTCCATATACAAAGCTTGAACATTTCGGAACGGAGCAAGTACAACCAGTGCGCATGCGCAGCATGTAGTGGTGATTATGACATAGATATGTAAATAACGTAACTAGTTATTAGCACAACTATTAACTGGGTGATTACTTTCCATAATAAATACTTTACTCTCAAATACTTTAAGGTTGGCTGGAAGATATCCCCTAGAGGGATAAGCCCGTCTTTGTACTACTTATTTCTTTATATTTTTGTGGAAACTCTTGTTATTTTGAACAATAAACATATTATATAAATATATACATAATATTACCAAACTCGTCATTAATCACGACATATTCTTCTATATTTATACTAACGTATAAAACGGAAGAAGTTGTTTTGTTTGAACGCTGGAACTGCCTGTCGGATCCAAAAAAAAAATGTATTTGATAGCCCAATTCTTGAGGAAAGTTATAGGCTATTCAACATCACGATATAACCCATAAAAGCCGAGAAAAAGAAAGAAAGTAAAATAGGGGGGTGCTGGTTTAATTTATAACTTCAAAAATAAGGCGGTAAAATGGTAGACATCTCTTACACAAGGACGAACTCCACATCATGCATTCCTTTCTTACCGAACCCAATAATGTACCACTTTTGTAAAACATTCAGAGACATACAAGCATACAATCTGCTGTAAAGGGGTCATGTGATGTAAAAGATCATCGTTAGAAAGCTCGTGTTGCCACTCCCGCTACAACAACTCCTTAGGCTACCCAGTAACCTCACTCACAAGAAAACACTTCCAAATAGTATCTTTAACCATATTCATCGACTCTAAATGGGAAAGAACTATATTTGCGAACAACTGCTTTACCCTATTTTAAGCAAATAAATGAATTTGAATTTATTTAAAAGGAAATAAACCAATGTTGAGGCAAGAAACCAAATTCAGCCAATCTTAAGATGTTTTTATAGTTATAGATACGTCGTACACGCTCTAGAATGGCAATACGAAAGTAAGGTAATTGCCCAACTCGCATTCAGTTGGCCACACTCTCGCGTTGCGACTATACGTACTTCGGCACAAAGCATAAATGTCTTAAGATATATATTCATGTCTTGCTAACTTCAGGTATCATCTCTCTTTGTTAAAGCAAAGTCATAATAAATAACTGTACGTAGATATAGTACTACTTGGGGCATTTTAAAATGCATTAAGGTTGGTGTATAACCTTTTGATACATCACTGAGCCAGTCCATGTATTCCATGATACAATATTCAGCAGCACTCAGCGACTTTACGGAGACCGTGTTAATTTGTCTCGCACGTCTGTAACTGCACTGGTGTCCAAACGCCACTCCACGACAAAAACTCAATTTCCATTCAACGCTTCCTGAACGGCAGCTCGCAGCGGATGTGGAAGGTATCCAGCGAGCGGCGTCTGACCATCCGGAGTCTCATTGATCCAGTACCTCGTCATCAATCTTTCTGACATATTTCTTGTTCGATTAGTGACCTACAACTTGAGGGCCTCGATCGGGTCATTGCAGACTAATTGCACACGCAAGTTAAGCAGCACCGACCGCAGCCTGTCCACGGACGATTTTGGTCCTCGCTTTAACGAACTCGGTGCCGCAGTGGTTAGTAAAGCTACTTTGATACCAACGCTCGTGGATTCGATTTCCACACTGGACAAATATTTGTGTGCGTGAACATATCTGTTTAACTTGGTCTGGATGTTTTCTATGTGTCACAAGTATGTATTTATAAAAATAACGTATTTACATAGGTTGATCAGTATGTACTCATAACACAAGCTTCGCTTACTTCGGGGCTACGTGGCGATGTGTAATTTATTCGACAATATTTATTTATTTAATTTGAATAATTCAAATTGTGCTATATTCATGATCCACCTTATTTCACCCTCACACACTGGAACTGTAATGGTCGCGTACTGTGCGGTTCCAGAGTTTCTTTCATTCATACACGATGTTTTCCTTCACCGCCGAGCAAGTGATATTTATAAATGTACATAAATCCGAAAACATGAATTTAGTGGCAATGCCACGATTCGAACCGCGGACCAGTTAGTCAATAGGCCGGATATTTATTCACTGGTCTATGATTGTTTCATAATAATAAATATTGTCGGACAAATTACACAGCGCCACCTAGCCCCAAAGTAAGCAAAGCTTGTGTTGTGGGTACTAGACAACTGATAAACATACGTAAATATATATTTTTTTGTAAATACATACTTATTGTACATAGAAAATACCCAGACCAAGACAAACAGACATGTTCATGCACACAAATGTTTGTACTGTGTGGGAAATCGAACCCACGAGCGTTGGTGTCAAAGTAACGTAACAGCGCGTTTCACCACTGCGCCACCGAGCTCGTCAAGTTTCATTAAAAGTCAAACGTAATATCAATATAAATAATTTGTATGTATCGGGTGACGTCATCGCAGTGACCCGATTTCCGCCGGGGATTATGTCGGCCGTGTTCCCAGGAACCTGGGGATGTTCTATTCTATTCAACTGTTGTTTACATGTACAAATATTGAAATACCCTCGTTGACAGATATTGAGGGTTAACTACGAACATTGCCACCAATATAACTAATGCGGTAATAACGTTGTCTGTGGGTGTGTTTATTTGTGATTTTTTCACAGGAAAGCTATGTACAGAGTGGGCTGGAGTTTGGAGAAGGATAACATGTAGTTGTGATCGTGATAACGGGACAAAGCCGCTGACGGAAGCTAGTTTTTAGGGTTCCGTACCTCAAAAGAAAAAACGGAACCCTTATATTATACAGTTGTCCGTCTGTCTGTCTCGTCGTCAAGACTTTTTCTCTCAGGAACGGGTAGATCTGTCAAGCTGAAATTAATATCAAATTCTCAGGTCTGCAATCCCTTCGAGCAGTGTTTAGGTTCCTATCCCGTTGTATATATATATCAAGCTTCTAAGTCAATGCCAGAGATAAGGCTGTTTATGCCGCGTTCGCATATTTAGGCACTCGCAAGATAATCAAAACCTATAGGGTACTTCCCGTTGACCTAGAACCTAGAGTTATGAAATTTTGCAAGAAGCTGTGTAGTATAAGTAAAGGAAAAATCCGAAAATCGTAAATTTGAAGTTACTTCACAAAAAAAGAACAATTTGTAAAAAAATTTTTTCACGGAACCTTCAGTGCGCGAGTAGGACTTGCTCTTAACGGCTTTTTATTATACAGCGTCCGGAGGCAAGTAGACAATCTACTCGATGTGAAATGACCATAACCCCCCTTGACCGCTTTCAATACAAGGAGCTAGCGCGTTGCTACTGCCGTGTTGTTCCTACCATCACAACGACTCCTCTATTACTGGCAAACTTACTCACTCGCAGAAACATAGTAATTCTCCAGGCAGTTGTTGTTTGGCCGCCAGAGCTTCGTTTGTTAACTATCAAGGTGCACCACGTGCAGGCAAAGTGACAATAAAAGACAGTAATGAGCCACTCACACATAAAAACGACGTATGGATCGCATGCACGTAGATTATTGATGAAGATTTTTGGAAGAGAAACTTATGGAAAATTACACTTATAATATCTAAAATTGGTTTGCCCTTTACAGGCCTCGGATTGAGACTACTGTAATTTACGAGTCAAAATATCTCCAATATGTAACATAGAAAAAACTCCCTATTTGTGGAAACTCTGATTGGAGACTACTCCCTTCAGAATTTTGCCTACCATCGGTATCCTGAATGACGTCAAACCAACTTAGCCAAGACGTGGTAGGTAGAGCAAAACGAAACATATCCTTAACTATATGAAACTCAAGTCCGGCCTCATATGGAATTCTGTTCACACCTCTGGGCGTGGCACGTCCCAGTGTTTGCTTACTCCATTTGATAATTTGAGCACTGAATCGTGGCTGACCCAGTGACTTCGATCGGCTGAGTTCGCTGTCTGCACAAAGAGGTGACCTCTATTGATACTATACTACACAAAATATATTAAGGAGTATTCGGAAGAGCACATAAGCATACAGCTCAAGTAGTTACCATAGCCTATGAACTAATATACAGGAAGTATCGCCCGAACGTTGCCACCCCTGCTGCCAGCACGACAACTCCTTATGAACTTACTTGTCACCTCCCATACTCTCAGGAACTCAACAACCCTCCAGCGGGCCTCTATTTGGCTACGGTCTTCTTCGAAGTGAATCTACTTTCCCCGTTGAGCTAATTTGACGTGCCCTACCTCTCTTAAAATACACAGACATATTCATGTTTAAATTATAGTTCATGCACGTTCAAGAAATTACATTTCGAAAGGTGTGACCTAAATAAGATAGGTCTGATTTTCCTCTGGGTTGAGGAGGTTTGATGACAGTTGCTCTATGTAAAAACGAATACTTTTGTCAAATCTTTAGACTTAGGTAACGTACCCTGCTTAATGAATCCTAATGGATTAGGAAACAGGATAATGCTATAAAAAAGTTCATGCACACAAATGTTTGTCTTATGTGTGCTTGTATGTCTTCTGAGGTTGTATAAAAAAAAACCAGGAGCGAGACGTAAACAATGATTTAACAGAATTATTTCAGATATTTCGTTTTACAGCTTCCGGAAATCGAGAGTTTCAAATGTATTGTGAAGTATTTTCGACAACGCTTGTTTTATTTTTGTTACGAAAAACGAAGGTTAACCTATTGTTAAGCAGTTACACGCACGAGGCCCGCCTGTCAAGACCTTTTTATATCCGCTCCGATCGGCGATCCCGCGCCGGCCCGCCTGGGACCGCCTGGGACCGCTCCATAATACAACATAACCATATATTTTTTCTATTTTCAACACGTTCTCAAAGGGCTCGTTTATTTATCCTTTTACAACAATTATACTATACTATATTTGCCAAGTCCCTTGTGCGGTAAGCAGAGACAACCGAGCAACACATTACTCAGTTCTTACACACCTCACTCACTTCTTTGACATAGCTCTACTCACCCACACACGCCTGTTTCACGCGCTCTTGAGATCACTTTCGTAAGTTCCTTTCCCGTTGTATATATATATGTATATATGAAGGAACATACGATCTTATTTACTTCATCTGGTAGGAAATAATCGTATCTATGATTTGAAGCAGTTACCGTTGCGAAGCATTTACGCTTCCAATGTAAGTAGCCACATATAAGTGGCTTTTTTTTTTACTCTAGACAATGTCGAACCACACGTATCTCAAAAAATGTATTGTAGCGAATAATAAATTTCATATAAAAAACAAAGAATAAAATAATCTTTGTTTGGTATTTGTGACTCGCGAGCAGATAATCACATATTGTATATTTTTTTTAAATCTTACGGTTATTCTTTAGTTTAGTTTAGTTAAGTAAGAAAATGGGGCGTCTGTTCGCATCAACATTAGTTAAATAGGGCAAGAAACTTGGTGTGCTCAACAGAGCCAACAGTACTTCAGCTCTTTGTATGATTGACTTATGTTATACAAGTCCAAGTCAGGGCGCATATAGAGTACTGTAGTCACCTTTGGGCGGGGCACCTGGATTCCAGCTGTGAGGATAGTCGACAATCCTAAACTCAAGCACGGTATTGAACCCTTGAGTTTAAGGAGATTTTGCCTTCCTTTACGTGTTCTATCGATTGTGATCAAGTCGGGCACTGTGTGCTTCCAGTGAAGTTTCCCACTAAGAACTCTTAAGTTGTGGAATAAGCTCCGTGCGGAGGTTTTCCCAAGGGCCTATGAGTACAGCATGGGATTCTGCAAGACAGGCCTGAAGAAGTTATCACAGGGTCCGCACCGCAAGAGTGACTCCCCTAGTATTGCAAATGTCCATAGGCTACGGTAAATGCTTACAATCAGCCAGGCCATACCCTCGTTTATCACCATAGTGGTATAAAAAAACAATAACTCTACAAGTAGATGTTGTTTCGCTGCGGTCTTCTCTGAGGTGGAGGTAATACCTCACTAAGCGTACTCCGATGCGCCCTAAATCTGTTTCACGACGACCTCGTATATTAATTAACAGGATGCACCATGTGCAGCTTACGTTGAAGATGATAGTGAGTCACTTACACCAAATAATAGATAATGACTTTTGGAAATGCCTTATCTACATTCATTTGATATGCTCCATTAGCCCCATTAACCATACGTAAAAAATACTCACCCGGTATAATAAAGGAGTATCTCTGGTCATCGTAAATCCGTTTCCTTTCACAAAACGTCTCAGGGAGGTCAAGACCGGGAAATGTGTAAGTCCGGGATAACATTGATCATTTCTCCCGGAGTATTCAAGCCCTTGGCTAAGCTGAGGGCTGTTTATGTACGTGTAGATATATACTGTACGATTGTACATACGAGACCCTGTTGGAGCGGCTAGCAAAGGCTATATTGACAGAGGGTCAATGTACAGACGTATATGCATCGGTTAATTTGGTACCTTTTACTAAGATATTATCGCACCAGATGGCGCAGTGTAATTAATGGTTATAACATAAATTAAAAATTTACAACACGATAAAACCTGTAAAAGGTTAAAAGTGATCAAAAACGAATCCAAACACGACATACCTGCTATTATTTTTTTAAGAGTGTACTCGTACTAGTGTGCTTGATATCCTGGCTCCAGAGTGAGACCAAGAATTCCATAATATTGCAATGTTACGTAGCATATATGGGTGTTTAAAATTTCAGGTCACATATTGAAGTAAATACCCATTATGCGTCTAAAATCCCCATCGCAGCTAAAAAAAGAGCCGATGGTTTTGAAACGGCTAAATCGATTTTGATAAAACATGTCTAAAAACCATCGCTAGAAAACCTGCTTTTAAAAAAAAAGATTATGAGTTACGGTACGGCCACAGATTTGTTTTTATACCATTAAGGTGGAAACAAGCATTCGGCTTGCCTGATGGTAAACAGTTACCGAAGCCTATAGACATTTAAGCTGTTGATAGACACACAGACAGACACACACTCATAGTGTTTAAACTTGTAACTCTTTTTTGCGTCGGGGGTTAAAAAATAAAACATATCTCGATTGCGACGTTGTGTGTGTCATTCGAATTAAAGACGAAGGTTAAGTAAACTTGACCGCAGCCCGTCTATGGATAGGTTTATCTCGAGCTTCCCGTATTTGGAAGGTTCATTAAACCGTCGGTACGGACTGTCGTCTATAGATGACAGTCATTAAATAAGTCAATGACCATCGGGCGGCTTGAAAACACTGCTTGCTTTTGGCTGTTTTGTAATTCGTTTGTATTTTAAACGTAGGTTCTAATAATGAATTTGTAGCGCAAAACGATAGTTTTAAACTCTTGTTACGGACAAATGGAGGGGCCCACCTCACCACCCGTATTCGCCCAATTTTTCCCCTGCGGTGGATCTCATGGAGAGAATTTCATAACACTGATTCCGGGAAATACGTATTTTTGAAAGTCTAACAAGATTATGAGATATCCCTGTACGCTGTTATAGATGTTTTTTTTTTTCATTTTCTTTTTTATAGTTACATTATGAACGGCCTAAATTTAGGTAAAATTTGTGACAAAATGTAGATTTTGGAGGGACTGATCTCAATTTTTTTTTCTTTATTTTGGCAACAGTCATTAATACAAGTTGACGTCTATATGTGTATAAAAATGTGGTCACGGTGTTTATGATCGCACTTCTCCTACACAGCTCGATCGATTTTTATGATTTTTTTTTATTTATATTTGGTAGGTATGAGAATAGCTCATAAAGTATGTTTCATAAAATAAAAAATAAAAAAATAATAGGAATAATTTAAATAGCAGAACAACGTTTGCCGGGTCAGCTATTATTATATAATATAAACATAAGATATAAACTAGACAATGAGTACTGAATATTATTTTAAAGGTATGCTTGTATAAAATCCTATACGTACTTCACAAGATACCTGTTAGGTCAATACATTTGATCAAAATATGATACAACTACTGTTCAACGTAATTAAACTGATCAACTACAATGCCGTGAAGATCTATGAGCGTTCGACTCCAAGACATGTGGAAAAGCCCGCCTTATGGACATTCACTGCACAACTTACACATGTCACATAGTTAGGGTTATTTTTCATTTGTTAAAACTATGCTTTTATAAACAAAATATGTTTATTAGTTGTCTAGTTGTCTTAGTCACAGTAAAAACTGTTCTTAATGTGGTACTGGAGGGGTCTGGATCATGAATATGTGTCTGGAGATATTTAGTTATTTATCTGTTTTATACTATTTTAATCTAGTTTTGTACTTTCTGCAATCCTTGCCAGTCCGTCGGGCGAAGTGCCGGAGATCGTCCTGTATTATTGCTAAAATGTGACGGGATAGTAGACGTACCTTGTTCACAGACGTATCCCGCCACGGTGATCCCTAGGCCAAGAGCCGAGTCCTTGCTCAGGTCTACCTCGTAACTGAGTGTCTCTGGTTCCCCAGAGCCGCGCACGGCCATGTCCAGCGGTAACCTAAACAATAATAAAAATATAAAATACAAAATATATATTCCCACTTATATCAAAGAAACGTTCATAGTTTCTAATCATCTCTCCTTTAGGTCATCGATTCTAAATGAAGCTTTGCCGGAATACATTTTAAGAATGTATTTAAAAATAATTAAAATGCTATACACCTAAATTAAAATGCTGTATTGGCTTACAACTGGAATGAAGCTTGAGAAGAACTAGGAACTTCCATCATCAGAATACCCGACAATGCCATATTGTTCTATGGACATTAAAATTTCACATTTTAATTACCAGACATCATTGTGATACAATAATGAGACGTGGTTGAAATTCGGTTCCCTACTTGCACAAACAGTTTGACCTAATTAAGTAACTATTAAAGTACTCCAAAGCAAATAGTCCGAGTTTAAGAACTTTTACTATTTTACCATACATGGTCTTCTTCTCTTTCGAGAGTTCTAACGCTCGTTA
Organism: Pyralis farinalis; assembly: GCA_947507595.1. NCBI lineage: Eukaryota > Metazoa > Arthropoda > Insecta > Lepidoptera > Pyralidae > Pyralis > Pyralis farinalis. Next base: position 41,986,306 of record OX382260.1, on the reverse strand, counting down.
CCAATGTCTGGCTTCGTTATCTTACGAGTAGCCAGTGATGTATACTTTAGCAGCAAGGGTTCTATTCCTGTATACAACAAATGTATATTTGAACAAATAGTGATACCCAGACCAACACAACAGACAGACAAACAGATATCTGTGTGTCTTGATCTGCACGTTTCTATAATAAACTGTAAATAATAATTAAATATAAGGATTTACGTATGTTTACCACTTAATTAATATTCCTAGAAAAAGCTTTGCTATGATACATATAGTAATATAGAACTACAAGTAGTAGTAACCAATCAAATGTTGTACGACTGCATTATTTCTGTCAAAACTAGTTTAGATAATATTAGTTAATAAAAATGTCCTTCTAAATGATAGGATACATAAACACATTTAAAAGATATATATAATAAAGCAAATAGTAATAAAATATTGTAGAACCTCATTGGCGCAGGCGGTGGTTCTGATGGTGCAAGTATGAGGGGCGGCGGCCGCGGCGCCGGCGCTAGGGCTCCGCGCGGCACCACAGCCACGATCGATGCCACGGGCTGCGGAGACACCATTCATATTAGTATTCTATACGGTAACATTCCGTTTTAATTTTCTTAAAAAGGGTATATGTACGTTAGCAAAATCATTAATTATCAAATATTTTATCATTACCTAAATATCACATGATCTCATATTCCAGAAGGGAAAGCTATAAACAAGGGGGAGCGCATAGCACGTTAAACGACTACAATGGAACAATAGAATGATTGAATTCATTTCAATTCAAAAAGCAGTGATAGCCTAGTGAATAAAAAATCGGCCGGTTGACGAGCTGGTCCCCGGTTCAAATCCTGGCATGTGCCACTAAATTCGTGTTGTCGATGTATGTACGTATTTGTATTTATCACTTGCTCGGTGGTGAAGGAAAACATCGTGAGGAAATCCATACGTCCATGAAGTTTATTTCGCTAGACGTGCGACTTTACCTAAGAATGGTCAGATTTTCCCTCTAGGCTGCGGACGTCTGACGGCAGTTACACCATGTAAAAATCAGTATCATCGCCAAATCCTTTAGGCTTAGGTAGCGGACCCCGCCTATCCTAATGGATTAAGAAACGGGATGACGCTTAGAAAATTGAGTTATTTCAATATTAGTCTGTAATTATACGTATGTATAGATTTCCCAAAGAAGTTATTTACTTTCATTACAAAACTGGATAATATCGCAATCCGTTGTTTCTGTTATCTATGACCGCAATGCTGCATAAAGGACTTAAATATATAATTAGGGTGAGTCTCGACGTCACCCAGAGGTCTTAAGTTCAAGGTGGTGTTGAAGCAGTGCGTTTAACAGATCGAAGCAATGCTATAGCTCAGACCAAAGGATTCTACTAAACAAGTCGCGAGTCCGACGTTATATTGACACCTTTGATGGCTGGCTCTCGATTCTTAAATGATCTGATGTGTGAAACACTTTGACACATCTTAAGTTTTTAAAATATAATCTTATTGCATATTCTTCTGTTACTTATTATTTTTTATTGTATTCATCATCATCATTTCAGCCTGTATTCGTCCACTGCTGAACATAGGCCTCCCCTCTAGAGCGCCACTCATCTCGATCCTGTGCCACCTGCATCCATCGACTCCGTACAAACCTCTTGAGGTCGTCGCTCCATCTAGTGGGGGTCCCACACTGCGTGTACCAGTACGGGGACGCCATTGGAGGACTGTTTTTCCCCAGCGATTGTCGCTTATCCGGTGATATATGTCGGTTACCTTAGTTCTACTGCGGATATCCTCATTTCTGATTTTATCACGCAGAGAAACACCCAGCTTAGCTCTTTCCTTGACGACCTTGAGCTTCCCCATACGGCCCGCAGTGAAGGGCCACGTCTCAGTTCCGTATGTCATCGCGGGCAACACACACTGTTGAAGTATTATGGACGAGAAGATGTATCGAAATTTCCTGAACGCTGCCCAGCCAGTGTTGACCTCAAGTAAAGTTGGACTTATCTAACTGAATAGGTAGCCCTAGGTAGACCATTTCGGAAATGATCATTGGTGAAGAGGAAATGTCGAAATAAACTGTTTTTATGCTCCAAATGGCTCGAAAGAAAACATTTGGAGGCATACTAGAGCATTCCAATCATCCAGAATCCAGTGATTTAATCGGATGGACTCGTTGTCTACGCGAGAAGACGTAGCTTGTATGAAAGGGAGTGTTTGGGAGAGCTTTTCCATTTATTACCATCCGCTGAGGTACCGTGAACTAAAATTTCATCCTGGGTGACTGGTGTTCAATTACAATACGTATTTTACGTTCCTGACAGGATCCCCCTCAACCTTTGTTTCTGAAGAGGCTGATAGCGGATGATGTCGGTTTTGGTATTGCTAATGCCTTTCTAATGAAATAAACCGAATACCACCACAAATATTTATTTTCGTCAATTAGAAGAAGCTTATTTCTACCATTGAAATGGAAAACAAATGTACGGCCTGCCTGATAGTAAGCTACCAGGGGCATCACTCGTACTATGCCGGTTCTATAAAATTCTATGATAGAAATGTTGAATTAGAAGAAGGGCCTATGGACATTTGCAACACCAAGGGTATCACTCTTGTGGGTTCAAATATATTTAATGTATTGCAAGCGTTTTGATAGCCGCTTTACATCAGGTGGGCCGTATGCTTGTAAGTCGCCCAACGTTGTATAAAAAAATAATTATTGTTTTATGATAGAAACTAAGAAGGGAAATAGTTTTTTAGTTCTCACTCTATGATGGAGCCTTTCTTCAATGATGGTGGGAGGCGGGGAGGGCGGCGTGTTGTCTTCACACAGAGCCCCGAAGCCGTCGTGGCCGGCCTCCGCCAGCCGTCTCTCCAGCTCGATGGGGTCGGCCAGGAGACGAGACGGAACCACCGGCGCTTGGGACGCGCCCAGGGACTGAACACAAGGAACATTATTAATATACTACTATTTACTATTATATGTTATATGACTAAGATGGCAAACGAATATACAATCTACCTGACACTAAACATTTATTTATGAATGTTTATTATATATTAATGCCTTCATAGTTAAATATATCAAGTACAATAGCAACGATACATAAAATAGACCGTATGCTTATGGTTGACACACACACACACGAACATCACCGGTAGAATTTCGACGTTCTCCTTTTCGAAGGCTAGTAAAATACCCTTTTTAATTAAGAGCACGCAAAAGTGAAAACTTTTCAGCACTTTTATCAACAAAGTTCGAAACACCCGCCGAAAGCTCTTCTGTACAGCCAACATGAGCTGTACTTAAAAACAACTACCTGTAAACCAACACCCACTGTATTTCTCTTTTTGTCTTTTTTTAAAAAAGGAGTTCTTAATTCGATACGTTAATTTATTTTTAATTTTTATTACGGCTGCACAAAAGTGTGTACTGTTTTTAAGTTCATATATACCTAGTCCAGCCATAAGTTCTGTTACAAATGAATATTCATTTATTTTTATGAAGTAACTAGCTGTGCCAGACAAGAACTAACAGATAGACGGACAGACAGACAAAAATTGTAATAATATTCATTTTGGGATATGTACCTTGTATACATCCATATACATTTAGTAAAAAGAAACAGACACTCTAATTTTATTTATCTTTATATATTATATTATATTATATTATATTATATTATATTATATTATATTATATTATATTATATTATATTATATTATATTATATTATATTATATTATATTATATTATATTATATTATATTATATTATATTATATTATATTATATTATATTATATTATATTATATTATATTATATTATATTATATTATATTATACTATATGAAGTGTTGGAACAAGTGGATGAGTTTGTATATCTTGGATGCGCTTTCAGCAGGGATGGAAGGTACACCGCAGATGTGGAAAGACGAGTGAGTGCTGGGAATAGTATGAATAGAGCGTTGGGAAAACTTCTTGGCAGTAAAAACCTGAGCCAGAAGGCACAACTCGCTATACACAATGCAGTGTTGGTCCCAACGCTAACTTATGGAAGCCAGAGCTGGGTATGGCAGAAAGAGCATGAAAGTAAAATAAACGCGGTCGAAATGCGAGCGCTGCGCAAAATTTGTGGCGTAAGGCTTGTAGACCGTATTCGCAATGATGATGTTAGAAACAGAGTTGGTCTGAAAGAGAGCGTGTTAAAATAAGAAGAGGCATGCTCCGATGGTTCGGACATGTAGAAAGAATGCAAGATGAAAGAATAACGAAGCAGATATACAATGCAAAAGTGGAAGGATGTAGGAGCCGGGGAGGCCGGCTAAGGCCAAGACTTACCTACCATGACCAAATTGGTCGTGTTCTATCAGAAGGTGATGTCAGAGGCCCTAGAAACCGGCGAGCGTGCATGAGAAGAGCAATGAATGTTAAAGAAGCGAGTGAGATATGTAAGGATCGAGTCACGTGGCGCTCGGTTCTCTCTGCCTACCCCGCAAAGGATTTGGCGTGAAGTTATAGATAGATAGATAGATATATTATATTATACTATATTATATTATATTACATTACATTATATTATTATATTTATATATAATATTTAAAAAATGCATAGTTGTTTTGTCACAAAAAATACGTATTCTGTGAATGTATAAAAATAAAATTGCAAAGTCCCCCGAAGGGGAAGATATTTCCCCCTAATTTTAACAGTTTTTCATATTTTACGCAGGAACCATAAATATGATAAAAATACCCAATAGTCTGCTCTGAACAGTCCTCTATCTACCAGTGAAAGTCCCGTCAAAATCGGTCCAGGCGTTTCAGAGATTAGCCGAAACAAACAGACAGACAGACAAAAATTGTAAAAATATTCATTTTGGTACTTGTACCGTGTATACTTCCATATGCGTTTAGTAAAAAGCGGTTATTTTAATATTACAAACAGACTCTCCAATTTTCTTTATTCGTATAGATGTAGATGTAATCTTAATAAAACTTATATGTACATGTTTCGGGAAGTCTCCGCAAAAAAAATGTTTCTTTTCGAAATTACCACCTTTGACTTTGATACAGGCCTTTAATCTGTCTGGCCACAAATCTATGCATTTAAGCACTGTTTCCATGGGACATTTATCCACTGCTCGGTCCAGAGATTTCTTAAGAGACACAATGTCTATATGCTATTATTATTGGTAATCTTGATGCCATTATCTTCGATGGAGTCCAAATTGTGCTAAGTGAACAAGTCAAAAACATTGGTGTATTTTTTGACCATACCTTATCTTGGAGTCCTCAGGTGGCCGAGGTCAGCAGGAAGATATTTGCAGCCGCTGGTTCTCTTCGACGGCTTCGAAATTTTCTTCCCATAAATACAAAAATTGCATTAGCACAGTCCTTACTCCTTCCTATCCTAGATTATGCAGACTCCTGCTATCTAGATCTCACCGAACACCAGCTTAATAAACTTGAGCGTCTTCAAAACTTGTGTATTCGTTTTATTTATGGTCTTCGTAAGTATGACCACGTTTCTGAATCTCGTTCGCAACTCAAGTGGCTTCCCATCCGTTATCGCAGAAACCTGCATATACTTTCCCTCTTATACTCCACACTATTCAATCCTTCTACTTCCTTCTTATCTGAAAGAATGTTTTTCCTTCCATAGGGACATCCATAGTGAGGGTCCCTCACGACGTGACCTTTTCTATTTTCGTCTGAAAACATCCTCTCACTTCACGAACTGTTTTTCTAATTCCTTTTCTGTTCAAGCCGTTCGTCTGTGGATTTCCCTCTTACAATCAGGAAGTCTCAAACACTGACGAACTTTAAACAGCTCGTCAAAAGCTACTACCTTTTAATTTAACCTTCTGAACTTATATATATATATATATATATATATATATATATATATATATATATATATATATATGCTTCAATCTTGTGCAGTCTTTCTTTCTTTTGGTGTCGGACATAACTGCTACTTTTGTATTGCATCTATAATCTTAACATAAATTGTGTAATTGTATAAGTTCTTTTACTTATTATGCGCCACCTACCTTTAGCTATGTTAATTCTCCTTTAAGTTAAGGCCGCCTATTGTACTTTCTTATATAGACTATGTATATTTGTATATTTTATTGGTGCAATAAAGAGTTTTGTATTGTCTTAGGTTTTCGCGATTGTTACACATTGAATTAAACAATTTTTAACGAAAGTATCGCGTATTTTATTTATTTTGTTGAACCTGACGTTTCGAACGCTTTGCACCGTCCGTGGTCGCAGGAAGACTGTAAGAAGTTTCGTATTGTAATGTGTGTAGCAAATGCAACCGAACATATTAATACGAATGAATACATTCACACATTTTGCCTTTACATTACTCTCAAACAAAACTAAAAACAAAACGCATTCCAAATAACTTGGTATTTCGAATGGAAAATACTGGATTTTGCTACAAAAGTTCCGAAGCACTGGATGCAAATTTTCAGCCGTTGCTTTTTGTTCCAATTTCAAAGAAAAAGTATTTGGAAACGGAAAATTCAGCACAAATTTGTAACAGCAGCTGTTGCAGAAATGGACGTGAAAAGAGTCTGTAAAATGTAACTATCTATATCTCCAGATCAAGGTCCTGGCAGGGTAGGCAGAGTTAATACCGCCACGTGACTCTGTATAAACTCGCATCGACATTGACTTTTTACTTTCCAAGTTCGACACGCTCTTGGCTGGTTTTTTATACTTCGCCGGGTGAAGAACTTGCACGGCCCGCCTGATGTAAAGCATTATTTATTTGTATATGGAAAGCATATAGCTTATATTGTCTATATGCTTATATATGCTATGGCTTCTATATATGTCACTTTTTATTACATCAATTTTTCTTTCTATACTACTACAATACAAGTATATGATCTACCTAATCCAAAGTGTCCACCGTAGCCTATGAAGCTTGCAATACAGGTAATTTCACTGACTCGCAGGAACACAACAAAACAAACCGGGCAGTTGTTATACGGCTGCGGTTGTCTATGAGGTGAAGGTACTTCCCTAATCAGGCTGAGGCCACCCAAACCAAGACAACCAGACATGTAGACATTCATGCACATAAACGTTTGCCCTGTGTGAGAATCAAACCCAGGCATACTCCGCCACCGGGTTGGATAAAAATATAGGTATATGTAACAAACAATATGTATAATCAAGTCAGAGAAAAAAAGAATGAGTTTTAAAGACCTGAGTACGCCCGGCGTCCTGGTGAATACCTCTGCGCACTACCTCTGCCACGAAATGAATGGCGATAATTATTATGACAGAATAGCATTTGAAAAGTGGCATATTCTTTTCGTTATATCACTACGGTAGGAAACAAGCCTACGACCCGTCTGATGGTAAGCAGTTACCGTGACGTGTACATGTGCTACACCAAGCGTGTCACACGTGCGTTGCCGACGCTGTAATTTTCACGCTTGTTTTGAAGGACCTCATGCTGTTCATTCTACAAATGAAGAGGTCGCAGTAGAAGACTTTTAGCAACCGCACAGTGCGCGACTATTGCGGTTCCAGTGTTTATTTATTACAACAACACAACAGATAACAGTCACAATGGGAATGACATTCTAAAACAACTTAACATGAAGTTAATTACGATATAGATTGCTATCCGATGTGTTAGTATAAAGATTCAATCTAGTAAATTGTACACTGTACTAAGAGATAGAGGAATTAAATTAACAGAACTACAAAGACAGCTAAAAACCTAAACGTGTACGTAGATAATAAAAGAAAAAAAAGAGAGTTGACACGATGACAGAAGTTAACACGCAGGATATTTAGCATTTATTTTTAAACGAATAAAATGATTATTGTATATCAAGAAGTAGGAACATCAACAAGAAAACTTTATTATACTTCTGACATATTCTAGGTTAAAGGAGAATATTATATATTCTCCTTTAACCCCATACAGGAAGGCATGGGGTTATATACACGGAAAGAACAAAGATGGGGAGAGTACGCCTGGCATTGTATGGAATGCTGATATGCAAGCTACTCAACAGTGATGCGGAATTTATGATGGAATGGAGTAATTTGAACAATACAACCAGGTTCTGTTGATGGCACCGCGTATTCAGATTAAACTAGAGAGATTGAGTTCACTTCTTACTAAAGAATTAAATAGAATAGTACTCGTATATAAATAGTAAGACCCTTAGTATTCTTTGAGGTTTTTGTGAATCAAAAGTGGATGTACATTTTAATTAGTTTTGAAAATTGTGATCTCGGAAAATCAGCTTATTATCGTAATGGATAATGGATATCAAGATCCTTAACAATCATCTTGTGTTCAATTGTCAGCCCGTCCACATTGTGTCGGTACAGTATCTTATTATGCTTATTAGTAAAGGAGATAACACAAGATGTGTTGTATTATACAGATATGGGCACGTAAGAACGCTTTTTTCTGAAGACAGTTAGCATCAATATCGACACTGGGTTATATATTTTTTGATTAGCAGCATAAATAAATACTAGCAAGAGACCTGAACAACAACATCATTAATGTATGGGAAGAGAAATAATTGACTCAAATAGGATCCTTGAGGCAGATACAGAAGATACTTCAACTGGATAGAAAATAAGACTCTACTCATATACGTGTAGAACCGTGGATACCACACTCTTATGACAAAGCAGGCTATGATTAACTTTACCAAAGGCTTTCGTAAAATCTGTATTCATCTACTCCACATAAATAGAGTTTATACTCCAGACGATTACCGGTTGTTAATTTATTTTTCACGAAATCGTATTGTTTCTCCATGAAAAGAGGTTTACTTGGTGGTAGATGTGGTTGCGAACAATGGATTGAAAGAGCTTGGAGGGGCAGCGCGCGATATCGCGCGAGTGATACTTAATTTGTTACAATCTATAACAAGCTGCGGTAACCGCTTCACACCAGGTGGGCCGTATGCTCGTTCTCCTCCCGACTTTGTTGTTTTAAGTAGCCTAGTTTAGAGCCAAAGCCAAAATTGTGCAAGTAACACGCTCTATCAACCAGCAAACAGAGTTCCAGTCAAAAGAGGTAGGAGAAACCGATATTTATTAAACAGCCTTACTGAGGAAGCGTTACTCTCCTCAGAGTGTCGGAGACAATATAAGTCAAGCGAGTATCAACAAGAAAACGAGGTAACCAGGAAAATTCTGAGGTGTTACTACTCAAACAGTGGAGGTAGCAACACACAAATGATATATTGGACTATTATTAATCCTTGATTGGCTTCGATAACTACTTCACATCAAGAGGATCGAATACTTGTTTGCCACCAAACATAACATAAATGAAAATACATAGATATATATACTTAATACTTTCTCCGTTTCGTGTATAACAATTTATCTTTGTTATAAAGAACTTTAATGCAATATTTGAAAACCCTGTGAAGCAGAAGTACTGTAGTAAGTTCAGAAACTAATCCATATTCTTCACAAAAACTCGTCGAGAATCCAGTCAATCAATTTAGTAAAACTTAGTCCATTCAGTATATCAGACAAACAATGGGCTAACATATGCGTCAGTACGAACAATTCAAAGTAAATTTTCATCAAATTGTGCCATTCTCATACAATAAAAACTTAACACATACTAACTTTAGGAGCAAAACATGTATGTGTATAACTTCACAACAAATCCCTTTCGGGAGAAGCAGAGAGAACCGAGCGCCGCATGACTGGATCCTTACTCCTTACTTGACGAGCTCGGTGGCGCAGTGGTGAAACGCGCTGTTACGCTACTTTGACACCAACGCTAGTGGGTTCGATTCCCACACAGTAGAAACATTAGTGTGCATGAACATGCCTGTTTGTATTGGTCTGGGCATTTTCTATGTATAATAAGTATGTATTTATAAAAAAAAAATATGCATATATATACAATATGCATAGATATACAATATGCAGTCAGCATGTATGCGGATAGATGGTGGCATGCACCATCTATCCGCATACATGCTGACAACTGATAAACAAACGTAAATATTTTTTTCACCCTGGTTTGATGTCAAAATTGGTGTCAAACAGGGTTGCATGCTATCTGCTAGGCTGTTTATCCTGTATCTCGAAAGTTGTCTGCAGAGAATGAGGTCAACGAATGTGGGATTGCGCATGGGTGACCTAGTGGTGAACTGTCTGCTGTATGCAGACGATGCCGTGCTATTAGCAGATACACCATCTGAACTGCAAACACTAGTCACAACGATGAAAGACGAATGTATGGAGAAAGGCTTACTACCGAATGCGAAGAAAACAAAGATAATGGTATTTGAAAGAGAAGAATCCAGAACTAATGTAAGGATTACGATTGATGATGAAGTGTTGGAACAAGTGGATGAGTTTGTATATCTTGGATGCGCTTTCAGCAGGGATGGAAGGTACACCGCAGATGTGGAAAGACGAGTGAGTGCTGGGAATAGTGTGAATGGAGCGTTAGGAAAACTTCTTGGCAGTAAAAACCTGAGCCAGAAGGCACAACTCGCTATACACAATGCAGTGTTGGTCCCAACGCTAACTTATGGAAGCGAGAGGTGGGTACGGCAGAAAGAGCATGAAAGTAGAATACACAAATAAAAATTGTGGCGTAAGGCGTGTAGACCGTATTCGCAATGATGATGTTAGAAACAGAGTTGGTCTGAAAGAGAGCGTAGGTGTTAAAATAAGAAGAGGCATGCTCCGTTGGTTCGGACATGTAGAAAGAATGCAAGATGAAAGAATGACGAAGCAGATATACAATGCAAAAGTGGAAGGATGTAGGAGCCGGGGAAGGCCAAGACATACCTACCATGACCAAATTGGTCGTGTTCTATCAGAAGGTGATGTCAGTAGCCCTAGAAACCGGCGAGCGTGCATGAGAAGAGCAATGAATGTTAAAGAAGCGAGTGAGATATGTAAGGATCGAGTCACGTGGCGCTCGGTTCTCTCTGCCTACCCCGCATGGGATTTGGTGTGAAGTTATAGACAGATATCCGTTGTCTAGTACCCATAACACAAGCTTCGCTTACTTTGGGGCTAGATGGGTGTAATTATATATACTACTGTATATATTTTAAGACTGGCACTCTCAGACCAACTCTGTTTCTAACATCATCATTGCGAATGCGGTTAGATTCAATATTTATAAATAAAATAGTGTTTTATAGTGCGTCAAGTTAACATGTCTATTCGCGTCGGCCGGCGAGCTGACACGTCGCAACATGTCATTAATAACTGTCACCGAGCCTGGAATATTGACACAAATTGGCTACGAAATTCCGACATAGATGAAACGATATTTCGATATTCAGGAACACCGTTCGTATATGAAATCTATATGTTTGTCATTGCGTTTGTCTGTGTGTGCATTTTTTTTTTTCTAATTCAGCATAAAAAAGTAGAATAGGAATGTTCAGGAACACCGTTCCTATCTCTTAAGGAACATGGTCAAAATGGCCGACAAATTAAAAAAAAAATTGAATTGTTATTATAATTGACGAGCCAGGTGTTCCTCCGGCAATGCAAGCTTGCGCATTCTCAACTAGTTTTTTTTAATTTTTTTTTTATACAACGTCGTATGGCTAATGTTTAGCTATGCTACTTTGCTTGCTTTACTATGGGTTCGAATCCAAAACAGGACAAACATTTGTATGCATGAAGATGTCTGTTTTGTCTTGGTTGGTGGAAGCATCAAAGTAGTCCGACCGATCGACACCTTATTATTGCAAGTGGTCATATTATACGGTAACCGTTCTGCATCAGACAGGCGGTATGCTTGTTGTCTGCCTGTAGGTTGTGAAATAACCTATGGAGAACTAATGAAACCGATATTACGATGTATCTCAATTCATCGTTACGGGTTGGGAGGTAAACGAGCTCGGTGGCTCAGTCGTGAATGACGCCACTTTGTCACCAACGCTCGTGGGTTCGATTCCCAGACAAGACAAACATTGGTGAGCATGAATATATCTGTTTGTCTAGGTCTGGATGTTTAAAGAGAGGTAGGGCGCATCAAAGCACAGAAGTAACTCCACCTCACAGAAAACTGCAGCCAAATAACAACTCTCTAGAGGGTTGTTGTGTAAGCAGTGGAGGAGGCATCGCGCGAGTGATACTTACTGTATCACAAGTGTTAATAGGCTACGGTGACTGCTTTGCATCAGGTGGGCCCTAGGCTTGAATGGCTCCTGACGTTGTATAAAAAAAAGTAGAACGCGCAGCTCTTATTGGCTGGTTCGCGTATAAACATCGCCGCATTTATCGGTTTATTGGATAATTTAACCTCCCATTAGTCAGCAGGTTTGAATCACTATGTTATTGGTTGGGCATGAAAACACAACGCTTTTGTGAGCACGGAGTGGCTTCATGCGCACGTTGGGCTATGTATAAAGTGATTACACTTCACATCAGGTAGGCCTTATGCTTGTATGACAACGTTGTATACAAAATATGAATGGTAAAAAAATTTGTCTGTAACGACGCTGAGGTTATATCGCTATTTGCTGGAACTGTGCTGGAAGTTCGCCAGTCTCATTACCGTTCAATTAATCTCAATATCCGCGGAAACTAACTGGATTTACAACTCCTCACCCAGCAGCCGCCACCGAAGTCCCCGGAACTTGTAACTGGCTAAACTAAATAACTAACTTCACACATCACTGTTTCAGCGGAATATAAATCTATATACTTTTTTAATCATTTATATTATTAATTTATAGTAAAAGTGATTGGATTCGTTTGTTAGTAAAACAGAATTTATTTACGGTTGTTTTATTATTTATTCCCTTTAAATCGCGGGTATTAATCCCGGTCATTTGATACGCGTGCATGGGGATATGAATCCAGCGCGTAGAGGTCCCTTTGAAAAGATTGATGTAATGTAATACACCCGCCATGACCGACACAAGGTGCCCTGCGAGAATTATTATTTATATATATATTTTCACGCAATTGACGAGCTCCGTGGCGCAGTGATTGGTAACACTTCCTTGATATCAAACGCTTGTGGGTTCGATTCCCACACAGGTATTGGACTACGTGTTTTTAAGAAAGGTAAGGCGCATCAAAGCAGCCTGCCTGCGAAAGTACCTCCACCTCATAGAACACTGCGGCCAAATAACTACTCCTCGGAGGGTTGTTTTATTCTTGTGAGTGAGTTAGTGAGATCGTCAGTACATAAGTTCCTAAGTAGTTGCTGTGTTAGCAAAAGCGGTGGCATCGCGCCAGTGACAGTAAATATATCGCAAGCGTTCACTGCTATGGAAACCGCTTTACATCGGGTGGGCCGTATGCTTGTTCGCCTCCCGATGTTGTATAAAAAAGTCCCTTAAGAGTAGGCAGAGAGAACGCCACTTAGTGCAGTCTTTATAAACCTCACCCGCTTCTTTACCATTCATAGTTCTTCTCATGCACGCTTACACACCAAAATTAAAACGTTAAGGGAAGATAAAAAAATTGGCAAGGCGACATGGTCCTCTTCGGTGGTTTGGTCTTGAGCTTAGAATGGAATGAAAGAGTAGAAATGTGTGGATGGAAACAAGCCAAAGACGACAACATTTTTCCAGAGCCTTCTAACAGGAGCCAAAAGAGCGAATACAAACAACAAAACTTCTCTATTTATAATAGGGTATGAAATTGGCGTTTTATAGTAATCGATATTTTGAATTGACATTAAACCTTCATGGTGTGAGATTTTCGAGTGAAACTTTTTTCACACTTTGACACTTTTTTTTATCTACGAGATTTTTCTTTTAAAAAATATGCAACATTTGATTTTCGAATTTCAATTGTTTCTTTTTTTATTCAGCTTAGTCGGGAAAGATGGATACTTCGAAAATCCGAATATTTTTTTAATACGAGTTCCGACGGCTCACAATATCAATGCTGCGTTTGGAGAAGAGACTGCTAATGAACGCACCGTGCGTTATTAGCACTCTCCTTTATGGTTTAAATGCTTTCGCAATGGAAACAAATGATTGTGATTTGGACAATTTTGTACGTAGTAAAAAAATTTCTTCCAAAGAGGCAGTACAAATTCCTTTCACACAGTTTGTCGAATCTAGATCCCCAAAGATCTATCGTAAAGGCATAAATAAACCTCTGATTAGATAGCAGCAAGGTATAGATAATGAGCGGAAATATTTTGATTAAATAAATGAGTTACATCTTAGAAGAAAAACGAGTTTTTCAGTACAAGTCGCCAGTTTCATAGTTTAACCCTAATACTTGCAATATCTATAAAAAAATGGCCGAAGTGCAAGTCGGACTCGCGCACGAAGGGTTCCGTACCACTATCTATAAAAATGGCAAAAAAATCACGTTTGTTGTATGGGAGCCCCCTTAAACATTTATGTTATTCTATTTTTTAGTATTTGTTGTTATAGAGCAACAGAAATACATCATCTGTGAAAATTTCAACTGTCTAACTATCACGGTTCGTGAGATACAGCCTGGTGACAGACGGACGGACGGACGGACAGCGAAGTCTCAGTAATAGGGTTCCGTTTTACCCTTTGGGTACGGAACCCTAAAAATTGTCTCTACTGAAGTATCGGTTCTCTACCTTTTTACTGTTGAGGCTGTTATTTGACCCCTTATTACATCATGTTATCCTATCATTGATATTTCCTATCATTATAAAGTTTCCAAATCCATTAGAAATGGCGTTGTCCACTTCTTGACCTTAATAATTGTTCAATTCAATTCTTTATTATCTTGCTAAATATGGATACAGTCAGGTGTTATTAAGTCATAGGAGTACATATTTTACCTATTATAAGGCGTGCAAGAGTTAGTCTAAGTTTACATTACATTTGTATTAATCTATTATATTATTAGTTCATGATTTTACATATTGTAATATATATGTATGTATGACACAAATGGTGATTTTTTTTCTTTCACATTTCACAAATCTATTTTTTGCATTATTTATCCATTGTTAGTTTAGCCAAGATACTGAATTTGAAGATCGGTGACACAGTGGTTGATAACGCTGCTTTGACACCAGTATATCTTGGTATGGGTGTTTCAAAGGTAGGGCAAAATAGCAGCTTGTCAGCAGAAGTGCTCCTAGTTGTCTGGTAAATCAAAAAATAAAGACGGGAACTATGAGGAGTTGCTTTTTAGCAGCAGAGGTAGCATCGCGCGAGCGATAGGTACTTAATGTATTGCACATGTTCATATGCCACTTTACACTTTACGTCAGGTGGACCATGTGATCGCATGCATGCGATCGACTTTGTATAAAAAAGCCAAGCTTCAACCATCCAGAGGGAAATCCAGATCTTTTGTCGGTAGAGATAGATACAATACATACCACCCATCCCATGTACAGCGGTTACCGTAGCCTAAGAACGCTTGTAATACATATAGTATAAACCGCGCGATGCTACCTCTACTGCTAACACAGCAAAAGGTTTTTAGGCTGAGTAACACTTTTTTTTAAATATAATTTTTGGACGTGCAGGTTTCCTCACGATGTTTTGCCGCCGGACAACTGATAATTAGAAATATGGACTCAAATCCGAAAACATGAACCGACCGGCACACCCCCACGGCAGGATTCAAACCATAGACCAGTCAGTAAATAGACTGGTTGTTTATCTATTAGGTTATTACTACAATCTGTCTATCTCTCTCAACGTCATAAGATGTGGCCTTCCCTCGCCACATCTTGTCGTGTATGTTCCAGTACCAGTTCCTCGGGCTCGTAACTTCTTCTACAGATAAAATATTTATTCACAGTAGGAAAATCTTGAGAGCTCAATGGCGTCGTTGCGCGTGTCATTTTAACCGGACACGCAGGTGAAGCATCGATCGCAGCCTGTCTATGGATGGGTTTACCTATCTTAAGCATCTTCATGCTTCGGAGGTTAAGCCGTCGGTTTCGGATGTTGTCGATAGATGACAGTCGTTGAGCTTGTCTTTCAGTGGCCTTCGGGCGGCTTGAAACTATGGCCTCCGCCAATCCGCAATTGAGCAGCGTGGTGGAGTATGCTCTAAACCCCTTCGGTTGAAGGGAGACCCGTGTCCCTGTAGTGGGATGAATTAGGGTTGATGTAGTATAATAATCTTGGGTTTTATTTGAGTTACCTATACGGAATTAAATTTTTGGATAAGCTGTGACCTATGTTAACGCAACATAAATATGAACCCTTGCGGGTCTCGAGCCCAGTTTGAGAAACGATGCAGAAAGATTCCTCAGACCCAAACTTCAAACACTCAACCCTCAAATAGTTCGTGAAGCACATTAGCCTATCACCACACTAATTAGTAGTAATTATACATTAATAAAAGCCACAACAACATCGGTCGGCAATTAATCACACGCCGCTTAGCAGTGTAATTTAAATGAAGCCAAGTCCGTGCACAATTAAGCCGCGCAGCTTTGAATTAAGGAAGGTTTCTAACCCATCCAATTAGCGCTGCAGCCTCTCTTGGTGGAACTAGAAGTGACTTTTAAAACTAATTTTAGATTGTTAATAAATTCAGGCGTTATTTTACGTAAGTCAAATTTACATGCAACTTGATCTAACCTGCTTTGTACTTCCGCCACTAATTAGTTCATGCGAACTAGCGCCGGCCGGCACCCACCCACCATCGTTAGAAGATATGCAGCATGCCATAGAACATGATATAGATTCCTCACTGCAGGAAGTACCTCAATCGCTCAAAACACAGTAGCTAAACACAATTCTCTGAAAGTTTGCTGTGTTTTTGCGAGTGAGTAAGGCCTCCAGGAAATTCCTGTCCAGTAGTGACTAGCGAAGATATCACCACGCAAGCTACATTCATTCATAAAGGGTATCCACACACAGAGTTAACATGTATGAACATATCCTATGGACGCTTGCAACACATAAGGTATCACGCTGCCAATCGCAAAGACATTTCACGTCAAAGAAATGAAATTTACATGTCAACTACCTTATAGAAAGTAATTTATAGTAAAACGAATCAATTAACATACGAGTAGTACCTAGTAATTAGGTAATAGCTCGGGAGCTAGCGGTTACGTCAATAGTTCTTTGACGCGCAAAGAAATTTTAATTACTTCGCAAGTACAGGAGAAATTCTGCCGCAATGCGAGTAAGCAAGTACCGTGATCGATGATACCAGGGAAAAAACTTTAAAAACAATGTACTGTCAAAGTGATCACGGCAAAGTATTCAGGTAATACAAATCAAACGAATCTAAACTAAATTAACTATCAACATTAAGGAGTTCCTATAGCCACCTTCGACTTCCATCGTCACCGCTCGATCAGCTTAATGTTACCATACAACTCACTACTCTTTATTTGCACCAATGCAATATGTAAATTATATGTATGTATATCTTTACACCATGTCCTTTGTACAAATAAATAAATACGTATGTGTCGGAAGCCGCTCTAACGAGTTTGATTAAATTTTCTATTTAGATTAAGTTTCGCTTTTTAAGTTTATTTACGTAGATATATCTTCAATCCAGATCCCTAGCGCGGTTTGAAATAAAATCGGCCAAGTGCGAGTTGGACTCGCACACGAAGGGTTCCATACCATTATCGATAAAAACGGCAAAAAATCACATTTGTTGTATGGGAGCCCCCCTTAAATATTTGTTTTATTTTAATTATTTATTCTTAAAGTGAATATACAAATAAATATTCTGTGGATATTTCGAGCGTCTACCTGTTGCCGTTATCAATATCGAGCAAAAATGAGCAAAAAAATCACGTTCATTGTATGGGAGCCCCCTTAAATATTTATTTTATTCTATTTTTTAGTATTTGTTGTTATAGCGGCAACAGAAATACATCATCTGTGAAAATTTCAACTGTCTAACTATCACGTTTCATGAGATACAGCCTGGTGACAGACGGACGGACGGACAGCGGAGCCTCAGTAATAGGGTTCCGTTTTACCCTTTGGGTACGGAACCCTAGAAAAGACTGAGCTCTTTACAGAACATAAGAGACGCGGAGCGAAGGTCCGTCACCTAGGTACTTTCCTCTATTTTAGTGTCTAAACACACTATGCCGAAAATACGCGACCGAAGTTCCGCGGCTGATTTTACGCTCCGGAGTATTCGGCTGATATGACACACCATAAGCGCCGAACTTACGCGGCTGAAATTCGGTTGCGCAACTTTGTGTGTGTATCAGTGTCCGAGCGCTGTCGTGGCGTCGTCGTGCCGTGTCTACGCATAGACGCAAAACAACGTTCGAACCTTTCGCTTATAATGTGTTGCTATACAAAACATTGCCGCCGAATCGCAACCGAACTTACGACCGACCAAAGTTCGGCTGTACGCTACAACGCGACGTAATTTCGGCATGGTGTATCGTCAGTCATTTTCTATGTATAATAATAGGTACATTGCAGGCGTAGTCACGCCGAACTTCGGTCGCGTATTTTCGGCATAGTGTGTTTAAATTCGGTGACAAAACATTGACGAGCTCGGTGGCGCAGTGATGAAACGCGCTGTTACGCTACTTTGACACCTACGCTCGTGGGTTCGATTCCCACACATTACAAACATTTGTGTGCATGAACATGTCTGTTTGTCTTGGTCTGGGTATTTTCTATGTATAATAAGTATGTATTTACAAAAAAAAAAATGTATTTACGTATGTTTATCAGTTGTCTGGTAGCCATAACACAAGCTTCGCTTACTTTGGGGCTAGATGGCGCTGTGTAATTTGTCCGACAATATTTATTATTATTATTTTAACACTTAAAGTTACTTTTTCTATGTCCATTTTAAATTGAACAGTGTGACCGCTCTATCTAATAATAAGTAATGAATATCTGTAGGCGAGTACGTCATTTCCTGCGTCCAGTGATACCCGAAACATTATTGTTAGAAGAGGCCTTCGGTCAGTAATTAATCAACATATTAAGCTAGATATTAAAAGATAACATCCACAATACGTCCTCAAAAGTAGGTAAATACCGTTATCTCATATGTCTATTTCATTACCTAGTTGACTGGGTCCCATAAATCATCTTCGTTGATATGCCGGCGTGAAGCGCCATTCAAGTATATATCTTCCAGCCTTCAAATCGGGGTCGGATATCCGGGTTCACCCAGCTCGAGGCGACATAATCTGCAGCTCCTTGTCTCATAACGAGATCGTTGGCAGAATGTGTCGATGGTAGGTGTACTTCTTACATATTATTGAAGAATCGACGATCTAAGAACATTATTCAGATAATCGAGAACTTATTTACTTATATAGAAAATAATAATACATACTATTAGACAAGATAAAAAAACAATAAAGTGGGAAACAAACTGGCGTTCCGAGTGGCCCGTTTGTTATTTTATGTTCATAACGGAAACTTAAAAACAGCTTTCACCCTAATCCTCCCATTTGCTAATAAAGATAACAGGAATATGTTATTTTTATCTTCATTAATATAAAATAAAATTGGTGTCAAACAGAGTTGCATACTTATATTCTGGTGTTCATTTTGTATGTCGATAATTGTCTCGAGAGAATAAGGGCTACGATTGTATGAAATGATTACGCATGGGTGACCTAAATAGTGAATTGTGTTTATGCAGAAGACGCGATATCGTTAGCGGAAACACCAGCTGAACTTTAAATACCGGTCACAATAACGAAAGAAGGTTGTATAGAGAAGCTGAATGCGAAGGAAATAAAAATAATGGTATTTGACAGAAATGAAATCAAAACTAACGTGAGTAATGAGATGTTTACACAATGCGGTGCTGATCTCAGCATATGTAACTGTGAGCTGGATATGGCATAGAGAGCATGAAAGTAATTTGACGGTAGAAATACGAGTGAGCACTGATGATGTCAATAAAAGAGATGGTCTGACAGAAAGTATCAATGTTAAAATAAGGAGAGGCATGCTTCGTTGGATTGGACTTGTAAAAAAAATGTAGAGGGTAATAATGCCGAAAGAACGCTAAAGTAGAGTATTAGAAAAGGAAGAAGGCCGAGACATACCTACCAATACAATATTGGCCGTATTTTATCAGAGGGTGATATCAGGAGCCCTAAAAACGTTGAGCGTGCGTGAAAAGAAATATGAATGTTAAAGAAGCGTGTGAGGTGTATGAGGACCAAATAATATGATAATCAGTTCTCTTTATCTACTCCGCAACGCACTTGTTGTGAAAATTAAGATAGATTGAGTCATCGAAATCAGACAATGTTTTTCAATTTCAGAGCATGACAAACAAACTACCTACATTCTGATGAATACGTAACCCTCATTGCGGCTCGTCGGGTAATAAGAGAGATGCTAATATAACGCTAAAGCGGTCTTAATGATTTTTTTTAGTAAATACAGGACTGTCAAAAAATTTATACAATCAAAAATAAATAAATCATAAAATTCGTTGCCTACAACAAGTGACTAAGTTAGAAGTATATATATATATATAACTTCACGGCAAACTCCTTGCGGGGTAGGCAGAGAGAACCGACACATGCTTCCACTTTTGCACTGTATATCTGTTTCGTCCTTCTTTCATCCTACATTCTTTCTACATGTCCGAATCAACGGAGCATGCCTTTTCTTATCTTAACCCGACCTAACCTAAGACAGGTCTGGTTTTCCCTGTTGGTTGTGAAGGTCGTCAGCGGCTCTAAGTAAAAATCGGTATATTCACTAAATTCTTAGGCTTAGGTAGCGGACCCCGTCAATCCTAACGGATATGACACGAGATAACGCTAAAAGAAGATTTCAGTAAATGAGAAATATTTCGTACATTACCATAACGACGGGTGAGCATTTGCTTAAAATTTTGAATGTTTCTTTTCACGAACTTTCCAGTGTCAATATAAAATTTCCGTTTGGTGCTATCGCACCCTTTATTTGCATGACCACGTGCTGCTATTCCTTGAACGTTATCAAATAATGAAACATCTTATAATATTTCATTGTCTGTAACATTTTGAACTTAAATTTTGAAATAGACTCCCTGTTACAAAGTCGGTCGCAGGTTCATGTGCATGATTCATGCAACGGGCGATCGCACACACACGCGGCGCACTAACGCGGAACTGCCACAACTTGCGCTTCTAGGCCAGAACATTTTCACGAGCCCAGTAACGGAGTGAAGCAACCGCATCACGTTGATGGGCGCGGGTTACAACAATCTCCCATACTTGTATTATTCTGCACGAGAGCTCAAGCGCCAATGGTATCGATATGTCCCATGTTTTTTTTCTGTTGAGTGCCAATGGCATCTATAAGCCCCATAAATAATGCGTAATAATGCTTCGTAATCTTTCTCTAACTAATTATTATATTCTACGCGTCTCGATTGTATATTTTCCTATTGAATATATGAAATACTCATTCGGAATTGAAACTTTCCGGTGACGCCATTGCGCAGTTACGTAGAGCGACATCGTTTTAAAAGCAACAAGAGAAAAACAAACGGAAAGAAAAAAATATAAAGAAGAAAGATATTCATATTTTTTTTACAATGTACAGAATGAACATACAGACGGTATAACATGATAAAAATGATTAGTTATCAATTTACTTATTGCGTGCAAGAAAAGAGTTACGAATTTTACATAAGCGAGAGAAGTGTACAATGACCGCGTGTTATGGCACTCTGTGCTCGCGGCCTACCCCGCAAGGGACTTGGCGTCTAATCTGCTGCTAAGAGAAAGATAAGATAATAGTTGCAATTTGATATTTTTTTATCCGTACATGCCAACCACAGATCTGTAAAAAAAAAAGTAAACGCAGAGCAGGGCACTCCATTTAAGATTTAAATAAATATCAGTTGGCAAGGTACAGTTTGTTTCGCAAAAAAAAATTATATAGCAAGTAGCGCCGTTTGCCACTTCGTTTCGGCAGCAAAAACTTTTCGCGCGCTTCAGGAGCCGCGCGCATGATGCGCGGCGGTTCTGCGGTGTCTGTGACTACTGCATAACAAACATGTCACACATACCTGCAGCGACGGCATCGCGTTGCTAGGCGCGGGTCGAGCGACCAGCAGCCGCACGCACACCCCGCACTGCCGCAACACTGCGGCAGCTTGCCGCGCGCACATGCCGACCACCGAGACAGCGCCAATGCGAAGCAGCATGTCCCCGCTACGGAGGCGGCCATCCTGGTCAAGAAAATAATGTCTATATTATCGACTAAAGAATGATTGAAGTGCATTAAGAATTAACATCTCTCTGGGTTGTTGTGTTCCTGCGTTGAGTGAGGTCACCGGTAAGCTCCTAAGGAGCATCGCGCGGTGATACTTAATGTATTACATGCGTTCACAGGCTACGCTAATCACTTTACGTCAGGTGGACCGTATGCTTGTATGCCTTCCGACGTTCTATAAAAAAGAATATGGAAATCAATGTCCTAAGTTTTAAACAAACCGAATTGATAAATAATAAACGGAAGTTTGATTTACGGTACCAAAAAAAATAATCTGACTTGAATCCTTTATACCTTACAAGGCACAAGGCTTCTTTGAACTCAAACCAACAACTGGTGTTTCGGATTCAGCACTTTACCACATCAAAGCATTCAATAAGAGATGATTAATCTTCAAAGCTAAATTAAAAATATTGTCTTTGAGATAAGAAAGAGAAAAAAAAGACAAATTAGCATTCACGGCGCCGGCCATTCGAAATAAATAGTCAGCATTAAAGGCGACGATTTATCTCACATTTTATTCAATTCACTGAAGTCAAAGCAAAACATGTCCTATAAATATATCACAACAACCTCGAAATCATGAAAAAAATATCCACATTTTCATACATAGTGTTCGACTAGACTTCTGGACTTTTGGAGGTGTCGGCCCGACCAGCACTGTGGAAATATAGGGACGTTAGTCAAGTTTGGTCGTTACGTAAGGGCTTAATCTTTCAGAGGATTATTTTTTGATCATTTCATAGGATATAGGCAAGTACTCTATCATTTTATTTATCCGATTTTATTCGTTCTATGTAATATTTTTTTATACGACGTCGAAAAGCAAACAAAAATTGGCATTGGTTATGGAAACGGTTTACTATCAGGCAACTTGCAACTAACTGCTGTTTACCAAGGAGATACATGATTGTTATCTTAGTGGTGTACAGAACTCTCAGCTCAGACTTGTCTTCATTGACTGACAAACATAACCTCCCTCCTTTAGTCAAATCAGTGCCCTCCCGGCCGACATTTCCATCATTTCGGGAGTTCAGCCAATGTTCCACTCCAATCCACTCGTCTATCCACATCAACGGCGTACCTTCCATTGCTGCTAAAAGCGCTTCCAAGATATACAATCTCTTTCACTTGCTCCAACACTACTTCATCAACCGTTATCCTAGTGTTCATTTTGGTTATCTCTCTTTCAAATATCGTTATCTTTGTTTTCTTCGCATTTAATAGCAAGCCTTTCTTCGTACAATCATCTTTCATCATTGTGACCAGTGTTTGCCGTTCAGATGGTATTTCTGCTAATATCACGGCATCGTCTACATACAGCAGACTGTTCACCATTAGATCACCCATGTGCAAGCCTACATTCCTTGACGTTATTTTCTGCTGACAACTATCGAGATACAGAATAAAAAGTCTGGCAGATAGCATACAACCCTGTTTGACACCAATTTTGACATCAAACTAGAGTGGCATGTGACCCTCTATCCGCACACATGCTGAGCAATTCTTATAAGTGGACTGCACAGCACGGAACAGTGAACGGTCAATCCCACATCTCAGCAATATTTTATATAGTTTCTTTCGCACAACCCTATCAAATGCTTTCTCAAGATCCACAAAACAGCAGAAAACAATCTGGTCTATGGCCAGATGCTTCTCCACGATATTACGGACCGAGAAAACTTGATCCGTACATCCCCTTCCATTTCGGAATCCTCCCTGTGCCTCCCACAGCATTCCATCGGATTTCAGCCCCATTCTCCTTTCAATTACCTTTCCGTATACTTTTGCTGCAAAGCTGATCAAACTAATGGCCCTATCTAAGTCAGTCTAAGCGTGACCCCTTACTTTTATACAAGGGCACGATGATTACGTGTCTCTAGTCCATTGGGAACCTTCCAATTCTTCAGCACAGATTGTTTAAGTACCAGAAGGCGTCTTGGACGTAAAACCATCTACGAGTAGTTTGATCATCTCAGCTGTGATTAGATAAATACCCGCTGACTTTCCAATTTTCAAGCTTCGTATCGACCGTTCAATCTCATCCATATTTATGCCTTCGTCGGACGCCGTTAACGTGGAATAAGCATAAGAGTCATAGTCTGAGGCATCGTCACACATTTCTTTAAAATATTCACTACACGGTTCTAACACTTCCTGAGTGATCCCAAGTATGACACTAGCATTAGACTTTATGTTGTCCGTTTCGGATGCCGAAAAACCACCTCAATACTTCTTTACCTCTCTCCAAAAGAGTTTGGCATTTGCCTCGAAGTTTTTCGTCAGCCTCTCTTTTCCTTATTCAGAATTTCGTCTTTCACGGTTCTCTTTCACTAAAGCGTTGGTTTCGTTATTGCATAGACGGTACATTTCACTTAACAGGGGTCGCGAACGAGCACGCTTCTGGCACATGACGTCCAAACGGATTATGAACATATTGTCAAGAAAGGGCGAAAATGATTCATGAAGTCTATTATTGAATCAAATACAATTTAAAATATGCATGTCTAGTAAGCAATGCAGACATTTATAGTATGTTTTAATATGATTTCTGCACTATCTTCTGTCTGATGACAACCGTAATACAAGTACGAAAGACATCGTATTAGTACCCGCTTGCGCATGTTCTGAGTACTTTGCTGTAGGTAGGTATGTGATATTCAAACGTTAATATGCCTTTATGTAAATCTATATCTTCACCCCAAGTCTTGCGGAGTAGGCAAAGAGTACCGAGCGCCACGACTCAGTCCTTACATATCTTCTACTTTAACATTCATAGCTCTTTCCCTGCACTTTTTTTTTATACAATGGCGGAAGACATATAAGCATACGACCCACCTGATGTAAAACGGTTACCGTAGCCTATGATCGCTTGTAATACTTCATGTATCACTCGCACGACGCCTTCCCTGCTGCTGACACAGCAACTCCTTAGGAGCTTACTGGTGACCCACACGCAGGAACACAACAACACTCTTGAAGTTGTTAGCGCCCTACCTCTCTTAAAACATCCAGACCAAGCAAACAAACATGTCCATGCACACAAATGTTCGTCTTGTGTGGATCGAACCCACGAGTGTTGGTGTCGTGAATGACGCGACTTTAACACCAACGTACGTGGGTTGTTCGAGCGCTGGTGTCAAAGTCGCATCACTCACGACTGCGCCACCGAGTTCGACATAATTGGCGTTATATAACTGTTTTGTATATCTTTCCACCAGCATTCTTTCTAAAATTTTGCGTAACGCTCATATTTCGCGACGTCCCTTCTATTTTCATGCTCTCCCTGCCATCGGCAGCTTCAATTCCATAAGTTAGCATTGGGATCAACAAATCGTTATACAGCGAGTTGTCTTTTGGTTCAAGTGTTAACTGCTTGAAGTATTTCAAATACTCCTTTCATATGTTCCCTGTACTTACACGTTTTTCAACATCTTTTTTTCAAACACTACTGGAACACGTCCAGTGCATACATACTCATACATTTTATCCTTAACTAGATTGTCAAGAGTGATTCTTGCGTTTATTCTAATTTCTCTTTCTCATATTAGTTTCCATCGCATTCCGTAGTATGACCTCTTCACGTAAGCGTTTTTTTCCATTCATCTCATTTCATTTCATCAACATTCAGACATTCTAAAGTAATTGAAAAATTTACTGACGTTTTTTATATAAATTATAAAAAATGCACACTCTACGTAACCTACTACAGATACTATAGTATGTATTATGTATATCTTCACGCCAAGTCCCTTGCGGGGTAGGCAGAGAGAACCGAGCGCCATAAGAGGCGGTCCTTACACACTTCACTCGCTTCTGTGACATTCATAGCTCTTTTCATGCACGCTCGCCGGTTCCTGGGGCTTCTGACATCACCTTCTGATAAAACACGACCAATTTGGTCATGGTAGGTTAGTCTCGGCCTTCCTCGGCTCCTACATCCTTCCACTTTTGCATTGTATATCTGTTTCGTCATTCTTTCGATACTATAGATACTATACAATCCAGCCAAATGGTACGATTTTTTCAAATTTGTATTCTGCTTCTTCTTAACAATAATAAATACAGAATAAATAACTGGTTAATGGCTAGAAGTACAAGCGAGCCGCCCGTGTGGGATACGACGGTAAATGAAAACGTCGGGAGTGCTGGAAATCGGCGTGTGTGTCTAATCATCCGTTGTCCGTCCGACAATCGTCCAGAATTACCGGTGCTTGTCTCATCGCGCTAAGATAGTGTGCCATACAGCTGTAGCAAGGCTGTAATCAAGTTGTCATTTTTTTTATTCAGAAAATATGCCGAAATACGCTCAGTCTTACTTTTAGTCATTTGCAGCAAACGAACTTTCCCTGGTCACCAATTATAGGTATATTAGAATCCAGTAAAACCCGATGTGACGCCGTAAAAAACTAATAAAATGACCGCGCGTCGAAACCAGCAGCCCGCGGCGGTCGCCCGCCGTGAACACGTCTCGAACGATTGGCTTGGGCCTCGTTTGTGTGACATGCAAGCCATTACCGAGGCACTAATACACCGTTGTTTACAGTCCCCCGGTATACTCACTGGTTAAACAGCGCTCGTATTTGATAACTGATTTTGAAAAGGAGCTTCCATGTTAGTTTTTGGTTATATATATACGAGTATAGGTATATATATCAAGTCAAGGCCCTTGCTAGGTAGGCAGAGAAAGACGAGCGCCACTTGACTTAGTCGTCGACATTCATAATTCTTTTTCTGCACAAACGCTGATTCCTAGTGATAAAACACAACCAATTTTAGGGTCGGCAACGCATTAGTGACCTCTGATGGTGCAACTGGCCTTATGTTACAGTAAAAACTCACTGAAGGGTTGTTGTGTTCATGCGAGTGTATATGGTTACCAGTAAGCTATATACACCAACTCCTGAAGTTGACATATAGCTTGTATGCCTCCCATTGTATATAAAAGTCACATTTGGAAGACTAAATTTGGTACATTTAATAATAATAATAATAATATAATAATATATTTATTTTCTCTCTTCACAATCTTACTTATTTGGTAGGTATACAATGAAAATATAAATATGTAATACTAATTAAGATTGAGAGAGACTGGCGCCTGAACTAGGCCTGAGCCTGTGACTCTGGTCACCAGTACTCTCCCCACTTGACATGGACGGAAGGCGCATTTCAAAACACAAGAACATTTTTTTATTTTTGAAAATGAAGGGGAATACTAGTGTGTGTGTGGAGTATATTGATGGATGGAGTGGATGGATTTATATATGTATGGGTGTTTGTATTCGAGGAAAATGTAGCAGTTACAGTTAGGAAGAACAGTAAGGAAATGTATTGTGTGAGGGACTTGGTATATAAGATATGGCAGGAGAGAGGCAGGGACTATGAAGTACGTAAGTATGAGACGGAGTTTGAGTGGTGTGTGTATGTATGAGCAGTGAGAATTGTTGTGTGAGTATACAGGGATAATGAAGATTTGGAGGAAAGTGCTTGTATGAGACTATTAATGTGGACTAGGTAGCTGGAATCAATAGTTTTTCAGTCTCTTCGTAATTTAGGCTTTGTAGAAAATGTACGACCTTTTTTTTACAAATGAATCTAGTACTTGACAATAAGTTTAATTTTTTGTGCAGCGTATTATAAAGAAATGGACCAAGGAAACCAAAAAATTTATGTGAGAAGGCAGTGTTAAAGAGGTACGATTTGGCTACGAGGTGGTTCCGACGGGATTGGGAGGGGTAAATATGAGATTCGGTAATACTGTGTTGCTTAAGAACCGTATATAAAATGAGAAGCTGGCGGACGGTAAGGACTTCACAGAAGTTTGTTTTTTTTTTTTTTTTTTGAAGAAATTTGTTTTAGTTGATTTTAAGAAAATATTGCGTATCAACTAATCAGACAGACAGAATCACATTTACCGTGTCTATATTTTCACACCGATGAGAAACATCAAAAATCAAAGATGTATCATCAGCATTACTGCTTGAGAAAGACAGTTCATCTAAAAGAGAGTATCAGCGTTATGATAAAAAGAGAAGAGTCACTTTACGTTACTTCGGACACGTAGAAATAATGCATGAGGAAAAAATCACGAAAGAGATCCACAACGAGAAAGTGCATGAATATAGGAGCCCAGAATAATAAGAAAACACCAATCAAACCCGATTTAGTTATCTAGAAAAGAGCCTCGAATGTTGAAGAGACAAGTGAGGTGTGTATTGAGTCATGCGGTGTCCAACTGTCCCTGTTTTCCCCGCAAGGGATATGGCGTAAAGATGGATAGATTTATAGATATAGTAGTATTTATCTATTTGATCACGGATCATTCGATATTAATACTCGTATATCGTCTTTCAATTAAACACTCGACTTATCGGCCAAGAAATCCACGGAGAAATCTACGCCCGCAATTTGAACTCTTCATACTATGGACTACCACATCCTGGTTTAATTGATCTTCTATCAATATATCAGTCAGTACATCAATAGAGAAATCTAGGCTCACAATTTAAGGTCTGCATACTATCAGCTTCCATATCAGTGCATATATAGTCTAATCCTAGTTGTCTACGTGGACGTCGAACATTCGGTATACATGCAGACAATAAGCTATTCGAGCTGGTAACACTTCCATCTGCGCCTGTCCCAAATTTCAACACTCTACAGGTCAATTCAAACCACGCTCGTCTCCCAATTCTAACTCTTATTTCGTTCGGAAAAAGAACGGTACAAAAGTCAAAGTAACTTGACGATTACTTAGCCTAATTACATTTCAGTGTTTACAGTTCACAAATTTTACCATAAAACGCTGTAGAAGCAAAAATGTACGTCGAGAAAATCTACCATACTTATTTCTAGCACTTTTTATATACTATATTACTCGCGCTATGCCAACACAGAAGCTAACACGGAGTTGCCGTGTTAGCTTCTGTGTTGGCATAGCGCGCCACCTCTGTTGCTGACACAGCAACTCCTTAGGAGCTTCCTGGAGATTTTACTCACACGCAGGAATACAACAACCCTCCAGGGAGTTGTTATTTGGCTGCGATTTTCTGTGAGGTGGAGGTACTTCCCCAGACGAGCTGATTTGATACACTCTAGTCTCTTAAAAATATTTATTATTATTTGGCAAATATTTCGCTTTTCTAGCGGAAAACTATTCACGATATGGAATAATCTCCTTACCACTTATAGACTTGCCACACCCTACAGTTTTTCCGTATATCACACGGTAGAAAGGGAATCCTAATTGGATTACTTTCTAGCTGTCGGTCTGTGCATGTGAAAAGATAATAAATCAAAACCTGTCTGATACATACACTTGAAACAAGAAGAGAGGTAGAGTGCAAACAGCCCGTATGGGGAAGAACCTCCACCTCAAAGAAAACCGCAGTCAAATAACAACTCCCTTTGGGTTGTTGTGTTCCTGCGAGTGAGCGAGGCTAGCAGTAAGCTCCTAAAGTGTAGCTGTGTTAGTAAAAGAGGTGGCATCGCAGGTGCGATACTTCAGATCCTGCAAACGTTCATAAACTACGGTAGGTATCCTTTTTTTCTGGCGTTGTATCTTATAATGGGGTAATTTACTACCCCTCTATTCTATAGCCAACCCGATTAGCGACAAGTTGACGGAGCCCCAACAAAACACAACAAAAATCGTTACTTGTGGGTGGGGTCACTAAACCATCAGTTATAAGATTTTGGAATCGGTTCAGAGGAGAACTATGAGAATGTTCCAAGATGCTAAGCTCACACAGCATTGAACCTTTAAATTTAAGGTGAGACTTTGCCTTCCCTTGTGTGATTTACTACCGATTTACAATATATTGTGCTCCGAGGAATTATTACAGATAATATCCATAGCTTCATTCTAAAATCGCACCGCTCGCCTCTTGGTGGCAATTCATCCTCAAAATCTGTATTGTGCAGTTCAACAGGGGGTTGTTCCGAAAACCATTAGTTTGACGAATGAACCGAGGTTCCTCAAAAAGGGCGGGAAGAGATATTACATTGTCCGCTCGAGTGAATACGACTATTTCTCACCTTAGTGATATGATACTAATAAAAAAGTTACTAATGAAATGAGCCATATATAGTAACGACCTACAAAATTATTAGGTAAAATTAAATTAGAGTTAATATTTTTTTCGACGAAATTTTATGTACGTATCACAAAAATAATGAATTTAATATTTAATTATGATTTTATTCTGGATCAACATACCTTATAAAATAGTTAATAGATTCAGGCGTTATTTTGCGAAAGTCAAATTTACATGCAATTTGATCTAACCATGCTGTGTGTTGATGGCGGAAGCACACAAAGCAGATCAAATTGCACCTTATAAAATGTCCTATTTACAGATATGTAAGTTATAACAGCTAGAGTACCGTCACGCTCGGGTGGGCAGGCTCCAAAGTACGAGTAAAATTGTAGTAGAAAAAGATTGAGTACATATTCAGTCGCGATTTCTTGCCAACCTTACCTGGGCGCGCCGCGCGCCGCTCCCGAGCAGAGCTGCGCCCTCGTCTCGCGATATGCAAATTATTCATTATCATTTTTATCTGAAAATTACCCTTCAGTCAAGATGAATTTTTGCATGAATATTTTTTTATACGCTTTTTCATGTTGGAACTAATTAAATTATGCATTGTTTCATTGAAATCTGAAGTTATTAATAACTTACCGACTTACAATACTTGTGTTATTTTAGTTAATTTTACTACGTTTCTGTTAGGTCAACCCGTATTTAAATCTATGCTAATATATAAAGCGGAGGAGTTTATTTGTTTGTTTGAACGCACTAAACTCTGGAACTACCGGTCGAATTTGAAAAATTCTTTTTGCATTTAATAACCCAATTCTTAAGGAAGGTTATATGATATTCATCATCACGATACGACCCTTAGAAGCCGAGAGAGAAAAGACAGGAGTAAAAGCGGATAGCGGCGTATACCGGGATAGGCGGGGTGCAGCTTGATGTAATAATAACTTGAGTTTCCAGTAAAACCACTTCACCCAATAATTAACAGCCATTATAATTTTACAGCTTTATTCTCCGAACGAACCACACGCCGTCAGCGGAAAATTCATCTCTACATACATCTCTACATTCTCATACACTGAAACAGCGATGGCCGCGTACTGTCCAATTTCAGAGAGTATACGTAATGACAGAGCCGTGTGAAACTGAAAGCTGCGTTTGGCGAGAGAGTATGAAAATAGCATAAACGTGGTCGAGATGCGGGCATTGCCCAAAATGACCACGTTCTTAACGACGATGTGCCGGTGTCAGGCCGTTGTCCACCAGAGATGTGCTGTGCAGCCATGATGCGAGGATATGAAAGCTGAGCTACGAAACTATATAACCGTTCCACTAAATGCTAAGTTACGTAGCGGAGCATGGAGCATCCACAGCACTCATCCATCCATATAAAAATCATAGTTTAGTAGAACCATTTCCACCAGTGCTGTGATATGTGGGTCAATAAATATGATTGGTAGATACCAAATGCATCCGTAGCAACGTAGCATAGCACATCTCTGCTGGAAAATCACCCTTAAGATAAGAAAAGACATGCTCTGCTGGTTCGGACGTGTAGTAAGAATGCGAGATGATCCAATGACGAAACAGATATGCGACGTGAAAGTAGATGGATTCAGGAGCCGAGGAAGGCCAAGATTTACCCACCATGATCAAATTTGTTGTGTTTTATAAGATGGTGTTGTTAGGAGCCCTAGGAACCTGCGAGCATGCATGAAAAGAGCTATGAATGTTGAAGAAGCAAGCAAAGTGTGTAAGGAATGTGTCCACTGGCACTTGGTTCTCTCTGTCTTTTTTATACAATGTCGAAAGGCATACAAGCATACGGCCCATCTGATGTAAAGCGGTTACCGTTGCCTATGAACACTTTTAAACGTTAAGTATCACTCGCGCGATGCTTCCTCTGCTGCTATCACAGCAACTCCTTAGGAGCTTACTGGTGACCTAACTGTGCACGGTAGGGAAAAAAATTGTGACGATTCCAAACAAATGTAGCCATTTTTACGGAATAAAAAGATTTTGACTTTGACTTTGAACTCACACGCAGGAACACAACAACCTTCTAAGTAGTTGTTATTTTGCTGCGGTTTTCTGTGAGGTGGAGGTATTTCCCCAGACGGTCTGCTTTGATACTCCCTACCTCTCTTAAAACGTCCAGAACAAGACATACGGACATGTTCATGCACACAAATGTTTGTCTTGTCCTCAAACGGCCCGCAGTGACGTCTCAGTTCCGTGTGTCATCACGGGCAACTCACACTGTTCGAAGACTTTGCTTTTCAGGCGTTGAGGTATTTTGGACGAAAATATGTGTCGAAGTTTCCAGAATGCTGCCCAGCCGAGTTGGATCCCTCTGTTGACCTCTCGGTTGAAGTTGGACTTACCTACCTGAATAACTTGCCCTAGGTAGACATATTCGTGGACAACTTTGAGCTTAGTGCTTCCAACCGTGACCGGCATAGGTGTAACATGGACATTCAACATGATCTTAGTCTTGTCCATATTCATCTTGAGACCTACCTGGTTGGAAACACTATGGAGGTAATTGAGAATAGCGCTAAGTTCCTCCAGCGATTTCTGCATGAGAACTGTATCATCGGCAAATCGAAAGTGAGTGATGTATTCGCCATTGATATTTATACCGTATCCTTTCCAGTCCAAAAGCTTGAAGAGATCTTCCAATGCTGCGGTAAAGAGTTTCGGTGATATAACATCTCCCTATATTACGCCTTTTTGTACTTGGATCGGTTTCGTACTCTGGTCCTGTACTCGGATACACATCGTTGTGTGCGAGATGGTTTGTGATGACTCTCGAAAACAGTACATAATCGCGGCTCAAAAGCGATATCGGCCTGTAGTTCTTCAAAACCTTCACCCGTTTTGAAAAACAACATGACCAGGCTTCAGGATGAACCGAGAGCTCGAGCCATCACGCATTGAAAAACGTGTGTCCACGGCAGTATCTGTCGTTTAATCGTTCGTTAAAGTATGGATGTGCCATGCAGTATACTTAGTCTCACATCTATCATCCACCTTCAACAAAACCATAGCATTCGAGAAATGTTCGGACTGCAGACAATTGACCATAGACAATATATGTCATCGCTCTTTTTTAAATCCTAAACAATACTAAGCGATAGCAAAATAAATGTCTAATTGAAATATAAAATAAAAAGGAGCTTTGTGACGAAATGTGGCAGTCTACTTTAAAATCCAATTTGTTACATGTTCGGCGACTGAGCGTAATCGGATTGGTAGCTGAGACGACGAGCGGAGATGTGCTTCTACTGTATACTTTTATTTGTAGATCGAAAACATTTTGTATTACAGCTTTATATTAACGAAACGAACACGGAAGTTAAGTTTGACGAGCTCGGTGGTGGAATGGCTAGCGATGGCAATTTTTTGCACCAAAGCTGGTGGGATCGATTCCCACACAAAGTAAATACATGTCTCCACGAACATGTCCGTTTGTCTTGGTTTTCTATGTATTACAATTATGTATTTACAAAAAAAAAGTATTTCCGTATGTTTATCAGTTTTCTAGTACCCATAGAACAAGCTTTGCTTAATTTGGGATTAGATGGCGCTGTGTAATGTGTGTGTAAAAAGAACAATAGCCTCTGTTTAAAAGAAATTTTCGCTTCAAACTGAAATTTCCACGACATGAGCTTGTCCTCCTCTGAACAGAACTGAACGTCTCCGAAGAATTGATCTCAATGCTTTTGACGATAGTTACAGGAGGCGAATCCTGGAATTGCGTACCGACAGGAAATGATGGTTTTGCTCGACTTAATATACTTTATTCTGCTTATACTCGTATAACATTTGGTTTAAAGGAACACAGTACTTTTCCGTACACCCTGTATAGTAAGCAGATAGCGCCACATTCAAACAACCCAAGAGTAAAAAGAGAAACCAAATCTGGTAAGTCAGTACGACGCTGGAGAAACAGCAGGAGTGACAAGGCGCAAGCGCGAGCATTCACAGACTACGGTAAACACTTTACAACAGGCAGTCAATTTCCATCACAACGTTGTATTAAAAAAAACACATAAGTGGAATGCCGCCATCTAGATCAATTACAATAACTTTCCGTAAAATTTAAAGTTAATAATTGAGTTAATTGGTTTTTGAAAGCAATTACAGAACGATATAGCAACCACAACCGTGGGCCGAGACCGCACGGTGGATTGAATATGAATACCGGTGAATGGCGGCAGTCATTATATCTGTCGTCGGCACGAATCATTACTGTCCAATCAATGGACGGTGAAATTGGCCATTGAGTAAACAAGGAGTTGTTTCAAAAGTATTGTGTGGTGGCCTAGTGGATAACGAATCATCCTATTATTAGACTAGTCTCTGAATCTTGATGTGGCCCCATGCACATATTTGCAATTATTCTTTTGTATAGGAGGAAGTTCTCAGTGGTGAATGAAAAGTCACTAATCCACACTTCTTTAAAATTATATTTTGAAAGGCGTGTGACCTGACATAAGAATGATCTGGTGTTCACGCTGGGTTATGAAGATCTGACGTCAGTTCAATCAAAATCTGTATTTTCGCTAAATAAACTTAGCTTAGGTCTTAAACTTAGGTCGGTTAATGCCAATAGACTAGGACTAGGAGAAAGGGTTACGCTGGAATTAAAATAAGGAACTATATGAAGGCCTCGTAGATAAATATACGGAATCTTGTATATAAGTTCATACATAAATGACGTGAGACAGAGTTATAGGTAAACAAGGAAAAAGTGATTGTTACACTTACGTGATATTCAGGGCATCTCGACTACTATTAACATATTCAAACATGTAAATTAGTATTCAAAAGTGTCCTTGTTAATAACACTGTATTATTAACAATGACACTTTTGTAGGAATACTATTTTACATGTTTGAATATGTAAATAATAGTCGCTTTGTTTCGTCTCGTTCGTTCGTTCAGAATCACTCATTGCCCTCCACAAAAACGGTCTGATAAAAGAAAATAGGCAATAACAACATATCAAATAAAAAACCCATCTATATAATTTGGCTCACAAAACAAACAATTTTAAGAGTAATTAAAATAATACGATAGTAAATTAATTTCGGTTGAAATGGTGGATATAATTTGGAGAAAAACGAATGTTGTTAATTTCACGTTCATTATACTCGTATGTATCTACAGTTCAACTTCATTAAGGAGTATAATAATGCGTACTTTGAAAATTGACATTTTAAGATCTTTTACAATACCACAAGGAGGTTTCCGAAATGGAAGGGGATGTACGGATCAAGTTTTCTCGCTCCGCAATATCGTAGAGAAGCATCTGGCCATAGACCGGAAGGTTTTCTGCGGTTTTGTGGATCTTGAGAAAGCCTTTGATAGGGTTGTGCGAAAGGAACTGTGGGACATATTGCCGAGATATGGGATTGACGGTTCACTGCTCCGTGCTGTGCAGTCCACTTACAAGGATTGCTCAGCATGTGTGCGGATAGACGGTGGCATGTCACCCTGGTTTGATGTCAAAATTGGTGTCAAACAGGGTTGCATGCTATCTGCTAGGCTGTTTATCCTGTATCTCGATAGTTGTCTGCAGAGAATAAGGTCAACGAATGTGGGATTGCGCATGGGTGACCTAGTGGTGAACTGTCTGCTGTATGCAGACGATGCCGTGCTATTAGCAGATACACCATCTAAACTGCAAACACTGGTCACAACGATGAAAGACGAATGTATGGAGAAAGGCTTACTACTGAATGCGAAGAAAACAAAGATAATGGTATTTGAAAGAGAAGAATCCAGAACTAATGTAAGGATTACGATTGACGATGAAGTGTTGGAACAAGTGGATGAGTTTGTATATCTTGGATGTACTTTCAGCAGGAATGGAAGGTACACCGCAGATGTGGAAAGACGAGTGAGTGCTGGGAATAGTGTGAACGGAGCGTTGGGAAAACTTCTTGGCAGTAAAAACCTGAGCCAGAAGGCACAACTCGCTATACACAATGCAGTGTTGATCCCAACGCTAACTTATGGAAGCGAGAGCTGGGTATGGCAGAAAGAGCATGAAAGTAGAATAAACGCGGTTGAAATGCGAGCGCTGCGCAAAATTTGTGGCGTAAGGCTTGTAGACCGTATTCGCAATGATGATGTTAGAAATAGAGTTGGTCTGAAAGAGAGCGTCGGTGTTAAAATAAGAAGAGGCATGCTCCGATGGTTCGGGCATGTAGAAAGAATGCAAGATGAAAGAATGACGAAGCAGATATACAATACAAAAGTGGACGGATGTAGGAGCCGGGGAAGGCCAAGACTTACCTACCATGACCAAATTGGTCGTGTTCTATCAGAAGGTGATGTCAGGAGCCCTAGAAACCGGCGAGCGTGCATGAGAAGAGCAATGAATGTTAAGGAAGCGAGTGAGATATGTAAGGATCGAGTCACTTGGCGCTCGGTTCTCTCTGCCTACCCCGCAAGGGATTTGGCGTGAAGTTATAGATAGATAGATAGATACAATACCAACAAACAGGAAAAAATTTTTATTTTTTAAACGTATGTTCAAAAGTATTCAATTGTTTCATTATACGTAAATATGACGGCTAAAACATATTATTAAATTGTATATGTAAATATAACTTTGTAGTGTAAATAAAGTATGTTCTATCAATAATTAATTAATTATACCGTGAGACATAGAGTAAACAAAGAAAACATAAGTTTACCAACTTACAAATCGGTACATTGAGGCCAATTCTTTTCAACATGTCTCAATATATTAATAACAGTCCCTTTGTTCTCAGAACGCATTTGAAAGTGCTTGTAACACTTTTTCTTCGGCGAATTGAAGTACAATAACTTTTCGGACGGGATTCACTAATTTTTACCTAGAACTACGTTCTGATAAAATATCAACAATTACAGAATATTAAAACGTATTCTTAATAGCGGTATCTTGTTTCCTAATTCATTAGATTGCCGAGGTCCGCTACCTAAGCCTAAGGATTTGACAAAGATAGTGATTTTTACATAGAGCCACTGCCTCTACCTCTACAAACTAGAGGGAAAACCAAACCATTCTCAAGTTAAGTTACACGTGTTTCGAAATATAAATTCACGAACGCGGGTTTCCTCGCGATGTTTTCCTTCACCGTCGAGCGAGCGATAATTACAAGTACATCAATCCGAAAACGCGAATTAAGTGGTACACGGTCCGTCAGACAATAGATGGGTTCATTACCCACTGAGCTATGCCTGCTCTAGAATATTAAAACGCAACACTACTATCACAACATCTTTTTTTTCCGACGAGCTCGGTGGCGCAGTCGTGAATGATGCGACTTTGACACCAATGCTCGTGGGTTCAATTCCCACACAGGACAAACATTTGTGTACGTGAACATGTCTGTTTGATGATGTTGTAAGAGAGGTAAGGCGCATCAAAGCAGCTCGTCTGGGAAAATACCTCCACCTCATAGAAAACCCCAGCTAAGTAACAACTCCCTAGAGAGGTGTTGTGTTCCTGCGTGTGAGTGAGATCACCCAGTAGGCTCCTAAGAAGTTGCTGTGTTAGGAACAGAGGAAGCATCGCGCAATTGATACTTAATTTATTACAAGCGTTCGTAGACTACGGTAACCGCTTTACATCAGGTGGGCCACTTGCTTGTATGGCTCCCGACGATGTATAAAAAAAACTTATATAAAAATAAGTAGTGAGTACAAACTGCGAACATAAACAATCACATCAACCTCTGACTCGAAAGTAAATAAGGCGAATACAATCACGTATACCGTACATTTGTACCTACGTTGATTAATGGGTTGCATTTTTATGTTTTTCATTGTGTTTTTACAAACAAACAATCAAGACAAATGGAAAAGTTGTTAATTCTTCATACTTCGTATTGTTTTCACTGTTCACCTTCATTGGGAACTATAACAATGCGTCTAACATGTGAAAGCAACTATACTAATAGGTGTTTTATAATTTTCATAATTATACCAGAGGGAGACTTTGTATAAAAATGGTATGCGTGGGTGTACCTCTGTCTCACCTATGTCTACCGCCAAGCAGCTATATTTATATAGCGGTGTTCCGGTTTGAAGGGTGAGATATGGCAGAGAAATTACTGAGTACTGTAACGAAACATCCTTAGGTCACAAGATTGGCAGCGCGCGAGTAACATCCCCGTGGTGTTGCGAGCGTCAATAGACTGCGGTGACCGCTTACCATCTAATGCGGGCCGCATGCTTATTTGTCAATCTAGTTGTATAAAAAAATGTATACGTATAAATTATCGAAATTAACGACGTGTATATATGTGTGTATTAGTGTAAAAACGACGGACATATTATATTTATTAATATGCAATAAATGAATTGTGTTTGATGAAAGTTTATTTAATGATAAAAGCGACACTAATAATAATAAAAATAACAAGTAAATACCGTATATGTATACGGTCTATATGCCGGCCGATGCAATTTCCATCCAGCAATGATACCCCAGCTACAAGCGTCAGTACTCACCCTGTCGGCGACCCCGCCGGGCAGCACGCTCTTGACCACGACGCCGGAGGAGCGTCCGCCCACGATGCCGAACGCGAGCCCCGACCCGTCATTGACCAGCTCCACCACCTCCACTTGCGCCCATTCGCCGAACACCTGCTGTGGAGGTAAATTACATTCAATAGTTAATGTCACAAACACAATTGACATGAATTTTACATTTTTTTTTAACTTCAGGGACAATCTTCAGTATAACTTGTTAAGAACTGATAATATAATTTATATATAACTAGAACTAGACGAGCTCGGTGGCCCAGTGGTGAACGCGCTGTTACGTTACTTTGACACCAACGCTCGTGGGTTCAATTCCCACGCAGTACAAATATTTGTGTGCATGAACATGTCTGTTTGTCTTGGTCTGGGTATTTTTTATGTACAATAAGTATGTATTTACAAAAAAGAATACGTATGTTTTTCAGTTGTCTAGGACCCATAACATAAGCTTCGCTTACTTTGAGGCTAGGTAGTGCTGTGTAATTTGTCCGACAATATTATTATGAAAAATTAATATTAGATCGTTTAATAGTTTGTGACAATCAGTTTGCCGAGATTAGGCGCCTAATCAATATTGATAAATTAATTTAATTAGTATTATTTAAATTCAAATTGGTCATGTTCTATCAGAAGGTGATGTCAGGAGCCCTAGAAACCGGCGAGCGTGCATGACAAGAGCGGCAATTAATGTTAAAGAAGCGAGTGAGGTGTGTAAGGGTCGAGTCACGTGGCGCTTGGTTCTCTCTGCCTACCCCGCAAGGGATTTGGCGTGAAGTTGTAGACAGATAGTATTATTTAGTTTGAATATTAAAATATGAAGTAATCAATTTTCTAAAATTAGTTAAATGTAGTGTATAAGTAATATCAATCTTAAGTGAAAGACACGCACAGTGCTTCTATAAGTAACTAGCTGAACCGTATCCTGCAGTGACCGCTTTTCCTACATTTTTTCTCGGCTTATAAAGGTCATGTCGTAATGTTGAATAGCCTAAAACCTTCCTCAAGAATTGGGCCATCAAGTGAATAAATAAATTTTCAAATCCGACTGATAATTACAAAGATTAACGCGTTCCAACAAACAAACCTTCCGCTTATGTATTAGTATAATTTTTTTCACAGATCGTCCTGTAAACTCTAAGTAGATACACTATATATAACCTGGTATTCGTATTTAATTATTCCTAGATGTTAATTCACGTCATTTCTTTATCAAGTGCACATTGTTTCTTAGAAATAACGACAAGTCACTGAGGTAAACTTCAGTCACGGGCAGACGGCCTTGTTAAACAAATATTCTTATGGACTACTATTTTTAACCGACTTCAAAAAAACGTTGTTCGACAGTG
Source organism: Pyralis farinalis (assembly GCA_947507595.1). Taxonomy (NCBI): domain Eukaryota; kingdom Metazoa; phylum Arthropoda; class Insecta; order Lepidoptera; family Pyralidae; genus Pyralis; species Pyralis farinalis. Next base: position 41,946,223 of record OX382260.1, on the reverse strand, counting down.
TATGGGTTTGTATTTCCTTTCGTACATATTGGCCGATTCTCCGTCAATTGAAGACCGATCTTCAAAATTTGTTTTTGTTTGAATGGCTATACTCTTGAAATGGTACTATTGTCACCAAGTTGGGATCTGACAAGGAAATTTTATGATAATCCAAGGAACTTACAAATTTTATAGGCTAACATTATAGAAGCTTGCGCCCGAGATTCATTATTTAATACTGTTAGGGTAAGGATGAAATAACATCAGCCCCACAAATTCAAGCTAAAAGTTAGAGCTCTCGTTAATGGAGTGTCGAGAGAAACTGCTTAGTAGTTCTTGGACAGACATAATAATAAATATAAAAGAAATCGAGCGAATTTCTCAATTTTACATGTACAGGCTGCTTGTTGGACAATACGATATCAGCCAAAGTGTATCAATAGACTGTCTCGAATCGTGTTGTGAAAGCTCTCGGCAATACACTTTTTGAAATTGTACCGAAGACTTTCCAACAGGACTCTGTACCTGGTCACAAGGCACGAACTACCCAAGCCTCGTGCGAAGCCAACGTTCCGAACTTTAAGAGCTCAAGACTGGCCCTCGTCTTGCCCAGATCTGAACACCTTAGACTACAAAATATGGTCAGTTTTAGGACATGGCCTGCTCGAAACGACTCGCCGACATTGTATTTCTTAAGAAATCTCTGGAGCAAGCAGTGGCTAAATGTCCCATGGAAACAGTGCGTAAATCCATAGATTCGTGGCCCGGCAGATTAAAGGCCTGTATCAAAGCCAAAGGTGGCCATTTCAAATAGAGTCATTTGTTTTATTTTTTACTGAGACTTCCATAAATATGTACATGTAAGTTTAATTGTCGGACTAGGTATATACTTATATATATATATATATATATATATATATCAGTTAATATTTAATGATCATTAACAGCATTCCCCCAGAATATAGTAAACCTACGGAGAATGGTACGTGACTACTTTTCGTGATGTAGTTTGTCAACAGTCTGATGATGATAGCCATCACATCAACGTCTCAGCTATTGTGTTAGAAAATATATGAAAATATTTGTCCAGAGCTGGCCGCGCTACTACTTTTGTTCTAACGAGGCCAAGCAACATTAAAATTCGCTGAGTCCTCGACCCTCGCTCGCCGCGTCAGAGGGCTTTTTACTAACGCTACTTTAACACATCCGGAAGCTCTCTCATACTATTAATAGAATTCATATAAATGGCTCCCTTATTCACTATCGGCTTTAAAAAGGCCTAACCTACGTGTGGTACACTCCGCCGAGAGGTTTTGGTGAAGTGAACATCCCTACATCTACTTCACCTTTATGTGAGTGAGAATACGACGAGGTAGTACCTGCACTTTACAGAGCTTGAGATTAATATTTCACTGGAGGGTTGTACGTATTTTACTAAAAAATATATGTGTGCAGGAACAGGTCTGTTTGTCTTAGTCTGGATATTAACTATGTATCATAAGTATGTTATAGCACTAACCATCATAGAAACTGCAACTATGCACCGCCACATATACATTGCGAAACACCACGATGGACTACGTGACCGACAACGCTGACTCTGCAGTGACAAAGGCCGGCGTTTGACCTAGTTTGTAATTTCGTAATTTTAAGTATTAATTATATATTCATTCTGTATATAACATCGGTCGGAATTAGACTTTAAGTTTAAATTGTAATTTCTACCTTAAATAATTTTGGTTTTTTTGGGTTCTCCGGCTGAGATTCCAAATCTAGCATGTTTTACCAAAAAAAAAAAATTACGTATGTTTATCAGCTTGTGTTATGGGTACTAACCCATAATACAAACTTCGCTTACTTTGGGTCTAGATTATGCTGTGTAATTTGTTCGACAATATTTATTTCTCTATATATCTATAACTTCACACCAAATCCCTTACGGGGTAGGCCGAGGGAAGCGAGCGCCACGCGACTCGATTCTTACGTACCGCACTCGCTCCATTAACATTTCTTTGCTCTTCTTATCGAACAATTTGATCATGGCAGGTAACACTTGGACTCGTCGATCTACATCCTTCCACTTTGGCGTATATTTTTTTTTTGTAATATGACAAGGCGTATAATAAATGTTTCAATACCGAGGTATCTCTACTCATAAGGGAAAGATATTCATTTATATAATAAAAGCGTCCGTAGGCCGTATGCTTGTTCAACCTACATAGATAGACATATAGAATACACTTTATTTGCATAACACAGAATTTAAGGAAATACATTCAAAAGATTCTTACAATTATAGAAATGTACTATGCAACAAGGCGGCCTTATTGCTAAAAGCAATCTTTTCAAGGCAACCTTATGGTAATGAAACAGAAAACTGGCCAAATGCGAGTCGGACCATTATCTATAAAAACGGCAAAAAAATCACGTTTGTTGTATGGGAGCCCCCCATACAACAATTTTATATATATATATATATTTGTTTTATTTTAATTTAATTATTTATTTTAAAAGTGTATATATAACTAAATATTCTGTGAATATTTCAAGCGTCAATCTGTTACTATTATCAATATCGAGCAAAAACGAGAAAAAAAACACGTTTGTTGTAGAGGAGCCCCCTTAAATATTTATTTTATTCTGTACTTTAGTATTTGCTGTTATAGCGGCAATAGAAATCACATCATCTATGAAAATTTCACGGTTCATGAGATACAGCCTGCTGACAGACGGACGGACGGACGGACAGCGGAGTCTCAGTAATAGGGTTCCGTTTTACCCTTTGGGTAGGGAACCCTAATTACAAGAAAAAGGTAGGGCTAGTCCGGAAGGAATTGAAGAATTAAATATAACCAACACTAATTTTAACTTATTGATACTCGTATTAGTTACAGGTATACAAATATAAACATATACACAAATATATATATTTATATATTGTATATATATATATATATATATATATATATATATATATATATATATATATATATCATTACATACACTGTACATAAATACACATATATGTCGCAGAGGTAGCAACACCATATTGAGAAACCCGGAAGAAATCACTCCCCGTGATGCTAGTTTTAATAATAACGGATCAAAATGTCAAGTCGGCGCTTGGGTGGAATCGACATCGTTGGATTGGCAACACCGGTTGTGTTTGTTATGGTTTGCTCGAAATGTCGATTGTTGTCAGTTGTCAAAAACGTCAAGATGAGAGACGGTCATTCAGGGCATTACGAATCGAGCAATGGAGCCAACCGCACGTGTCGCGTCCACCGCATTTTGAATCCGTTGTAATCTGCGATCTGAGTATAACTTTTATTACGATTATTATTGTAATGGACTGATTAAATATTGAGAAGATTAACTACGCTGGTATTTCGCTTTATTCGCCATGAACAACGAGCCACCTGACGACCATTACATACACGTTCTGACATATATATGTTTCAAATGTCAGTTCTAACTAGTTGAAATCGGAGAGAAAGAAGATGATTTTTACTAGTTTTTTGAAAATGGCAATAGAATTGGCTGTTCTGATAACCACTGGTAAATAATTCCACTGCCTAATAGCTTCGACGGTGAAGGATTGATCGAAGAATTTAGAGGAATGAGAGGGAAAGGACAGGTAAGGTTTTCACAAGAACGAAGTTGCAAGTTGTGGGAGGAGGAGCAAAACTTGAACCAAAGTTTAAGGTAAGGTAGCGCTCTTGGGTTGAAGAGTATGAAATAGGGAAAGGAAAGAATATGCAAATTTCTACGTTGGCGAATGGATAGCCATTTAGGTTGTTCGCGGTATAGTATAAATAAATGAAATTTCTGAATATATTTAGTATGGCATAAATACTGTTACAATAAAAAATAAACAAAATATTACATTTGAATTTGGAATCTGTCATTTTTATATGCTTGTTCATTGAGTTTTCTCATTTTGGCGCCAATACATTGTACAATATTTTGCGATATTAAAATGGAGTGGGGTGATACAGAGAACCGAATCGCTGTGATTGCATTACACAAAGTAGGTATTCGTACGATCGTAGCATATTATTCTGCTAGGCAGATAGACAGAGACGACCGGAGCAGCCATGCCAGCGGCGGCATGCATCTACTAACGGTAGTGGGTGGGTGCCGGCCGGCAGTAGTTGTCACCGACTAATCGGCAGCGGAAGCACACAAAGTAGTTTAGATCAAATTGCCTGTAAATTTGACTTTCGCAAAGTAACGCCTGAATCTATTAACTTCGCCATCAGGCTCGTCTTATTTTTGACGTCGGTTAACGCTAGCATACAACCCTTTGTACGTAGCCAGTGCAACGTTAAGTTATTCAACATACGCTCTGAAAATGCAGCCATTACTCAGCGCCGGCGCTCAGGAAATTTTAATATGAAACGCTTAGCTGCACTCGAACAAAACACTGCGAGAACCTATCGCGAGGAAGCTCATATGAAAACTTAAATATGAAAGCTATTTTTGTCTTCGCTTTAACAACCGAATGAGACAATGTAATGTAACCAAGCTTTTGCATAACCAAAAAGTTGCATTTGACGAGCTCGGTGGCGCAGTGGTGAATGACGCGACTTTGACACCAACGCTCGTGAGTTCGATTCCTACACAGGACAAACATTTGTGTGCATGAACATGTACGATCGTCTTGGTCTGGGTGTTTTTAAAAGAGGTAGGGCACACAAAAGCAGCCCGTGTGAGAAAGTACCTCCACCTTACAGAAAATCGCAGCCAAATAACAACTATCTAGAGGGGTGTTGTGTTCCTACGTGTGACTGAGGTCAGCAGTAAGCTCCTAAGGAGTTGTAGTTGTTGTAATATCTTTATTGTACGATAAATTAAAAATTGGAGTTGTTGTGTTAGCAGCAGAGGTGACATCGTGCGAGTGATACTTAATGTATTACTGGCGTTTATAGGCTACGGTAACCGGTTTACAGCAAGTGGATCGTATGCTTGTATGCCTCCCGAAGTTGTAATAAATAAAAAAAAGTTACATGGGGGATTGTACAAAAATGGGTACCTAACTCAAAGGTAGTAAAGCTCCTGTAAATAAATTTCTTTACCATGTTATGTTTTATACACCTAATGTATCTGTATAATGACTGCATCCCGCGACTCTCGTGGCACCCGTTTTCTTACTTTCTTTCTTTTTGCTCGGCTTTTAAGGGTCGTATAGTTGAGTTGAATAGCCTTAACCTTTCTCAAGATTTGGCCTACCAAAAGCAAAAAGAATTATACAAATCAGACTGGTAATTCCGGATATTATTGCGTTCAAACAAGCAAACTTTCGCCTTTATTAGGTACATTTGTACAGATAAAACCGTCCGATAAGACAAAATACTACTTAGCTTCACATTCATTCAGGACTAAGTACATTTGTAGTGCACCACAAATACCAATGTCGTTCTAAGGAACAGCAAAACATGGCAGTGGGTACGCCACATAGCTTGAAGAACAGACGATGGACATTGGTGTCGAATTGCGACCACAATGAACCGACGATCGCAGGGAACTGATGGATGACACTAGCATAGGACCGATCGCTGTGGAAATCTAAGGGGAAAGCCTATGTACAACATTGGGCGCCCTTAGGCGTAAATTATGATGATGATGATGAAAAAAGCGCGAACACAACTCGCAACCACATACCGTCAAGGTCATTCGAAATTAATGTCAAAGGACAGCAACTCCCTCCGGACATCTCGCTATGTTAACATATATACTATAGATTATCTAAGATATACGGTATGGATTTCCCTCAGTGCGGGATAGTTCTCTCTCTCGCCTCTCTTTTCGAAGTCGAATTCTCTCTTTCGTGTAGAAATTTAAAGAGAAGCCTATGTTTTATGTTCCTATGGATGTCTTTCGTCTGAAATGATGATGACTAACTGTATCAGTACCTTGAGAACTTTCCTTTCTTTATTATTATTGCGCGCTTATTTTATTACACAAGTAGCTGCCGTCTGGAATCACCACTTGCTAAGTTAAAGTGCACTTACGCGACGGTAATGTGATGTACTTACCTACAGTCTATATACCTAGGCCGGCCATAATTTCTGTTACAAAATGAAGTGAAGTAATATAATCTTAATAAAACTTATATGTACGTTTTTATGGAAGTCCCTGCAAAAATAAAACGAAATGAATCTATTCAAAATGGCCACCTTTGGCTTTGATACAGGCTCTTAATCTGTCTGGCCACGAATCTATGGATTTACGCACTGTTTCCATGGGACATTTAGTCACTGCTTGCTCCAAAGGTTTTTTAAGAGACACCATGTAAGTCTGTCATTTCGAGCAGGCCATGTCCTCTAAAACTGACCATAATCTGTAGTCTAAGGCGTTTAGATCTGGGCTAGACGAAGGGCCAGTCTTCAGTTCTTGTAAAGCCCGGAACGTTGATTTCGCGCCAGGCTTGAGTAGTTCGTACATTGTGACCAGGTGCAGAGTCCTGTTGGAAAGTCCATGGTACATTTTTAAAAAGTGTATTGCTGAGAGGTTTTACAACACGATCCAGACAGTCTCTTGATACACTTTGGCTGAAGTCTTGAAGAAGTCTCCTTTTTCACAAAAATGAAGCTTAGTGACACATTGATAAGACACTCCCCACCAAACCATTACAGACGCAGGATGATGACCACGTTGTACCTTTCTGATCATTTGGGCGGCTTCTTTAGAACTGTGTGTGTACACTTTGTCATTTTGATTGTTGTTGTGCTCTTCAATCGTGATTTTTTTTTCAACAGTAAAGAGGATATTTCTTTCACTTGCGTATCGGGCCAGAAGGCGTTTAGATCGATCCACTCTCTTAAACTGTAGGTTTGATTTAGGGCATGTCCTGTATATCGACGAAAAGCGACGAGCTTCAGGTGTTGTTTTATTATACGCGACAGAGTCCTAGCGGGTACCTTCATTTCTCGTGATAAGCTTTTTGTTTCCTACTAAGGTTTCGGCGAATTCTGGCTATAATAGCATTAATAGCCTTTGTAGTTCTACCTGCACGCGGTCGCCTCGATCTTTTATGGTCTTCAATAGAGGAAGTGTTATTATATCTGTCGATAGTACAATATACAAACATACGGCTGATACCAAGCTTTTGAAGTATCTAAGCAAGGCAATCACTGCAATCCTATTTGCTCGACACCCCCATTCAATATTTTAATTTTATAATAAATAAAAAATGTAGAAATATATACATACATACAGATAGATATAAACATGCATGTGGACGAGCTCGGTGGCGTAGTGGTAACTAGTACTACTTTGACACTAACGCTCGTGGGTTCAATTCCCCCCACACAAAACAAACATTTGTCTGCGTGAACCTGTGTGTTTACCTTGGACTGAGAGATTTTAAGAGTGGTAGGACACATCGAAGCATCCCGTCTAGATAAGTACGTCCACCTCACAGAAAACCGCAGCCAAATGACAAGGTAACCCTCCAGGAGGATTGTGTTCCTGCGTGTGGATGACGTCACCAGTAAGCTCCTAAGGAATTACTGTAATAGCAACAGATGTGGCATCACCCGAGTGATATTTAACATATTGCATGTGTTCGCGGGATACAGGAACCGCTTTATATCTGGCGGGCCAAATGTTTGTATGTATCCCGACGTTGTATAAAATAAAATACATAATCTATCTATAACTTCACGCCAAATCCCTTACGGGGTAGGCAGAGAGAACCGAGCGCCACGCGACTCGATCCTTACATACCTCACTCGCTTCATTCACATTCATTGCTCTTTTCATGCACGCTCGCCGGTTTCTAGGGCCCCTGACATCACCTTCTGATAGAACACGACCAATCTGATCATGATAGGTAAGTCTTGGCCTTCCTCGGCTCCTACATCCTTCCACTTTTGCATTGTATATCTGCTTCGTCATTCTTTCATCCTGCATTCTTTCTATATGTCCGAACCAACGGAGCATGCCTCTTCTTATTTTATACTATTAAATACATAATCTCTTACATGCATAATACGTAGGCAGGTGTAACAGAAAAAATAGAGGTCATAGATGATGTAAGAAGGAGGGTTGGTCTGAAAGAGAGCTCCGTTGGTTCGGACATGTAAAAAGAACTCAGAATAAGGTAACGGATAAACAATGCGAAATTGGAAGGGTGTAGGAGCCGGGTAAGACCAAGACTAAACTACCATGACCAAATTGGTCGTGTTTTATCAGAAGATGATGTCAGAAGCCCTACGAACCGGCGAGCGTCCATGAAAAGAGCTATGAATGTGTAAGGACCACGTCTTATAGCGCTGGTCGTCTCTGCCTACCCCACAAGAGACTTGGCGTGAAGATATACTTACATAAGAGATATGAAACAGAGTCGAGAGAAACAGCAAGCTTTTAGTAGTAGACTTGAAAATAGACAAGTTCAGACCTTCGGATGGTTAATAGAAAAGCATTTCAGAGCTGAATTGGCGTAATAAGGTACAGGGTTATGGTATGTAGGGTATGTTGCACCTACAAGCAAATGAGAAGAGGTTTTAATAGGTGTTTTGAGATAAACAGTATGGATGGAAGCGACAGTACGTACCCATTTCGGCAAAATATGATTGGAAGTCACGTGATCGGGCGGTAGAATTGGGAACATTTCACTTAATCAATAATCCATTGGAGTTCACATTTTCCGAATATTGCATTTTTTGGAAGTTACAAAAATATAGAGCATTGGTAGGTTGCACACATTGAGAGTTTACGAAATAAAACCGGAAGAGTGCCAGTTCGTTCGAGTGGGAGCCCTCCCACTCGAACAGTTCCGCACCGCCATGCAATATTTATATATTAATAAAAACCCAGTTGAGAATGCGCAAGCTTGCATTGCCAGAGGAACACCTGGCTCGTCAATTATATAACACGTAAATTTTTTTTTTAATTTTCGGCCATTTTGACCATGTTCCTTAAGAGATAGGACCGGTGTTCCAGAACATTCCTATTCTACTTTTTTATGCTGAATCCGAATCTGAAGTCAAAATTCGAATACTCGAAAAAAAGCGACAGACAAACGCACGGACAAACGCACAGACAAACATATAGAATTCATATAGCAACGGTGTTCCTGAAAACTCTGTTAAAATTTCGATTGTTCAAATGGTCCTGAGACAGACAACGTCAGCGGCGGCGCCTTAGTTGTCGCTACTCTTTTTAGGGTTCCGTACCCATAGGGTAAAACGGAACCCTATTACTGAGGCTCCGCTGTCCGTCCGTCTGTCCGTCTGTCCGTCCGTCTGTCACCAGGCTGTATCTCTTGAACCGTGATAGTTAGACAGTTGAAATGTTGACAGATGATGTATTTCTTTTGCCGCTATAACAACAAATACTAAAAAATAGAATAAAATAAATATTTAAGGGGGGCCTCCCATACGACAAACGTGATTTTTTTTGCTCATTTTTGCTCGATATTGATAACGGCAACAGGTAGACGCTTGAAATATTCACAGAATATTTAGTTATATATTTACTTTAAAAATAAATAATTAAATTAAAATAAAACAACTATTTAAGGGGGACTCGCATACAACAAACGTGATTTTTTTTGCTGTTTTTATTGATAGCGGTACGGAACCCTTCGTGCGCGAGTCCGACTCGCACTTGGCCGATTTTTTTTATTTACGGAGTTTGATGAACCCTAAATGCTACAGAGCATGTAGCTCGCTCAGATTGAGTCGTGGTCAAAAGCCTAAAATAACCTCACCTCTCAAAGCACTGTGTTAGGAATACGGTTTGCTGTGCGCGAGTGAAAAATGTCACCAGACAGCTACTAAGGTATTGGTGTATTACCGTCTTTAAGTTATGATAGGTTTTACACTCTTTGTATGCTAAAAACAAATCACGCTTAAGTAACCTATAACTAATATTATGTACGGCATAAGAACGGTACGAAGATCAAAATGTAAAACTTAATGTGCACTTAGGTGTAGATATCAGACGTGGTATAAAAAAATTACCATGATGCGCTTGATCCGCCGTTTGCTGTGTGGCCTGCGCGCGCGACTCTCCGATCAGCTGACTTTGTCCGCCATTTTGTTTCACTGACTGCCTCGCCTACATGCACACGCACGCCGCTGCCTCCCCACACCGGACTCTGCTCCGCACATCCTTGTCTCTCTAATTATTAACTAGTAATGTCTCGCATTCGTTGTATGGGATGGAGCTGAAACAAGAAAGAAATACATAAATACATTTTAATAAGTTCTCCGCACGACGTTAAGTGACAATATTCTAATCTTTTCTTTAATACCACAAAATCAAATGCAACGGTGTACAGCTTGATCTCCCTTCGTTTGTACAGACTGTTTCACGTAAAAGTGTCAAAATCGAAGATATATTAATGTTGCCTAATAACATGTTTCCAATCAAATTATGTACATAGATCAAATAAACATACACCGGACCTGATAGGAAGTGGTTACCGTAACTTAATGCACACCAACAGCACATAGGCTCCACTGCTTATGCAACGACACCTCAAAAGCTTCCTAATTAACTTACGTATTCACTCGTAAAGAGACATTAACACGCCAGAAAATTACCAGCTGCGATTTCCAGCAAGTTGGAAGTACCGACATCCTATTTCGGATGGCTTCTTTTTAAATACGACTGTGCCCTTCCTCTCTAACAATAACAAACGATCTGAATTCAAATATAAACTTTAATCTTACAGACTCGACGAATTCACATAACTTTCTACCTAGCCAACAAGTCAAAAGGTAATAAAAATAATTTTAACTCGCATACCCCAGTTATAATTCTATTCTGAGGGAAATTCCGAGATTTACAAAGAAAAAGTCTGGAGTAAAAAGTTGCCAACTCGAGGATCTGTAATAAAAACTTAGGTGTTGAGGGAAGTGCGCGGGGCGGGAGTTATTGGAGCCGCGGTATTTATTACAGAGCATGCTTCTGCTCTTTTCAAAGCTCTTTTTTGAAACTATGTTTGAAAATATAAAAGAGTATGCTTACATATATTGATGCAAAGCGGTTACCGTAGCCTATTTCGAATAACCGCTTTAAGAAGCTGTGGATATACGTTGAATTAATATGTCATTTATTCTTACAAATTAGCGGCAATTTAAAAAAAATGCCAGTCGTGCAACTAAATAAATTCGATTAGAGAAATTATTACTCCATGATTTACCACGACTTTTATTGCGGTCTTAACTAACAGCAATGTTTTCATAGGATGCGTTTGACATCTTCCATGGGTCATGTTCTCTGGGAGTAAGATCTCTGGCGTCGCAGCGTCGGGAGCGGGACGATATGTTAAATTCCTTGCATGTCACACCCGGGGTAGTATACTATTCTGATTTAGTGGCAACAAGGGAGAATTACCAGGGGCGTTCAGGCGGTTCTGCAATCTATATTATTGGAATCGATATGTTAGGTAACAACTCACAATTTAGGTTTGTTAGATATTTGATAAACCGTGGTGCACGGCAGTTGAGCTTCACTTGACTAGCCATCTCTTTGAGGTTTTTAAATGCCTTATTTGCCATATTGCTGTCTCTCACTTTGCCAAGAGGGGAAGTCAATTCCAAAACTTCCTACTCCTACAAATTTCTTCTGATTAAATTCGTTGTGAGTTCCAAGGCAGCTGTAGTTTAACCCCCGGGACAGCAGTGGACTTCACTGTTCATTGCCTTTTGGTGGTCGTCGCTGTTAATTCTGGCTACACAGGAGACACAGTGGTGGGTATGAGTGGTGGGCCTGTCCCGATAGGCAAGATCGTATGCTTATTAGGCAGGGGCGTGTGCTTGTTTGCCACCTTACTGGTTTTAATTAAAAACACGTTTATCGACTCTTGCATTGCCCTTCAAAACCTCTTCACACTTTAAAAAAAAAACGCCATGTTCTAGATAAAATGGTTACTATAAAAGACTACTACATGCATTTTATAGCGACACATGCGGCAAACTACGAAAGTCTAGTTTCGTTAATACTGACTAAATATACAGTAGTGCGGTTGGCTATTTGTCGTGTCGGACATTACGCTGTATCCGCGGCCATTACGTAAACTACCCCATTACACAAATTAGCCGTCGTGGGCGACGTTCCGCGAAACAATACAAGTTTGTAACTCTGCTGTAGCACAACCCGGTCACAGTTAAAAGACATAAGAGTGGGTCAACTAGCGTACTTACGTGACTTACGCCTTTTTTGACATGACCACGTATTAGATCGGTAGGGTTGTCGCTGACGAAACTTGCGAACAGCTAACAGCGGGGTAGACCTATAGGGTTACTCTTGATGCTAATTCCAATGACAATCCGTTTTCGAAGTGGTAAACAACGCTACACTTTAACAACTCCTGGGTTCAATTCTCACGCAGGATAAACGTTTGCATGGATGAACTTGTTTGTCTTCGTCTGGATATTTTAAGAGAGGCGCATCAAAGCAGCCCGATTGTAGTATCTCAGAACAGAAGTTACAAAAGAAGTTACCTTACAGAAGTTTTCAACCGATCTATCCTAGCATTATCACGTTTCCTAATCCATTAGGATTAAGATAAAAAGATAAAAAATCTTCATTTGTCGTTGGGCCCTAGCGGGTACTTAGACATGTCTCATTTTTTTTGAAACATAATCTTAATTTATCTTAGTCAATTCTCTTATGTTAATATGTATTTTTTTAATCTGTTTGGGGTCTGATTGGGTCCTTAGTCTAAGGATTTGTCAAATATACAGATTCTGAGATGAAGCGAGTACCGTCAGACCTCCAGGAGCCAAAGGTACCAAACCTTTCTTAGGTTAGGTCACACCTTTAGGAATATAACTCGTTGCGCGGCGGGTTTTTTCTCGATATTTTCCTTCACCGCCGGTCGAGTGATAATTACAAAGTGTACCTTAATTAGAATTAAGTGTCAATGCCCTACAAGGATTCGAACCAGAAGCCACTCGGTTAATGAACTGATTATTTATCTACTACGTTAACACTATTCTTAACTAGTTTCACCAATGGATGGAATATCTTAATTGCTTCGTAGAGTAAACCAACTCCAATGCAACCAGCATTGGAGTTGGTTTACTAGAATGTAGGTACTATAATTGCACGCCATCTCTCTGCAACCACTTAATGAAAAAGCCTTACATTAAGTGTATGTGTGTAAGTGCGATTAAACATATTATATGACAGCCATTATGTTTGGGACATAAGTGGCTTACTATATGTTTCATACAGCAAAATTTCCATGCGACTAACGAAGCTCAAATCTGCCAACTTTTGTGTGTCGTTTGCCTGGTTGCACTTTTATGTCTTATCGATTGTATTAATTATTGTTTAATTTACTAAAAATCTATCTCAATAGATTAGATATAGTACATAGGTCACACTATAAGTTTTGCGTAACTTAAACAACAATGTTATAACCAAAATATTATGTTTATTGCTTTTCAAAATACTCTCCTTTACATTTTAAACATTTTTTCATGCGATCGAACCATTTTTTAAAACAGGAGGACCACAGATCTGAAGGCATGTTTTTTACGTGCTGATTGAACGCTATCACTGCCTCTTCGGAGTTGGTAAAAGTGAAACCTCTCATCAAATCTTTGATTTTGGGGAAAATACAGAAATCACAGGGTGCTAGGTCGGGGCTACGCGCAGGATGGGTAACGAGTTGTACTTTTTCGGAAGTTAAAAATGACTTTGTTTTGTTGGCCGTGTGTGAAGAAGCGTTGTCACGATGTAGGAGAACGCGGCTTTTTGGTCGCCTTTCGCGAACTTTTTCTAACACCCTGGTTAAACAAATGGTAGAATACCACTCGGCATTAACACTCTTTTAATCTTCAAGTGGAATTGTGCAGATGGGACCCGTAGCTGAGAAATAAAACGCGATTATTTTTTTACCAACATTTCTCGTCTGCCTCACTTTTGTTGGCCTGTTCTCATTTTCAAACACCACAAGATTGCTGTTTTTTTTCGGGTTCAAAACAATAAATCCACGTTTCGTCTCCTGTGGCAATGTCATAAACAGTCATAGCTCGTACGAGCATATTAAGTAAGGTACTCGTAGTAAGTTCACTAACACTCTTCTGCTTGCAAGTAGTAAATGGTACGCACTTTTCATTCCTAGCCGTTCAAGCACGTTTCTTGATATAATTTGTTTCTACATATCCTAAATTTGAAGAGCAATGTGGTCGATCAAGTGGTACCCGCCCGCGAGTACCTACGTTACGTGCCCGCGTTACCGAGTTCGTTTATGGAAGCGTGGTTCGTGAAACGTCACCTAAATCTGACTGACACGAGCGTTACGCTCAAGTGCGAGTCGAACTTACCTCGTACTTTTCTTCAACCGCATAATTAAGTTTGTTTGAGAAGGTAAATTCTTCACAAACAAACTTTGTAACGCGGTCAAGTTTTTTGTTTTTCTGAAACATGAAACATCGTTTCGCTTTTTCTATATTAGAGGCCCTTACGGTTTTATCAACAGTAATTATTTATATTCAGGAACGCCGTTCCTATATGAATTCTATATGTTTGCCTGTGCGTTTGTCCGTGCGTTTGTCTGTGCGTTTGTCCGTCGCTTTTTTCGAATATTCGAATTTTGATTTAAGATTCGGATTAAGCATAAAAAAGTAAAATAGGAATGTTCAGGAACACAGTTCCTATCTCTTAAGGAACATGGTCAAATAATCAGTCATAAATGGTATTGGTGCTTAGTGATTTTTATGATTAACTAGCTGTGCCCGCGACTTTATTAAAATTTAATTTAACAAAAAATAAAAAAAAGCGAATTAAACAAAAAAAAATATTGTTCAGTTATAATTTTATTTATTTGATTTGATTATAAGTACCTAAATAAGCAGACTAAAATAGCGAACAGCAAAATAATAATAGATATGTATTATGTACTTCGTCCGCGCGGAATATCATTTTTATTATTATTTATTTATATTAATCGGTCAAGCCGTTTCAGAGATTATCTGGAACAGACAGACAGACAAAAATATTAAAAAATATTTATTTTGGTATATTTATCATGTATACATCCATATGCATTTAGTAAAAAGCGGTTATTTTAATATTGCAAACAGACACTCCAATTTTATTTATCTGTACTGTATAGATTAAAAACCAGAATGCGAAAGTTACATTTGCAGGCAGATTGATCTAAAAAAAATTATATGCTTTCACCACCGAATTGTGTCTGTTGAGGGAACACACAAACTAGTGTATAACAAACTGCCTGATGTTAATTATTCTTATACAATCCGGCGAAGCGCAAGTTGGATTCCACATGAATGGTTCGTATTAACTACGAAGACAATATACGACGGAGAACCGATTACACGGTTTTGCCTAGTTAATAAACACACCTCTTCAGGTCGGTGTTAAAATTGAGTGCGCAGCTCTTATGGACCAGTGCATGGAGCAACATCCCGTCACATATGAGCTTATTTCCTAAGATATCCTCGCTTCGGTCAGGAGGCTCTAATCGCTAATGTATTTAGGAGCTAAAACGCAACGTTTTATCGAATGAGCGGGCCCTTCATCTGGGTATCCGTGACAGCAACCGGCGACTCCCTAAAACTATGTGACCGCACTAGCTCGCTAAAATAAAACCTTCCTCACAACAATCCATTTTTACGTCGAGTAGGTGGAACATCAACCCGCGCCACCAGCGGACGCCCAGCGACTCCGCCGAGGGTCGGGATCCTCGCCAGCTGAACATTGCTTATTACGCCCGGTTTTATTTGATCAATTTAAGACCGCCATTCAGAGAATTCTATTTGTGCCGCGCTCTACAACTACAATGTATACATTGTGTTGTTACATTGAGGTACCGTGCCGATCGATTCCGCGTTTTTTGTTTACACTATATAAAATTACATCCAAATCCTTAGCATTGTTAATATCTATTTTATACAACGTCGGGAGGCAAACAAGCAAACGGCCCACCTGATGTGAAGCGATTACCGTGGCCGATGAACGCTTGCAATTCATTGAGTATCGCTCGCGCGATGCCACCTCTGTTGCTAACACAGCAACTCCTTAGGGACTTACTGGTGATCTCACTCACACGTAATAACAACCCTCTAGAGAATTATTATTTGGCCGAGGTTTTCTGTGAAGTGGAGATAGTTCCCGAGACGGGCTGCTTTGATGCGCCCTACCGCCCTTAAATATGTGCATGTGTGTGTACAAAATTATTTAAATATACAAAATTACAGTAGCTTTACAGAAAATGTAAGGCAGCCAAGTTTACAGACGGACGTATTTTTATTCTCATATAATAATCTAGTTATTACTACGTTATTGGTTCAGTTTGTGTTTACCATTCGAGAGGAAAACATTCTGGTGTTTTTAAATACACAACGTCGGAAGTACACCTACTATAAATTGTTTCACCGTACCGAACGCTCACAATAGAAAACGTGAGGCACGCGCGTTTCCACTGCCGCTGCTGACAGCACCTTGTCAGGTGCTTATTGGTAACCTCATACACTCGCATTTGTTCGCATTTACAGCATTGTTGTTCTCAGCAGGGCGCACCACGTGCATGACTTTAGTTTTGGACTGTAAAGATGATAATAACCACTTACATCACAAAACGAATTCA